>JBBMKA010000026.1:10765044-10776071 GCA_037833695.1 Sechiopsis laciniata | reverse complement strand
AGAAGTGGACGTGGGTGCGTGAATTCGAGCCTCAAGTTCATGTACACTTACTTAGTCAAATCTCCATTGAGAAAGACATTAATGACATTCAATTGAACAAATTGTCAATTCTTGAAAATGGCTCAAAGAAGGAGAGCTCTGATTGTCACTAACTTTGCAAGTGGAATAAAGGTGTTGGTGAATTCAAGACCTTGTAGATGCATATAACTCTTAGCCATCAAACTGATCTTGTATCGATCTATCTATCCATCCACTTTATATTTTATACTATATATCCATCTGCACCAAATTGACTATTTGTCATGAGGCAATGGAACAATTATCCAAGCTTTATTCGTCTCTATAGATTGAGATTCAATATGCATGTCATCTCTCCCATGAGAATGAGATCATGCCTGATGATAGTATGTCGGCTCATGCGAAAAGGTGGCTTATAGAAAAAAAATGTTTAAAAGCAGAACCAAGTTGCCCATAACTAATATAATGATGCAATGGATATCTAGTTGATAGTGTGGGCAAAGGTTATTGGGACAACATATCACAATGGTAATCTCGCAGGTAAGTCGTTTGCTTAACAGCTTTGGTAGACTTCCGCACTTCAAATATACCATGTGAGTGAAGCCAACACATGTTATTGGTTGATCAACATGGATCTCAATAGAAACATCAACATTTGTATCAGCCTGTAGGCTATCATCGAGCACATCAATACTAAACACATCAGTACGTAAGCCAACATTGATACAAAGACCAACATCAGAACATGTTGTATTGTTCTTAATTAAGAAGGCGGCCCAAATCGTGAATCAATAGCTGACAAACCCCTTATTGCAATGACAAAACAACATGAGCATCAAGTGAATTGGGCAACACAATAGACTATGGCATATAGATGACATCTATTCGTAGGGAGTCGCGTTGAGTTTCTACTTCTCCTACATGGAAAAGATAAGAATCATAATAGAAGACAACATCTCGAGACAAGAAAACTTCAGTAGTTTTTAAAATCAACAATTTGTTACCTTTCACACTAAGGGGATATCCAATTGCATATTTCTCGTGGTGAGAATTTGTGTGTTGATACGCTAACAACATTGACCTAACATGGAATAGTCAATAGGTTGTCTTTTGAGAAGTCCAAAAAGATTTTGTCATTTTAAAATTAGGAATGATAAAGACTTTATCCAAATCGTAAAATAGATGATAAACACTCTTAATTGAAAAGACCTCTTTTGAACATTTACTCTAAATAATTTCATCACTACTATTCGCTTGCTCAAGTGAGATTTTAGAATCAGTCTCGCCAACAACATACAATCTCCATAAAACCAACATATTTACATTAATATATAGTATTAGATTACTTATCTTCAAAACTATATCTATTAGATGTCCAACCGTTTTACATGTAAAACCCCGAAGACAAATTAAATATTATAACCTTAAATATAAAGACAGAAGATACAAATATTCAGTACTATAATTGAAATCTCTTGCCTTCAAGAGATAATTGAGTACAATATCACTAATGGTTTAATTATGCTCATTAGAATGTCCTTTTTTTTTCTTTTTTCTTTTTTTTTAATTTTATCCTAATTAGTATTGACTTTTGGAAAATTGCAATCCTAATGTACTCCCTAAAACTGAAACATAAAATTCTAGTAAATGACTTTATTTTTCTCTTCTCTTCTTAATTTTTTAAAAAGTAAAACTAGTCTTATTTCTATTAGTTATTAATAGATTAGATGAAAAATAAATAAATAAAAAATGCTTGTGGGATACGGACTAGATATAAATTAGACGAAACTTTTTTTTAGTCATTAAATTTGAGGTGGTTATATATTTCAAAATTTAACACTTTTATTACTTCATATAAATAATATTCACTTTTAATTTCTAAAATAATAAAATTGTTAATTATATAAACTAACATTGACTAAAACGATGATGAACTAAGTTTATATTTGAATATATTAATAAAGTGATTATTTTAATTTTTAGGTGAATTTATTTTTTAAAACATAATAAATATAAAAATAAATTAAAAAACATATCATGACTGAGAATAATTAAAATGTCAAAAGTAAAAGCGTTTAATTTTAAAAAATAAGTACTAAATTAAAATTAGATTTGAAACCAAGAAGGTGTTTGGATGAGGTTTTGATGAAAAGTTATTTTCAATAATTAAAAATTGAGAGTTGTAGGAAAAAAACTCGTTTGGATGTAGTTTTTTTTTCGTAGAGGAGTTAGAGTCAAAACTTTGTTTGAATGTAAATTTAAAATGAGTAATTATTTTGAGTAGTTAAAAAGGGAATGATTAGAAATTAGTGACTAAAAATGAATTATTTTGAATGATTAGAAATGAGTGGTTAGAAATGATAAATTATTTTGAGTAGTTATAAAAAGTCGTTTTGATATAATTTTTTAAGGAGTTAGTTAATCCTCAATTTAAATCTTCTTTAATTATGGTAAACAAATACCCCAAATGAACAAAAAACAGGTAAATTTAATTAAATTAGATTAAAATTATACGAATCAAAGGCATGTGAACGTGACCAAAAAACACACACATGGACCCATCGGTATAGATATAAATACTTGTTTCTTTTTAATTTTTTATGTAACTTGATGCACAAGTTATTGTAGAAAAAGAAACTTGATGCACAAGCATGCAGAGGAGAGATGCAATTTGAGTTCAATCTCTGTCTTGCCCCACCATTATTATTTTCCAAAACAATATAGAAAGGATCCCACATTATAATGAACTTTTATTCTCCTCACAATTAAAAATTTATGATTTCATTTACTCTCCTTAATCAACTTTTGCCCTTTTTTTTATTCTTAATTCGATTATTTCAAAAATAAAATTGATTCTCCTCACACTTTTATGATCTTCAGCTTTTAAATTTGTGTTTATTTATTCTTAAATTTTATAACCTGTTCTTAAATTTAAAATATGTTTTAAACTTTCAATTTTAGATTTAAGGCGAGAAATATTAGATTTATAGTTCTTATTTGATCTTGAAGTGTTATTCTTTAGGTTCAACAATAATTAAGAATGAGGTTGGCCATCTATAACTTTATAAATGATACAATTTTTTATTTAAAAAATGTTTTTTTATTTTATTTTATTTTTTTAATTTTGAGTTCACTTTTGATTTAGTTTGAGTGATTAAGATATTATATTATCGAAAAAAGTTGTATAGCATGGGTAATTTCCATTAATTATAATCCAATTCAACTTAGAGTTTGTGAGTCCTCCCTTCATTTAAAAAAAGAATTTTATATTTATCATCCAATTTTAAAATTAAAAGTCACGGAGACTAAATGAAAAATAAACTTAAAACTCAAAAGTAAAATAGAATATTATAAAACTAAGTAATAAAATAAAACTTGAATAATACTTAAATTTAAAATTTGAGAATAAAATATAACCGAAATTTAGAGATTAAGTGCAACTATATATATATATATTTATTTATTTATTTTGAGAATATATTCAATATTAATTAAGTTTTGTTTAAACCGAATGATTTTATGTGGAAAAAAGTTGGAGTGTTTGGCGACCTCGTTTTGGCCGCCCATTGAATTCAAGTGGGTTCGATCCGTTGACTAAGCGTTAAAAAAAAAAAAATAAAAAAAAAAAAAAAAAAAACCGTTGGCTGAGCGTTAGGTTTTAGAAATAAAGTCACTTTCACATCATTCATGCTCGTTTTATTTTTTTCGTTTTTAAATTAAATTATAAAATGTTAAATCATAATTTATTTAATTTATATATTTTTAAATTGTAAATTCAGTCTTATTTTTATTTAGTTTTTAAACTTACAAAATTATGTATTTAATCCATTCCAACATTCTAAGTTTTATAAATTTTTTGGGTATTGATATGGTATAAAAGATTTGGAGGGGGAGAGAAAATGGTTTTGAAGAATATAAAATATTGTTTAATACTCAAAGTTGTTGTAGCAAGAAATCCTTATTTGATATAAAAAGTTAGGAGTGATTATAAATGAAAATTTTACCAAACATATGAGATTTTACTATACAGAAAATAAATTTTATACAAAAGTTAACTATTTAATTTTTTGTTTTTTTTATAAATCGACATTTATAAAATGATAATTCAAATTTATAGTCTCATGAAAAAAAAAAACTGTTAATAACATATCAAACATAGTAAACATACAAAATTGTTAAACATGTTGAAAAACAAATAAATTTGTTTATAACATATTAAACATAAAAATATATGAATTAATTATATACAAAATTTACAATTATGGATATATTACACATTTTTATAAATCCAATTAACGAATTAATACAAATTTCAAAATTTTAAAAAATATTTGTTAAAATATTGAATAAAATGTCAGTAGTAATATTGCCACTTTAAAAATAGTAGTTTTGAAATTTTTATAAAATGTCAGTATTTTTGCAACATTTAAAAGGAATAAATTATTTTTTAAGCAAAGGAAATAATTAGGATTAGTTTTTTTAAATTTATCATAATTCACTTTTTTAAGCCATCTCATTCACGTTAACGCTGGCCAACCTAACGTTAAAGCCTTCTTCTAGTTCACTCCAAATTTCGTATATTCCCTCTACAAAAAAAATAAATAAAATAAAAAAAAATAACAAAAATATCGAATATTCCAATATACTTATTTTTATCCAACTTTTCCACATTAATCAGACCTTTTCCCTGCACATTTCAATTCATCTTTTCTTACACTTTTGATAGAAAAAAAAAAAGAAAAAAAAAAAAGAAAAGAACTTTTGGGTATTTTTTTTTTTAGTAAGACTTTTGGGTATTGTTTAATATGTAAATAGACTAGGAAAGAAACAATACACTAATTTCTCCTCCTCTTTATTTTACGGGAAAAAATAAATATAGATTGTGTCATTATGCAATTAAATTAATGATATTTAGACCATCATCAATAAAAAAAACATAGATTGTACAATTCATCAAATTTAGATGAAAAAAAAACATAGATTGTACAATTCTCATCATATTTAGATGAAAATTAATACCCATTTAAAAGATAAAATTAATAATAAAACATTTGACTAAAGTTTAGAAAAAAAAAGTGTAGATTCAATGTATAAGACGCCAACTTTATTATAAATATATATTATTTCGAAGAAAGTCAAATATAATATATTTGATGAAAATACAATTTCAATAATGCACTTGTGATGTTCATAGGCAGGCGTGGATGCTCTGCTCTAATCACTATTTTGATGATATCATTTTAATTGCTCCCTATTTTACACTAATTATTTTTTAATGAACAATATAAATGAAATTTGAGAATTGGAACCAATAACTTTTAAAATTATAATAAATATATGAGTTCATCAGAAAAAAAATTAAGATAGGTAAAAAATTAATTTAAGATTAATTTGAAGGACATCAATTATCATCCCTCACTGGTGAATTCATTAAAAAAAAAATTAAAATAATTATAAACTAAACCCAAATCAAATCGAATAAAATGAAATTAAAACAAATAAATAAATGGTTAATTAATTTAAAAAAGGAATAAAATGTTCCCGTGGGCTAATCAACGGAGCTGGCGCATTAACGCCATTTAAAATAACCTAATTGGAATCGAACGGCTGAGATTAACCAAAGGCAGTAGTAAATACTGGACCTTTGTTCTTCCACAGAATCGCATTCAACCACATTTCTCTCCATTTCTGTAGAGCTCTAAAACCTTAATCTTGTCGCCAATGGCTACAATCCAATCCGTCAAGGCCCGACAGATCTTCGACAGCCGTGGAAATCCCACCGTCGAGGTTCAAATCTCTTTACCCATTTCGATTTCTTCTTCTAATTCACATCGTCGATCTATACGATTTCTAGATTTTCTATTCGTATCGCTCAAATCGTTTGGTGGGTTCTTCGATATAGATCGATGGGGTGCTGTTAGTTTCTGGGCTTGTTGATTTTTTGATTGATTGTAACGAGATTTATAGTTTTTCTGTGAAAATGATGCGCCATTTCTATTTCTGAATCGGAACTTGGTGTAGGATTATTGAATTCTTAATTTGTGTTTTTGTGATTGTTTTAGGTTGATATTGTGTTGTCTGATGGAACCTTGGCCAGAGCAGCTGTTCCCAGCGGTGCATCTACTGGTATGTTATTGTTAACTTCTGATTAGTTTCTTGTTCTATTTAGGGTTTAGGGTTGATCTAAATTCTATTGTTGATGTTTTTTTTGATCTTTTTGATAGATTTAGATTTTGGGTTTTTTACCTGATGTTTTCATTTTTGATACTCTCAAAGGTATTTATGAGGCACTTGAGTTGAGAGATGGGGGATCTGATTACCTTGGCAAAGGAGTTTCAAAGGTGATGATCTATTATTTTTCGTTATTGAATTACTTATTTTTTAGATTTGGTTATATGTAATGTTTGTATCTGTAGATCTTTGCCTCACTTTACTTGTTTGCTTCTCTAGGCTGTTGAGAATGTCAATGCAATTATCGGCCCTGCATTGGTTGGAAAGGTTCGTTGATTAACATTTTTGTGATTTTTTTTCCCCTATAATGTGCATATCATTATGAACTAGTTTCCATTTCAATCAAATTATCTAAAAATATTGTTCATTAACATAGTATTTATCTTTTCAGGACCCAACTGAGCAGACTCAGATTGACAACTTTATGGTTCAACAACTCGATGGAACGGTTAACGAGTGGGGATGGTGCAAGCAGAAGGTATCTAGTGGCTTGCTTTTGTCAATATAATTCACTATATGTTTTTCGTTATTGTTTTCTTATTATTTATGTAAGAATGAAACGGTGTTGTTCTTTTTTAATGATGTAACTTTCAATTTTCAGCTTGGAGCAAATGCTATCCTTGCAGTGTCTCTTGCTGTTTGCAAAGCTGGTGCTAGCGTGAAGAAAATTCCTCTTTACCAGGTATTATATTTGAACGTCAATGACTAGTAA
This sequence comes from Sechiopsis laciniata, assembly GCA_037833695.1. Lineage (NCBI taxonomy): Eukaryota > Viridiplantae > Streptophyta > Magnoliopsida > Cucurbitales > Cucurbitaceae > Sechiopsis > Sechiopsis laciniata. The sequence goes on along the minus strand of JBBMKA010000026.1, from coordinate 10,769,110 downwards.
CTACTTGGTGATGTGTACATTTTTTGTGAAGTTTTCATTATGTTCATGTACTGGTTTCTTTATATTGCAGCACATTGCCAACCTTGCCGGTAACAAGAGCTTGGTTCTTCCAGTTCCGGCATTCAATGTCATCAATGGAGGATCACATGCAGGAAACAAGCTTGCAATGCAGGTAATGCTTACTTGCATCTATACTTTCCCATATATTTATTAGTTTATATATCTATAGTGTTTCTTACCTATCCTGTCTACAGGAGTTCATGATTCTACCAGTTGGAGCTTCTTCGTTCAAAGAGGCCATGAAGATGGGAGTGGAAGTTTACCACCATTTGAAGGTTGGTTATAGTTTTGATTCCCACATTACTTTTAAAGATTTTAAAGAGTTTTTTGCCTTGTGGCGGTTGTGGTTGTATTCATGACTCCATGAGCATCATAATAATGGCTTCTGTGAAACCGACATTGTTGGAAAATATGAAGAATTCCACTCTAGACAGTGGCTTACTTTTGTCTACCATTTGTTTTGAAACTATTTTTCACAAATTTCGGAAGCCTGTCCTTTCTCATTGCACGTGCATTGCTACTATTTTATAGTTCAATACCCGTTGTGTAAGCTTTATGTGCAAAATTGCAGTCTGTTATCAAGAAGAAGTATGGACAGGATGCAACAAATGTTGGTGATGAAGGTGGATTCGCTCCTAACATTCAGGTGCTTCCTTCATTTAATATATTTTGCTCCATGGATCTTTATTACCTTCTTTTTCTCTTTTTATATCTTTGCTTGTTGCATTCACCAGGAAAACAAGGAAGGTCTTGAGTTGCTGAAAACTGCAATTGCCAAAGCTGGTTACACGAGCCAGGTTAGTTGTTTCCATGTTCACTGTTCTTTCCGGGTTAACTATTGACAGGAAATTCACAGGTCTGTTCTATTCTGACAGGTTGTTATTGGGATGGATGTTGCTGCATCTGAATTTTATGGATCAGACAAGACCTATGATTTGAACTTCAAGGAGGAGGTAAGTTTTCATATACCATTTAGTTGTAGATAGATTGTTTTATCCTTTTAAGGCTGTTACAAATTTCATTATGCAACAGTAAGTTAGATCATATAGGATATTTTCTTATAGTTGAGGACTAGTGTGCCTACTACAATCATCAATACTCAGGTTTATGACATACTTGGATTTTTAATTCAAGTTGTCTAGTTTTAGACATCTAAAAGATTAAGGCAAGAATGTCATGATCAAACCACCATAGTTGCAGAATATATTCAATGCTGTGCTCTGTTTGCCGTTTCAACTTTTAAAACTCCACTAATTCTATATATCATCTGGTCCTATGCATATGTCTTATTTTGTCCCAACATTCGTTTCTTGTCTTTGTATTGGTGTAGAACAACAATGGCTCACAAAAGATCTCAGGAGATGCTCTGAAGGATCTTTACAAGTCATTTGCCTCTGAATATCCTATTGTGTCTATTGAAGACCCATTTGACCAAGATGACTGGGAGCACTATGCGAAGATGACCACTGAAATTGGAGAAAAGGTTCAAATTGTGGGAGATGATCTTTTGGTTACCAACCCCAAGGTAAAAGAATGAGCTCTTTTTGGTTCAGGGAATCATAAAACTATTGCATATTCTTCTCAGCCTTTCTGAAATTCTCTTTTATCTGTTTTTCCATTGTTATAATAGAGGGTGGAGAAGGCTATCAAGGAAAAAACTTGCAATGCTCTTCTTCTCAAGGTTAACCAAATTGGATCTGTCACCGAGAGTATTGAGGCTGTGAAAATGTCGAAACGCGCCGGTTGGGGAGTGATGGCCAGCCACCGAAGGTTCGGAAATTCAACCTTTCAAAATCATGTTTGATGTTCGAAGTTTTGAATACTACAACTAATAAAATGGAGCTTTGCTTGTTTGCAGTGGAGAGACAGAGGACACTTTCATTGCTGATCTCTCTGTCGGTTTGGCCACGGTATTTTTCATTCTTCATATATCATAAAACTCAGATCCTTACACATCCAAACCTTTACTTGGAACTTCTACCATTCATTGATTCAAAACTGTTTACTCTCTCAGGGTCAAATCAAAACTGGAGCTCCATGCAGATCAGAACGTCTTGCTAAATATAACCAGCTGTTGCGTATCGAAGAGGAGCTCGGTGCTGCTGCAGTCTATGCTGGAGTGAACTTCCGCAAGCCGGTTGAACCCTACTAGACGACGTCCGGTCGAGGTTGTGAGAATGGTTTTGTTGTTTGTGGAATTCAGAGATCATCCCTTTTTCCCTTGAATAATTTCAGAAAAGTTTTGTTCTGAGAGGTTGAACAATAGTGTTTAGAGAAGCTTTTTTTTTCTAAGAAGACATGAGATATGTCATATGTTTAGTTGGAGTTTGCATAGCTCTGAGTTCTAATGAATGAATGGCCTTTTAAATTATTCTACGCGTTTCCGTCAATTGCAAATTTATTAACAAAGAAGCTAATGAATAAGAAACGAATATTGCATAGAGAAACGAAAGGTGACATAAATAAGCTAACATAATTGACAATGGACCAAGGTTTTTTTTTCCAGAAGTAATGCACTAAGGTTCCAAAAAATGAAATGTAAATGATTAAAAGGAAATTAACCCTAAAATTGTTTGTACCCGTTATTGGAATGTATTATTCTAATTGTGTCACACATTGCCACACTAACATGTTCGGTTTGGCCGAGTGGTAGGGTTTGGCTTTCTCCTCCTCCCAATTTGTATTAACAAAAAAAATATGTTGGGTTCGGCCAATTGATAGTATTTGGAGGGTTTGGTGACGATCTATCTCTTGAAACAAATTTTGATGATTTCATCTGTTAAGTTGTGGAGCCCAGAACCACATATATGTGGCAGTTTATTAAATTTAAAAAGAGAATAACTGCAAGTAGCTTTTTTTAGAGAGTTTTAGAAACATTTTGTGATCTTGAAAAAATAGAGAAAAATTGTGAGAATTTTCCTTTGTTTTCTTTTGGCAAGATAGAGGGTTTTGTCCATTGAAGAATGTTGTAAACTCTTGTAGTTTCTCCCGACAATTTAGTGGAACTTGCATTTGGTAGCAGAGAACTAGAAGTAGCCATATTTGGATGAACAGTATAAATTAGTGCTAATTTCTCTTCCCTAAACTTTTATCATTGTTCTTGTTGCTTATAAATTTAGGTTTCTTAATCTATATTTAAAGCATGACGTTTCCAAATTATTGATTCCGTATTGTGATTTGAAGAACGAAATAGATTTTGAAAAAGAATTAAATATATTTTTGTCTAAGGTGCTGAAATTTAAATTGATTGTATATTGTTAGTATTGTGACCATATTTAGCCTATCATTCATCTACTCTAATATATACACGAGAAATCTACCATTTGATGTTACTTTCAGTATTAGCAATAATTCTTGTGCTCAAAGGATCTTGTAATAATCAAATCCTCTACATATTTGTGTCCTTTGTGGTGGTGGGTTGGCTGCAACCACATTTGATCAAGAGTATGTGATATAGTTAGAAAGACTTAAAAAATTGATGATTATTACATATATTAATAACTCTTAAAAGATGAAAATTAATAGTAAACAAATTGACGAAAGTTTGGAAAAAAAAAAGGGTGTAAATTCAATTGGTAAGATCGTCAACTTTAAAATATATATATTTATAAAGAAAGAAATATAATATAATATATTTGATGAAAATACAATTTCAATAATTCACAAGTGATGCTCACAGGGCAGGCGTGAATGCTCTCATCACTATTTGGATGATATCATTTTATGAGAAATATTTACATCATCTCCGACATGATATATAAAAAAATGTCTACTTATGTGATTCAATATGAGTCACAATCTATTTTATTTTATTTTATTTTTTTTATTTTTTGAATTTAAAATCAAATAAATTGTAGCTCATATTGAACCACATAAGTAGGCATTATTTTATATAACATGATGTAAATATTTCTCTCATTTTATTGCTCCCTTTTTTATACTAATTTTGTTTTAATTTTAAAAAATAATCATTTAAAAGAATAAAAAATGAAAAAATGGATAAATG
>JBBMKA010000026.1:10729940-10758321 GCA_037833695.1 Sechiopsis laciniata | reverse complement strand
GCAAGCTTTTGAAGATGTAATATATATGCCTCTTGAATCTTCTTTGCCTTGCTCCTTGTAATAGGTCCTTCAGGTACTTGCAATGGTTCGGTTGTTTGATTCGTATCATCTAGTATGATCCCACCCAACATAGAATGTGTAGAAATTGTATACAAGCCACGCCGAGTGGAATGGCCCATGGGGCCGAGGACGAACATGGGTGCGAAAAACTCGACTGTCAGGCAGTTGACCGCGAGACGGCCTATGGGGACTGGTCGGGCACATTCCAGAAAAAAAAATAGAAAAAAAGTAGTAACGAGCACGGTGTGACCAATTGTACAAAACAATAGTAAAGAAAAAAACATTAAATTTTAAAAAATAAATAAAAGGGGAGCAACACGAGGACTTCCCGAGTGGTCAACCAACTTAGTACTACTCTGGCCCAAGCACGCTTAACTGTAGAGTTCTGATGGGATTTAGTCTATTAGTGCTGGTATGATCGCACCCAACATAAAATGCGTAGAAATTGAATACAAGCCACGCCGAGTGGAATGGCCCATGGGGCCGAGGATGAACATGGGTGCTAACGAGTAGACCGTCGGGGAGTTGAGCTCGGGACGGCCTGTGGGGATCGGTCGGTCACATTCCGCAAAAAAAAAAAATTAGAAAACAAGTAGTAATGAGCACGGTGTGAGCAATTGTACAAAACAACAGTAAAGAAAAAACATTAAAGTTCAAAAAATAAAGAAAGAAAAATGGGAGCAACACGAGGACTTCCCAAGTGGTCACCCAACTTAGTACTACTCTTGCCAAAGCAAGCTTAACTACAGAGTTCTGATGGGTTCTGGTTCATTAGTGCTGGTATGATCGCACCCAACATAGAACGCGCAGAAATTGTATGCAAGCCACGCCGAGTGGAATGGCCCATGGGGCCGAGGACGAACATTGAGCTCAAGATGGCCTGTGGGGACTGATCAGGCACATTCTGGAAAAAAAATTAGAAAATAAGTAGTAACGAGCACGATATGACCAATTGTAAAAACAACAGTAAAGAAAAAACATTAAGTTCAAAAACTAAAGAAATAAAAAGGGGTACAACACGAAGACTTCCCAAGTGGTCACCAAACTTAGTACTAGTCTCGCCCTAGCACGGTTAACTATGGAGTTTTGATGAGATCAGGTGCATTAGTGTTGGTATGATCGCACCCAACATAGAACTCGCAGAAATAGTATACAAGCAATGCTGAGTGAAATTGCCCATGGGGCCGAGGACGAACATGGGTGCGAACGAACCGACCGTCTGGCACTTAAGCTCGAGACGACCTATGGCGGCAGGTCGGGCACATTTCGGTAAAAAATAATTAGAAAACAAGTAGTAACGAGCATGGTGTGACCAATTGTACAAAACAATAGTTAAGAAAAAACATTAAAGTTCAAAAAATAAAGAAATAAAAATGGGAGCAACACGAGGACTTCCCAAGTGGTCACCCAACTTAGTACTACTCTTGCCAAAGCAAGCTTAACTACAGAGTTCTGATGGGTTTTGGTTCATTAGTACTGGTATGATCGCACCAAACATAGAACGTGCAGAAATTGTATGCAAGCCACGCCGAGTGGAATGGCCCATGGGGCCAAGGACGAACATGGATGCGAACGAACCGACCGTCAGGCACTTGAGCTCGGGATAGCCTGTGGGGACCGGTTGGGCACATTCCAAAAAAAAACAAATTAGAAAATAAGTAGTAATGCGCACGGTGTGACCAATTGTAAAAAACAATAGTAAAGAAAAAACATTAAAGTTCAAAAAATAAAGAAATAAAAAAGGGTGCAACACGAGGACTTCCCAATTGGTCGGCCCAACTTAGTACTACTCTAGCCCAAGCACGCTTAACTGTAGAGTTCTAATGGGTTCCAGTACATTAGTGCTGGTATGATCGCACCCAACATAGAACGCGCAGAAATTGTATACAAGCCATGCCGAATGGAATGGCGTATGGGCCGAGCACGAACATGGGTGCGAACGAACCGACCTTCGGGCACATTCCAAAAAAAAATATTAGAAAATAAGTAGTAATGAGCACGGTGTGACCATTTGTAAAGAATAATAGTAAAGAAAAAACATTAAGTTCAAAAAATAAAGAAATAAAAAGGGGTGCCACAAGGACTTCCTAAGTGGTTACCCAACTTAGTACTACTCTCGCCCAAGCACGCTTAAATGCAGAGTTCTGATGGAATCCAGTGCATTAGTGATGGTATGATCACACCTAACATAGAATGCGTAGAAATTGTATACAAGCCACGCCGAGTGGAATGGCCCATGGGGCCGAGGACGAACATGGATGCGAACGAACCGACCGTCAGGCACTTGAGCTCGGGATAGCCTGTGGGGACCGGTCGGGCACATTCCAAAAAAAAAGAAAAGAAAACAAGTAGTAACGAGCACGGTGTGACCAATTGTAAAAAATAATAGTAAAGAAAAAACATTAAAGTTCAAAAAAATAAAGAAATAAAAAGGGGTGCAACACGAGGACTTCCCAGAATCCGGTGCATGGCTCTAACGAAACAACAACAAGGTTTCTTACCTACCAAGGTCACGTTCCCACAAACAACTCTTGTCTGATGACAAGCAATCCAACAATGAGCAGAATTCATCCGCAGTCTCAAACTAAGGGCACTTTTCAAGATAGTATCCTCGAATTGAAAGCCCAACCTCTCCGAAAATTGAGCACAGTCTTTCTCCAAAAAAATCAACTCTAACATGGTTTTCAATAACAACCCACACCGAGAACAAGCTACTCACATGTACACATGTGAGTACAAAGACTAATCTTTACAGAAGACCGAAGTCTAGCCGACTTTCATAAAGATGCCACCCACTGACTCCCAACAGAGTCACAACCAACGATTGAACACCAAAGGTTCAACTCTACATGCTCTAACTTAACTTTTACCCAACTCTCTGATAACTTACGGAATGATACTCTCGGTCATTCCTCACACATCTTTTCTCTCGTGGCCATCTGACTACCAACAATAAGGATCACTTGTGCTACATGATCAAGTGTTCCAACTAGCACGTTCGGTGCAACATCTGGAGAAACATGCTGAACATCCAATGAGGTCATTTGAATCATCTGCACAACAATGCGAACTGGGCCTGAACCTAGGCCTGCACCCAAGCTTGGTGCCAAACAAGCATTCTCTAGCTACATCATGAAGTGCTGCTAAACAAAACTCTAAGCCTTGCTACAAATAGGCCAACAAGGTCACAACCTCTGGTGACGGTAACAACGACAACTCGTACAAGAACTCTAGACTCATCAATCTGGCCTTTGACATCTCGTCCATCGGGCATGCTTAAGATCTACTCCTGAATCTCTGCTTGATGCTCAAAGAACATCTCTCTAACCACGACTCTCATGGCTGCAGCACTGTGTCAGCAGAGCTATCTATGCCCAGGACTCCTCTCGCTGTGCTGCAAGCTGCACCTAGGTCTCAGCTCTCTGTTGAACCAACAAACTGACCATCATCTCTCTCATGGGCAAAGCAAACTCTGCTCCAGGAGTCTTTCTTTGAGGCAAGGTAGTCTCTACCCCTTCTCTCTGCAAATCAACAGCTGGGGCCAAAGGTGGCCTATGGGTCGGGTCAACCCTGGACGTGGTCTCATCTATAGCTGGCTCAGCTCCAACTCCTCAGTTGGCAGTACCAGACGTCCCTACTCCTCTATGTATGACCGGCACACTGGCGATCTACACTCAACCATAAAACTAGTCCACATTTGGACTCTCACTGCCAACAACAGGTAACATAAGTATACTAGATGCAAGTACTGTAAACAAAACCTTTAGCAAAAGAACTTTTGACATACCTGACGGCCGTTGGAGTGCTGATGATCATGGGGACAAACGACCTAACTCAGTAGGTTAGTCTACAGAATCTATGACTCTGAGCTCTGATACCAACTGTAAGAATTCGACTCTAAAACTAGTCATAAACCTAGTTCTTACTCAGCATGCATGTATGTAAAACAATTTAAACCAGTATGGACAACTTATGCAAATAAAAATGCATCAAAATTAAAACATCCAAACACAATCTTATTAAAACAAAATAGGTTCCTGTCCAGTAATTTATTCAAAACCATAAATAGTTTAAGCCACAATATGTAAAATCTTCCTATGGACTCCGTGTCCAACTACATGCTGAATAATCAAATAAAAAGACATAACAAAGTGCGCCGACAGCTCCCATGATCATGCAGCTCCTCCTCTAGCCGTCTCAGTGATGTCCTAAGTTACTTGGTGGAAAACCACAAAAAATAAGGGTGAATACAAAGGCACTCAGTAAGAATCCCCAGCCGGGGTAGAGTACGAAGCAACACCTCTTGTTACATTCAAGTATACATGCAACAGTTACCAACACAGAAAACCTTGGAATGAGTTGTCAATACAACCCCTGAATCATCGGAAGTCTCTTACTTCCGGCCTAGTGATCAGCTCAATAACTAATCCCAACAGATATCAGCGAAGGTTTCTTACCCTCGGCCAAAGGATCAACTCAAAACCTGATCCTAAATAGATATCTTTAAAGGTCTCTTACCCTCAGCCAAATGATCAACTCAAAAGCTGATCCCAAATAGATATCCTCGAAGGTCTCATACCCTCGGCCAAGTGACCAACTCAAAAGCTGGTCCTGACTAGCTCTCCAAACTGGTCCTAGGACATCCAGGAGAGTACCCGGTGTCTGTCTCTAAACTTGAAAAGGGAAAGGTGTACTCATGAACATTAGCCCGAGGGAGCTCTCCGCCTGGTGCCTAATGCGTGTGCGCGCACATCGCATGTTGCTACAAACCATGTAAAGTGGGGGCCTAGGGACAAACTAAGCCTATCGAGGGACGCATGCCTAAAGACTCAGAAACAGTGTCACTGATCTACAGTAGTGCGAGGCCCTCGGCACTCAATTATAGCAGCCTGAATACCATCGACGCCTGAAGCTAAGAACCGGCCAAGGCAGGCTTACACCATTGGCAGGGCTCCACTCTAGCAGGCTACAAACTAGGCTTATGCTGGTGTGGTAGCTACTCCACACCTGGCTACCGGGGGTAAGGAATTTATCCTCACAGCTCGACCGGTGGGAACACATACGTTGGTCTACTCTCAGCCTCTGGAAGATGACATCCTAACAAGTTCTATATAAGATTATTGAACTCTGTTTCCTAACAATCAAACATGCTCAACAACATATAACCCTAGCATGGTACTACGAGCTTAAACAGGAAATCAAAGCATGTTGGAAGAACAAATCTAGCATGGCACTAATATGTGGAAACAAGATCAATACATGCTAGCAGAACATAACAACATACAATCCTATCCACTAACATGCTCGTAAACAGTAAACATGCACAAGAACGCAATCAATGAATATTTTGCAGGGCCCACACAACCCCGGTAAGAAATCCTTACCTGGAAGGCAAGCGAATAAACAAAAATAGATAAATGTGTCCTTGAGTTGTAGAACCAACAGAGCTAACAATTAACAAATAATATGCACGAATTAAATGTTGCTATCTAAACAACTCAGAAACTGAAACGACTAAACACAACAAGGCTCGGGAAGGAGTTACCCAAAATTGAAAAGAACTAACTCGACAGCGAGGCCTCGGTGAAGGCAAAGGTGTGATCTCAGCAAGGCAAGCTCTCGACAAGGCTTATGGCGAAGCGACAGATGGCTGGGCGAAGTGCAAGGCTCGATAAAGCAGACGAGGAACCGCGAGTCAGCGTGGACGAACGTCTCGCTGAGGTGAAGGGTTCGCTAGGGTGATACTCCAAAGGCAAACGCAGCACAGTGGATCAACTCGGACAAGCAGACAGGCCAGGTCTCGGCTCTGTGCATTCACGAACTCAGCTGCAAAGAGAACACAGACGATAGATCTTGACATTAGGCCACGAAAGACCAATGGAGAACGAGAAGGGTTTAGGTGAAACGTACCTGAGGCGATCCCGACCTAAAAGCTACAGATCGCCCGGCTGTTTGCAAGGGTGAAGGCGACATAAAGATGTGCGAGGCTGGGCGCAGAAACATGATCGCAAGGCTGCGATCACTGCTGGCGCTCGGGGTCGAGCTGCTATGCAAGGCGTGAGCGACACGGGTAACGTCTGCGGACTGTGGCGATCGGATCGACGAAGGAGCTAGTTGGTGTGGATCTCGACAAGAGGAAGGCAGCGATGAGGGTGGTGTTCGGTGATGGGTTTTCTCGGCTGGAGGTTACAATGGCTCTCAGTCAAGGAATTTGGGTGTTGGTGATTTTCAGCAATTGGGAGAAGAAGAGAGGAAGAGAGAAAGTGAGAGTACGATTGTGAAGAAAATGAGAAAGTGGCTACGTATTTAGGGTCTCGGCAAAAAGGGGTATTCAGCGAGAGTGTGACACGTGTTCTCAAGGGGTTCCAGCTTCGAGTCCTGGCGAAGAAAACTTAAACAATTTATTTTTCCCTTTTTTTCCTCTTTTAGCCAAACTGATCTCCAAACTTCTCAACTAATAACACTAGCCTTGGAAACCTGAAATCGAAGGAAAACCCAAACTCAATAATTAACAGAATAGCCTTAAAATCCTGATTAATTACGAAACTACCCCTAAAGGCAAAATTACCAAAATGCCCCTAAAGGCTCAAACTGCCCTAACGGCCCAACCGGACAACCGAAACAGCAACAGAACATACCTGGAGAACCAAAATGGAAAAATGGGTCGTTACAGTAGCCCTTGCTGCTTGACGTTTTAGTCGTCGCGTGCCGCCGTTGCACGTGGTTCGTGACGTGTTCGTCTGATCCATTTCTTGGGTAAGAATTTATAATCTTCAGCACTGTTTTGGTTCTATTAATCATATGGGATTGGCTATTTTTTTTACTACGGGTGTTTGTGAGGGTGTTTTGTGAAGCATTGGTTCTAATAGTCTTCGAGGTGTGTGGGTGCTATAGTTCGTGACCAGTTTCGTGCTTTGCCAATTTTTGGACAGCCGTGTTGACTTGAGTTTTGGGTAAGTTTTCAAAGTCAAATATCGTTGATTTGAAGTTCGAAAGTAATTTTAAGGTTAATTGTTAGGTTGTTCGGCTGAGTTTATTGATCGTTTGGTTGCAGCTCTAGAGGCATTTTTCTTGGTTTGTTCTGTATCTTGAAACAGGTAAGGATTCTTTACCTAGGTTGTGTGGACCTATACAGGGAAAAGTTTATTGTGTTGTTGATATGTGTGGGCGTGTGCTTGTTTTATTTGTATGTTGTGCTTCGAGATTATGGGGTCCCGGGGTGCGACTATGCATGTGTTTTAAATTATAATTACTGTGAAGCATGCTGGGATTATGGGGTCCTGGTGTGTTAATTTTTCCTGTTCATGTTCTTTTGTTCTCTATTATGCTTGTGTTGGTTGTAGCTAGTCAAGATCATGTATTCTATTATCCTATTAGGATGTGTGTTGGGACTTTGAACATGTTTGGTGATCTGTTTGGACTAAGCTGTTAAACACATTGGGTTTAGAATTGTTAGATGTCATCATCTAGAGGCTATAGAGGCACGACGTATTGTATCCTCCTCGTCGGGATTGTTAAGGAGTGATTTCTATCACTCGATAGCCGAGGATGTGATGTACCATGCCACCCCCGACGATGCCTAGTTTGTAGCCTTATAGGCGGGCCATGATCATAGTGTACACGCCTGCTATAGGAGGGTCTTAGCTTGGGGCGAAAGGTGTGAACAAGCTGACTCGGATCGATGGCAAGGGCCTCTAAAACTGTGACTCAGTGGACTCCTTTCTTTGTCGAGATAGGCATGTGGACTTGGAACATGTTGGCTTATGTAGGCCTACACCTGACTGGTTTAGAACAGCATGCGGTGTATGCGTACACGTACCGCGTGTCAGGTAGATGGCTCACCTGGACTGGTGTCGTCAATACACCAGTAGAGAAAAGTTTTGTTTGAGCTAGATAGTTGTGTAACGAACTTCATGAACAGTTGTATTGTCTAGAACAGGTGAGTGTCTCAAGGGCCTCACAAGCAAGTCATGTAACGAATCCCATGACCAAGTGAAAAGTCAAGAGTTAAGTTGAGAATAGATATGTATTGCTAGCATGTTAGACTCTACCTTGTGCATTGTACCCCTGTTCGGGAATTCTTACTGAGTATTCTCTTATACTCACCATTTCTATAGTTTTATTTTTCAACTAAGTAACCAGGGGCACCATCGAGACGGTTAGTTGGGAGGTGTTGAAGTAATCATGGGCAAAGCTTGCTACGTTAGTGATTAGTGGATATGATAGCTAGTAGTGCATTATTTCCTTGAAACATGTTGTTATTATAGAACTTCTGTTATTTTCTGTTTGAAACTTTGTTAGCTGTTGGACATGAATGCCTTAACCATGATTTGATATTTAATTCATTTTGTTTTCGAACATCTTGGCCAAGGGCTTTTACCTATATTTGTTTATTCGAAATAAAACCAGTAGGAGCAGTTATTTTAAAGGTTTGAGAATTTGAAAATGCATGTCTGTAATTGTTTGTAGGTCAGCATGACGTAAGAAACGTAGTTTAAAATTACGGGTTCTTACTTTTTCTTTAGTTTTATTTGTGTAAATTAGGAGTAGTGTGTAGAATTGTAGTAAACACTTTATGATGGCATTTATAAATTGGCATTATCGATTGTTACTCATTTCTATGTTAATTTAGTTTAGTCGCATCGGTGAGATTTGTATGTAGAATGCATGTTAGGATTGCAGGTAAAAGTGGTTTTACACTACTGCGTTTTAATTTTGAAGTATGTGTCGATTAGCTACCCACATACGCTAACCATCAGTGAACTCTGAATAGGAATCTGTTGGATGATCTAGTATGCTATGATAGGTTTGGTGCTAGGTCTCTTGCATCAGTTGAGGTGTTAGGAAGAACCCTACTATCGCATACATTACCCAGAGTCAAGTATGAGGAACTGCAGCGGAAGTTGAGTTTACTATCAATCAACGAGTGCTGAAGCACTTTTTAGAGTAGGGAAGCATGAAATCTAATTTACCGCTATCGGATGCTTAGCATCTTCTGTATCTGCATTTTACCTTTCCTTATTTATAATTGCATTTAAAGTCTTGAAAATTCAAAATAATCACCAACCCATTTTCCTTTACAATTTTGCACAACTCTTAAGTTAGTAAAACTAATTCTAGACATCAATCTATGTGGAAAACGCTAAAATAAATACTTATCACTTGCTACATTTCTGACTACATATACTTGCGTGAAAAAGATTTTGACGTTGATACTTAGCTTTAGGTTAAACTTAGCAGTCAGAAGGCTCCCTAGCAACCCAATTATCCGAAGCCATCTTGATAGATTTACCATATCCCACTCTCCATCGAAGGTCCTTCAACAATAGACCACGATCCCATAAAATAATTTTCCAAGCAAACGTATTACCCAAAGGGTTGGCATCCAAGAAAGAGCTAGAATGAAAGGTTTGCCATCTATTGCTCGACGATTGCCAATTTAACCATTAACATAATTATTACATTTTAAAATGAAGGTAAACTTGACAAAGATAATTAAGTTTTGTTTTTTTAGTTTGACAAGTTAAAATTTAAATTTGTATATTTAAATAAATGATATATTCTTTACGCTATTTAGTTGAAGTTGGAAAATGAATTCTCTCTGTATAAAAAATTATAAAATAGTAATCCATAAAAAAAAATATATATAAAGAGTGATGCAATTAGTCCATAAAAATATATAAAATGTGATGGAATTAATCTATGAATAATTAAATTAAGTTGGCGTCTCCCATGTTAATACAACGATATAATATTTTTGGCTGAAAGACATAAATGAACTACGGCATTTTTTTTTTTTTTTTTGAAAAGAATGAACCACGACATTTAAATCATATACTATGGTAATTGAGATAGTAATGGACAGGTAAATGTAATATTTTTTATTTTTAACCAACATTTAAATATATTGATAAAGGTATTAAATCATACAATTTTAGGATACGTACAAGGGTGACACCTTTTCCAATATAATTATGATTTAAGAAAAAAACATGCAATCCAGTTATCCAAATTCCAAGTGGAAGCCAAAGACAAAAAGGTGGAATAAAAAAACAATACATATTTCACCGGCAAGATAAGTTGTCGGTCACAACCAAGAAGAAGTTAAAATGACGAAATTACAAATTAACGAGCTCGTGAATGAAAACGATCAGAACTTGAGCTTGCATTCTTTTTCAGCTGTTTGAGATTTGGGAACGAGACTTGCACTTGCAGTTTTCTACAGAGATCAAAGCTCAAGTGTTCTTCCAAATTGTGTAATTGCTTTCACTTGTATCATGGATGATTATACTTAAATTGTGAATTAAGTTGGGTTTTTGTTTTCTTGCCTCTTCTTTTGGTTCTTGTAATATCGAAAGCTTCATTTTGCCGGGAAGAGAATTGCATGTAAAAATGGATGTGAACTTTTTGCAGGATTCTGTTGGGGCAAGTACAGAACTTTGCATAATTAACTTGTTGAAGCTGAGCTTTCTGTGATTTTTCGTTGTTAATTTGAAGAAATGAGTGTGGAAAATACATGGGTTCCTTTGACTCCGATCAAGCCCCCATTGCATGGAGTAGAAGATCAACAGAAATGGGAAGGCTGTACCGAAGAAGTTGAAGTTGAATTACGTGGAAAAGGAGTTGCATGTTCAGATACTTGTGATTTTGTGTCACTTGGGAGTGAGCATGTTTTGGTGGTGGATTTGAATGAGATGAAATTGGCTGAGAAAACAGAGTCTGTTTCACAGGGTATGTCTTGCTAAATCAACTTTACTTTGTTTTTCAAAATAGTTTTTATTTTAATACCATTGGCCTGGTTGTCAATAAATTCCTAGTGGTCAATAAGGGCCTTTAAATGCCAAATAAGTAACTGCCACCAAGGTGCATGGAAATTATCATAAAGTGCATTCATATATATTGATCACTCACTTAAAAATCAAATTTTATGAGTTTTTTTTAACAACCAAATATAGTAAGGTCAAATCTGTGAAAAATTGTCTCGTAGAGGCTATGGTCCTTTGTAGAGGCTATGTTCCTTTGGAGATCTCAATATCAAAACCCGCAATTGATCATAATAGTAAAAACTCTTGTTATCTTTTGAGACTGAACACAGATGCTTTGGGCATATAGTGGACCCAGCTATTAAGTCAAATGACAGTCTACAGTACAGTCTGCCGTAAACAACTCTAATTTTTCGTTTATATGAAAATGTAGTAGGCCTGGTTGTTGTTCATTAGATTATTCGGCTTATGGAAATTAAAAAAAAAAAAAACTTATGACTTTGATTGATTTTTTCATCTTGGGCAATTTTCATCATCACTATCTGGGTGATTCTAAATTTTTAGATCATCAATCATTACTGTCAATGAATATTAGCTGAGATTCCAAAAAATTTGAGCCTAGCACGATTTGGAAAGGATTTTTGAAGGTGAAATGGCATGAGCTTATCGAAAATGTACTTAACATGGCAAAATGTTTGGTTTAGGATCATTAGTTTTGAAATGGTAACATTTCTCTCATTAATCTGATTCTGTGCACTATCAGTATATATGTGTTACTCTTTGATGTTTTAAGGTAATGTAGTCATGCTGTTTCACTCACGAATACAGAAGCAAAAATCGACTAGAAATTGGTGACCCTTTTCTTAAATATGAAAGTCATACTTTTTCCAAA
This sequence comes from Sechiopsis laciniata, assembly GCA_037833695.1. Taxonomy (NCBI): domain Eukaryota; kingdom Viridiplantae; phylum Streptophyta; class Magnoliopsida; order Cucurbitales; family Cucurbitaceae; genus Sechiopsis; species Sechiopsis laciniata. The sequence goes on along the minus strand of JBBMKA010000026.1, from coordinate 10,746,606 downwards.
CCATATTTTTAGATCTTCATTCATGTGTTTGATATCCTTTTTGAACCATGAAATTGTCAGGTGAAATTTCTAGCAAGACCACCCCCCATTTTATACCCCCGACACCGGATAAGACGAAAAAGGTGGAGCTAAAACTGGTAGTTGAAGCTCAAAGCACACTAGCAGAAGAAAAAAGATATGAGGGCCAGGAACAAAATTGTAAGACTGTCAGTAAAAAAACTGCTGAGGATGGCCTCCAGCAGGAAATTTGTGAGCTAGCCTTGGATTCAGCCTGTGCTTCAGTGTTGACACCAATTAAGAACAACGAAAACTCTGAAAAAGACATTGCCGTCAGTGTGAATGAAATAACCAAGTTGAGACAATATAAAAGAAAGCACAGGCCCAAGGTAATTACAGAAGGCAAACCAAGAACAGTTAAATCAGCCACTCAGAGAGCTGCCACTTCCCAAGAAATGTTGAAAACTAAGAGAAAGTATGTTCGAAAGAATGCAGTAAAAAAACCTAATGAAAGTCTTCTTGAACCAGGACCTCTTAATCCGGTCACCCCAGACGTTGCTGGTTCTAAGGAAAACCCAAAAGGGGCCGAGGTAGTTACAGAACGCAAACCGAGAACAGCTAAATCAGCCACTCAGAGAGCTGCGCCTTCTCAAGAAAACTTGAGGACCAAGAGAAAGTATGTTCGAAAGAATGTTGTCAAAACACCAATGGAAAGTCTTCTTGAACTTGGAACTCCTAATCCGGTCACCCCAGAAGTTGCTGGCTCAAACGAAAACCAAAGAAGTGTAGTGACACACACTGAAAAGTGTGTAGTTAACACAGCAGATGTTTCGATGGAGAAAATAGGATCGTTAACTGATGTGCAAGTGCGACGAAAACGTAGTAAGAAAACATGTAGAAGGAGTTTAAAATTTGACAACGAAGGAAAAAAACAATATGAAAACTCTTTGTTCAAGTATTCGTCCAACACTTCAGGATCGGTGGCTCATATTTCAACTACTAATAGTTATGAAGCACATTCATTGCTGACGCATACGAAAGAAAGTGACGCAGTGTTTGATCATAGAAAAGCTGGCATATTATATAACACTGATCAAGTTCCAATTGAATATAGCACTTCCCAGTTAAAACTTCAAATTAATCAACATAAGAACCAAAGAGGGATGGAGAAGATCTTTTCAACTAATCATTTATTATCAAGTTCAAATGATTGGTTCTGCAATAGTATGACCATCTCAACTGAGAGAAAAGAAGGGTTGAAGAGAAAATGTTGTCATGATATCAGTCAAAATGATATTGGAAGTTTTGACTTAATTGAAGAATTTTATAACTCGATCTATGCACGTCAGATGCTACAAGCAGAGTACTTCTCCAAAGAGAAAACTGATAAGGTGCATTCTGGCCCATCTAGTGCATATTTTAATGTTACCAGGCAAGCACACAAAGTAAGTAGCTCGAAGGAAAATCCTTGCACATTGAAAACTGGCTACTCGGTTTCTAGACCTCAGGCCGGTTGTTGGTTAATGCCGAGAAGACGTGGAAAATTAGTGAATTCCAATAAACTACAACCCTTTGAGTTCACACTGGCCACAAATCAGAAGGAGATGACACAGAGGAGATGTGAAGCTCAAGATCATGTTTGGTACCTGGATTCATGGTCTCATCAGAGCAATATGAGGACAAAATATTCCCCCATACAACCATCAGTGATTACTGATCGTCGAAGAATCGAGAACCCTAGCACACATCATCCGAAAGAAAAAGTGGCGAGAAATAAACAAAAGCCAGACCCTCTTACTTCTTCTTCCAGTAAGAATGGAGCAGAGCAGCATCCAAAGTTTTCCTTATATTGTCAATGCCACACTTACCAATTACCTCCAGGTTCATTCATCGAAACCAATTTCATATCTTTACATCAATATCAATTATAGATAATTTTGTAAAACAAAAGTTCAAGGGAATCCTAATAAATTGCAGTGTTGTGCAGGGGCTCCTTCAGAAATTAATTCAGGATTGGAGCTTTCTACCAATGCCATGGTTGAAGAAATGAAGATTCTAGACATTAACAGAGAAGAAAAAATGTCATTATATGAGAAGCATAATGAAATGATACCTTACAACATGCAGCGCCAAGGGCATAATGCACTTGTTGTGTATAGAAGAGAAGGCTCTATAGTACCATTTGCAGGTTCTTTGAGTCCAGTAAAAAAGCGAAGACGATATGCCAAGGTTGATCTTGATGAAGAGACAGTTAGAGTCTGGAAGCTATTGATGGACAATTCCAATCATGAACTTTTTGATGAATCAGGTGAAGATAAGGAAAAACGGTGGGAGGAAGAAAGAAGTGTTTTTTCCGGAAGAGCAGACTCATTTATTGCAAAAATGCATCTTATACAAGGTACTTCTTAGCTTTTACATGTTTGGTGGTTCTATAGGTTTCTTTTTCCTTTTATTGTGAGAAAATTAACTGAATTTGGAAATGAATTTTATATCAAAATTGAAATTTCTTAGATTTTTCTACGTGTGCCAGCATTCCCACTATCTTGTTTTTATTTGCAAACTAATAAGGGTTAAGATACTGTTGGGATGGGTGAAGAAAGGAATTCTGTACAATGTTCATGAAACATTTCAAGATTTATAAAAATAAATGGAGATCATTAGATGAAGTTGAACTAAAAGAAGTACAATTTATTTACACTAGCTTAAACATCAGCTTAATTTAATGATAACTAAGTTCCAAGTTCAGCTCGGATAGCATGTTTCTCTTTGTAGTAGCTCATCAATCACTTAGATGGAGAACTTGCCCGCTTTTGCTTCATTTTCGAATATGCAGTACCCGTAACAGAAATCCCCCAACTTTGATTTTTATTTTCAACCAGGAAAATAGAACTTGGAACGAACTATCCCTGCCTATACTGTCCTCGTCACCAGCATGATGGATATTTGGAGGGTTCTGGAATTAATTTTTACAATGTATATTTTATTTTATTGCAGCTGATATTTTTTTCCTTTAGGGGATTGGTCTAGTTTCTTGTTTTGGCCCACTAGGATATGTCAGCTCCCCTAAAACTTCAATGTTCTTCATGGCCTTCAGTGTTACCTTTGTTGTGTGGTGTGGGAAGAGTTGAATTCATAGTCACTTAATAGCTATTCCTCTCTGCCGGTGGAGTTGTTAGTAAACCACATAAATTTTGTATTCTTCTCTTTTACGTTTTTCTCTATATTTTCAATTGATTGTTGATTGCCGTTTTCATAACATGATCTGTGTTCAACCTTCCTTGGCACGAGCTGATTTCTATTTTCTACTGATTGGGCTGTTTCTTCTTTTCCTTTCTTCTGATTTTTGAGTGGGGAAGACTCTATTTTACAAGTTGCAGCAGCACTTAATCAAGAATGTACTAAATAATAAAATCTCAGAAAGTAGAAGAAAATTGCCTTTTGAATAAACCAACTGCAGGAAAAAACACCCATCGTTAACATTATTATAATTTCAATATTAACACAATAATTTTTCAGGAGACAGAGGCTTCTCTCAGTGGAAGGGATCAGTTTTAGACTCAGTGATTGGAGTTTTTCTCACTCAGAATGTCTCAGATCATCTTTCCAGGTGAACTATAGTTTAACCTGCAAAAAAGAAAAGCAGAACGGTTAAATATCTTCTGACTGTTTGTCTGCCCCTTCCATACAGCTCGGCATTTATGTCACTTGCTGCCCGTTATCCCTTAAAATCTAGAAGCCTCAACAAGTCAAGTGTTGATGAACCGACAAGCTTGGTAGTCAATGAACCACAAGATAGTTTGTACAATGTAGAAGATAGTATAACATGGGTTAAACAGATTTCAGATCAACCAGTTTGTAAACAAAGTTGCATGACCACGTGTGAAAATAACAAAGCTGAAGCAGATTTTCTCCCAAGAAGTGAATCTTCAGGAAGCAATACAGCTGAGGTTTCCTCTATGCATGAATACCAGTGCTCGACCACGTCTTGTGGTAGTCAAATGATAGGTGCACCGGAAGATCAAAGATCAACAACAGAAATCAGTACTATAGTAGAAGCACTATCTTTGGGAGAAGAGAAGACTCCAGATGCTGCTATGTCATCTCAAACGTCCATTGTTTCTGAACATTCTATAAATTCTGTGTGTCCCCTATCAATTGAAGATAAAATGACCAGCTTGAAAAGCAACTGTGAAAAAGATTTTCCATCAAAAGATATTAATGTAAACGGGCTTGCTTCATCTGTGGAGGTTATACAGATCATAGAAACAAATAAGCTCAAGTCGGACTCCAAAATTGAAAGTGGTAACGACTCATCGGATGAGAGATCAGAGGGTACTTGTAGTACTTCAGAAGAGAAGAACGTTGATCAAAGAGAAAACATTGACAATGCAGACTGTCATAAAAGCTCTTTAAAAGAATCTCCTAGTCATTCAAGTGATCAATTGAAGAAAACATCAATCTCGGGTGTTACAGAAGTTGAGAGCCATAAAATATGCAAAGAAGTCACCTCATTTTCCTATGTTTACAAAAGAAGGGATGTATATGGTACTAATGAAAGTACGCGGGCACTCGGTTCTGTATATGAAACTGCTGTCCTCAACACAAACAATGTTCAAGCAAAAACACAACAGGCTTCAATGAACGACCAGAAAATACATCAAACTCTGCCAAGCACTTTGATGGATAATACCCATGAGCGTTCACTTAGTTGCAAGCTCAATGATAAAAAAGATGCTCCTAAGCCAAACAGAGAACAAGTAAAAAAGGAGAAAAGGGTTGGTGTTGACTGGGACAACCTTAGGAAACGGGCTGAGGGGAATGGAAAAAGAGAGCGAACTACAAATACAATGGACTCAATGGATTGGGAAGCTGTAAGACATGCAGATATTGATGAGATCGCTTACACTATCAAAGAACGAGGGATGAACAACAGGCTTGCAGAAAGAATAAAAGTACACCCTTGACCATGGAAAAAAAATTCTAATTCCTTGAATCATCATCTCAGTTTTCAAACTGTAGCTAAAATTATTCTTAATTTGAGCAGGATTTTCTTGACCGGCTGGTGAAAGATCATGGAAGCACTGATCTTGAGTGGTTAAGAGATGTTCCGCCAGATCAAGTAAAGTAAGCTCATTTATTTATTAATCAAGATTCTCTACTGACTCATAGTAGAAATACTGTTTGCAATGTACTAAACTTTGTAGTCTTTATACTATACATATAGAGAATTTTTACTCAGTGTGAGGGGGTTGGGATTGAAAAGCGTGGAATGTGTACGCCTTCTTACCCTGCAGCAGCTTGCTTTTCCAGTAAGTTCAAACGACTAGTTTTTCGTTACTGCTAGGATAGATGTAGAGGATAACAATTTTGTCTTTTTCACCCTACAGGTGGACACTAATGTTGGACGCATAGCTGTACGATTAGGATGGGTACCCCTTAAGCCACTACCAGAATCGCTGCAATTGCATCTTTTGGAGCTGTCAGTAATCACTACGAGAGCTTGTATTTTAAAAATTTTAAAAATTCTATGCTATTTTCAACATTATATAATATTTTGTGACCTTTCATAGATACCCGGTCCTTGAGTCCATTCAAAAGTATCTCTGGCCACGACTGTGCAAGCTTGACCAAAGAACATTGTAAGATTTACATTTCATTTCAGGGGGACACTAAAAAAATAGTCAATAAACTGAGTTTCCAACTGATTTTTAATATTCTGGTCATAGGTATGAGCTGCATTACCAAATGATTACTTTTGGAAAGGTAATTATTTTACGGTGAACTGTTATTTGGATAACTTGTTTGTGTGACTGGAGATAAACTAAGGAGCACGCTCTTGTATAGGTCTTCTGCACAAAAAGCAAACCAAATTGCAATGCTTGTCCAATGAGAGGAGAGTGTAGACATTTTGCAAGTGCTTTTGCGAGGTTTGCATTTCTCAATCCTACAGCATTCAATATTTCATTGAACAAGTATGAAAGTTAGATAAAGACAGTTCAAAATAAAATAAAAAACAACATTTCTCATTAACATTTGCAACAAGGCTCTTAAGGTTTTCTATTGCATTTCAAAGAAATCACAGGTGCCATTACCAGCCTGTTGTTTACAAGCTTATATCCATTCAATTTTTGTTCGTTCCATTGTTTTACAAGCTTCATTTTATGCTTACTCACTATATACAAGTATTATTTGCAAATCAAGTTACTGAATGACATCAATGCAGCGCAAGGCTTGCACTACCAGCGCCAGAAGAAAAGAGTTCGAGTTTGATGAACGCAACTGAAAGAAAGGCCAATATAAATCAGGCTGTAGTTGTTCATCAACAACCGTCGGCTCTCACTCAGGAATCAGATCGAATTGAAAGTAATCAGCAATTAATAAGCGGGAAACCTGGAGGAAGTAACAACGAGCCCATTATTGAGGAACCAGCGACACCAGAGCCAGAATGCCCACAAACTCCTGAAACTGACATTGAGGATACATTATATGAAGACCCTGATGAGATTCCTACCATTGAGCTTAATATTGAAGCATTCACTAAGAACGTACAGAAATACATGCAAGAAAATATGGAACTTCAGGAGGGTAGCATGTCAAAGGCACTTGTCGTTATAAGTCCAGAAGTAGCATCGATCCCCACGCCGAAGCTTAAGAATATCAGTCGACTGAGAACAGAGCATCAAGTGTAAGTATACAGTTCCCACCTCTTAAAAAGATTAAATCTGTAACTGTGCTCTTTTCAGTTAAAGGAATAGAAGAAGAAACATTTACTAGAAGAAGTAGAGTGGACATATTTTGTTAATGTGAAGAACAAATTCGTTACATTTACTAGAATTGCTATCAGTTTAAGAATAAGGTTGTGATTGTATTTTACCATCATGCAGTTACGAACTTCCAGACTCCCATCCTCTTCTAGAAAAGGTTAGCTGCTTCTACTTCTAAACGCTGAAGTTTTTATTCGTGCTCTGATGGACGACAATCCTCTACACATATCAACAATGTTGATATGATATTGTCTACTTTGGACATAACTCACTTAGAGAGATAGTTCTAAGTGATAGTTGTTATCACTTTTATATCCATAATCTTTCGGGATAACTTTGTTTGTATCCCAACAATTAAGGTCTTGTTTGATAACTATTTAGTTTTTGGTTTTTGAAATTTAAGCCTACAAAAATTACTTTACCATATGTTTTTTCTTACTTGAATATCTGCATTTTACCTATATTTGTAACAACCAAACCAAAATTTGGAAACAAAAAAAAGCTTCCAAAGCTTTTTTTGTTTTTGAAAGTTGGTTAGCATTCACATACTTTCTTAAAGAGAGATGGATACATTTTAGGAAATGTGGAGCACATTGTAGAAAATTTAAGTAAGAATAGGCTTAAATACTTGAATTTCAAAAACCAAAAAAAAAAAAAAACCGCCTCCAAGGGGTGGTGCAGTGGTTGAAGACTTGGGCTTTGAGGGTATGTTTCTCTCAAGGTCCCGGGTTTGAGACTCACCTGAGACATTATTCCTTCGATATCTCTGATGCCTGGTCTAGGGACAGGCATGGTTATTCTTGTTTCAAAAAAAAAAAAAAAAAAAAAAACCCAAACAGCTATCAAACGAGGCCTAAATATTGTCTAATTGTTTTTATTGCCTCTCCTGTTACAGTTAAAGCTGGAGAAACGTGAACCAGATGATCCATGTTTCTACCTTCTTGCCATATGGACACCGGGTAATAATCAACTTTTAACCTCATTTTGAGAGAATCTGCAAAGAGTATTATAAACTGATCATTAATGCTGTCTACGTTTAGCCAAACAATTGTATGAAATAAATTTGCTGTTATTTCATCAGGTGAAACAGCAAATTCTGTTGAACTATCACATACACAATGTAGTTCTCAAGAAAGGGGACTGTGTGGAGAAAAAGAATGTTTCTCATGTAATAGTATCAGAGAAGCTGATTCCAAAGTGATTAGAGGAACCATTCTGGTGAGATACGCAGCTAAAAACATTATTGTCCCAATACAATTTCTAACTGAGCCTATAGCTAACTAATTATAAGTACAGATCCCGTGTCGAACCGCAATGAGAGGAAGCTTTCCGCTAAATGGAACATACTTTCAAGTTAATGAGGTATTAAGGAATTCTAACCTTGCTTATTCTTTCTACTAAAGTTCTTTTGACATGAAACCTAACTAATACAGAACTAATACAGTGGAATCATTCTTATGCAGGTATTTGCGGATCATGAATCTAGCCTTAACCCAATTGACGTTCCGAGGAACTGGTTATGGAAACTCTCAAGACGGACAGTGTACTTTGGAACCTCTATACCTACAATATTCAAGGGTATGCACTTTTTTTTCTCGAGTTCAAAAACAATTGGGGTGGGAGAATTTGAGCACATGACCTCTAAGGTCATTGGTTGAGAGGTTATATATTACAAAAAGGTAATGGTTTCTTTTTTCGTTAGTCTTTTAGTGACACTTGGGAATGCACTTTTCATGTACTAGGTTTATCAACGGAAGAGATTCAAGGTTGCTTCTGGAAAGGTAAGAATATCTGTCTATCAAAATAGATTTTTTTAATTCCTTTTGCTTAATTTGGAGGATATTTAAACAAATTTAGTTCCTACAAAGTGAAATAAGAAAGCTAAAACTTTGAGATGCACCATACATGCTAATAGAATAGTTGATTTATTTGACCCTAATACCTCCTATCTATAATTACTTCTAAAATATAACATCGTCCTTAAAATAGGTTGGAGTTTTGACTTTTAGTTTATTACTTTAATTGGGAAGAAAACACAACTTAGGTGTCTTGACACAGTAAAGAGAATTTCCTCAGGAAAAAAAAAATTGTAAAGAGAAAGTTCTCTAAAAGCGTTCTTCCTCTAAAAAAACATTGTAATTTGGAGGAGGGATCCTCACCTTACAGTTCATCCTTCTCAAAGATCCATTTCATGACAATACCCTTCTTCTCCTCTGCTCACCGACAACTTTCTGTCCATCTTCGCTCATCGACAACTTTCCGTCCATTGGCTTATAAGGTGATAGCGCGAGTTCTCTCAAATTGGCTCAAATCAGTTCTACCATCAAACAGCATATTTGATTTCTTATCTACAGTTCTGGTAGTTCTGGTGGGTGCTCCTTTCTATGATGGGCTTAAGAAGTTTATATGGATGGCTTTGGTTGGTGCTTTTCTATGGCATATTTGGATGGAAAGGAATATGAGAACTTTCAGGGACGTTTCTTACACGTTTGATCGTCTCTTTGAAATTAATCTATCCATTTATTTTTGGTGGAGGAATATCTATCCTTTTTAGTGTTTACCCTATATCTTTTTTTATCTCAAATTGGAGATCATTCTTGTAATAAGTTTCAAAATATCAGTTTTAACTCCCAATTTCATACATCAATGAACTGTTTCTTATTCCAAAAAAAGTAATAGTTGGGTGCCTTTCTCTCCCTCTCCGTTATCTATTTACATATCGTGACTTCTATTCTCCCTGCACCATGGGAATCACCTTTTACTTCCTTTTTTTTTTTCTTTTTTTTATTAGATATGGTGGTCGCCACCATTACTCTTCGTCTTCTTTCACAGTGATTCTTTCTTTCCCCTCTTTCTTCTCTCTCTTCATCTCTCTCATTAAAATTACTCCAATCTATCAATTTAAGTTTTTTAGGTTGATCGGTAATTTAACATGATTCAGCGTCGGGTCCACAGTTGTCTCTTTCCTCTGGATGTATGTTTTACCAAGGAAAACGATTTCATAGAGCACCAAAGACACTCCACCTGCTTGATTGATTTGTGGCTTCTCTCCCCTACAACACCTTCTGGCAATGGGATCTTCACTGTCTCACTGGAGTTACGCTCCATCAGCTCGTACGAGTAATTTAACAATTTAGGTTTTTGTTTTGGTTTTTGAAATTGAAGCTCGTTTTCACTAAAATTCTCTTCAAATATTTTCCATCTTTTGAAATATTTGAATGCTAACCAAATTCCAAAAATTTACAAGTTTTTTGAATCTAACTTTTTGTAGTTTTTAAATTTTAGTTTGGTTTTTAAAAATATATTGATCATCTAGATATCAAAGTAAGGGCATGCATGGATATGAGGAATACGAGGTAAAAGAATTTACCCATGTTTCTTTAGGCTAGAAAAAAACTTTCCACAATCCTGTATTCCATCCCCTCCTCCAAACACCATTATCCAAAGTTTTCTTACACTCCTCTTCTCAAAAAACTTGTTTTTCTACAATCTCGATTTTTATGCAACCACTCATGCAAACACTCTTATACCAAACACAAGCTTGTTATTAAGGATATTTTAGAGCAATTAGTTGAGAGTTGATTAGGACTTTTGATTATAAATAGAGGTTGGGGTAAGGGTAGAGGTAGGCAATATTTTCGTAAATGGTTTAGAGCTTAGAGTGGTTTACAAGATGGGGAGATGGGGAGATGGGGAGGACCAAGTTCCTCTAAAGCTTGGTTTATCTTATATTTGGTTTATTTTATCTTGTAATACAATCTGGGTTCTATCACTTTTCTTCAAACAAGCTTATCCAAATATGGTCGTGCAACCACTCATTCAAACACCGCATTCAAAGATCAAAATTGATGAAATAGGGTCTTAGCGTCTTGATTATTTCCATGTCATCTTCCAAGATAACTAAAAAAATTGATGAAAATATGATTCACGACATCTGTGTTTTACAACTTATTGATGTATGAATATATCAACCAAACATCGGTTTGATTCTTGATCTATATTTTTCAAAATTGGTTCCACAAGCACATCCCATAGTTTAATGATTATTTAAAGACTTCACTTAAAGTTAACTTTCTTTAACATAAGCAAAAGATGTATGATATGATAGACCCCCCTTAACCCTTTAGAGAGTTAGTTAAGTCTAGTTAGGTTAGGTAGTTAGTTTCTTAGAGGACTATATATACATATTTAGACGCATACTTTACCTTATGAATACAACTTCTATATTGATTGAGATATGACAATCAAATGTACCTTTAACTATGTAGAGAACATGATTATTTCTCCCAATTTCTTTTATATTCCTATGTTTGCAATGTTGCCCAGGGCATTTGGTAAAATATTTGGAAATCATGTAAAAGTTTCTTATAAAAATAATTGTTCGAATTTAATTTTGGTTTTTGAACTTTACTTTTCATTGAAAAAAAATGAAAAGGTAATAATAAAATTATAAAAATACATAACTCCAAAAGATAAAAAGAAAAAGACCATAATAATAAACAATCTACAAAAAGCAACAATAACTTATCAAAAGAAAATGCCAAAAGGAGTATACTCCAATGATGATATAATAACTAGTTGGTTATAGGTTCGAGTTCCAAATGTTGTTAAATGAAAAAAAAAAAAAAAAACTTATCAAAAGAAAATAAGTGGGTGTAGACCCCACCCAAGCGAGCATAAGCTTAGCGGGTATTTCTGTCCAGAAATTTGGATCCAATTCAAGATGGCCTTCCCAATATGGCCGTCATCTTGAAAGGGCATGTTGGAGATACTTACCTTGTGGCAATTGTCTCACATTGGATAGGTGAGGTACTTCCTTCATTGTCAATTGGTTTTGAGGTGCAACCCCATATTGGTGACCAACCCTGAACATAGATTTGTGTTCCATGGCTCACCAACGCACCTTCGACATAGAGCGCAGATTTCTTAATAGTTTTTGTCTCTCTGGATCAACTGATGATCCAAGTTTCTCTTTCTTGTTCTGACGAAGCCGTTCATTGGGTTGAAAAAATATCAACCAAGGGTGGATACTGGAAGGTGGTTTGAACAAGCTAATAGTACCATTGGTATCTTCCTCCTCCTCTTCCTTCGGTCATTTACTTCTAGACAAAGGTCATTTACTTCTAGACAAACTCTAACCTGCATCACATGTACCGCCAATAAGGTGGGGAATACAAGGTTAGATTTATTTCTTGTAGTGATCATGGAATGACCTAGTGGTCAAGGGTGTGGGTTCAATCCATGGCGATCTTCTATTTTGGAAATAATTTCCCACAGAGTTTCTTGGCATCCGAATGTTGTAGGGTCAAGGTGTATGTCCCGTGAGAGTAGTCGAGGTGCGCGCAAGCTAGCCTGGACACTCACAGATATTCAAAGAATATGGTCACAAAGTCTCTAGTTGGATTAAAGACAGAGTTTTTCCATTTGATAAATTGATAGATAATTTCAAGTTCATATTGACCGATGTAGCGTTAAGATGAAATCGTGCAGTTGATTGGGCTACACGGGATGAGGCTTGAGAGGATGGCTCCTAATCGTCGTCAAGGAGATGGCAGAGACTCTAGAGAAAGTAGGACGATAACGGCGTCAGATACTGACCTAATCAAGCCACAACTTACGTTGAAATATGTTAAATCATCAAACAATCCAAAAAGTGTTAACTAAATGGGTTGAGGTAAATTTAATTATATAAATCAACACTCTCCTTACTTGTAGACTTAGAAAATCTGAAATTTCTCAATAAAAATCAATATTAATTGGAGATGAAGAATCGATTGAGGTTTGAACCCAAGACCTTTTATTTTGGTACCATCTTATTAATATTAGGGATAAAACAATATTTTATTATCTTTCCATATCTTTACAATTTAGAGAGATATGTTTCTAATTATATAGAGGAAACTGACGATTCTCCCTAAAGGAATATAGATAATTAAGGAAGTGATCAACGGAAATAGCTAACAGATAGTCAAGATGAATGGAAAAGAAACAAGAAAGATGGTGTAATTTTGAAGCTTGATAGCCTTTGATATGGTTGATTGAGACTTCCTTCACGCCATCCTTAAACAAAGAGTTTTGGTATTATGTGAAGAAAATCGATCAAAGGTCGTATCTCATCAACAAAATTCTCTATTGATCATCAATGACAAGTTAAGAGGAAAGATCTTTGTTACTAGAGGGTTAAGGCAGGGGATCCCTTTTTTTCATATTAGTTATTGGCTGCCTTAGTAAACAACTTAAAAGTTGAAAAATATGTATGAGATAGTGTGAGGTTTTATCTCAAAACTAATGGATAATGAGAAAGAGAGTTTACCTATCTTACTAATACTAACAGATCTCTTCACCTTTTTCAATATGGGATCTTCAACAATATGCTCTTCAAAGAAAGTGTATTGGCATTGTTGTGCAAAATTGCTAGATCTATACTCTAAATCAAAGATAGCAAACGATAGATCTAAACTAAATTGAGCAAATAGAGATGAAATCAAACCAAATAAAGGAGGAGAAGAAACTAACACACCGAGTAAAGTGGTTCGGACTAGCCTACTCCACTGTTCAGAATGTGAACACACCCATAAAGAGTTGTATATAGATAGCTCAATAGTACACACCCACATGGTTAGAAACCCTAACCATTAACTAACCCATGGTTAAACTAACCTCACAAAAGGGTTAAGCTAATTACAAATGATGTGAACTTCATATTTAATAGCCATAAAACTAGGATTCAATCAGCAAGACTTTAAGTTCGATCGACAAAGGACCTTAGAGATAGATAAACGAAAGCACCTTATTTACTGCAACATCTCCCTCGCGATTGCCACGTGCAGTTTCTTGATTGATACATCATGGATGGGCAATGATTCTCTAAAATCAATCTTTCCTTTGGGATATGACCTATTCTTGAGTAAAAGAGTTAATGTTGGAGATCTTTGGAATGGAAGAATGGTATTTGGAATCTCAATCTAAGAAGGTATCTTAGATAAGGCGAGATTGTTCAATGGGCTGAGCCATCTTATATGCTGGATTATCTTGTTTTGAATAACAGAATGGAAACTTGGACTCTAGAGAAAGATGAAGACTACATTACAAAATCCTTGCTTGAATTATAAAGGGACCACCGCCCAAATTAGTGAAAGTTTTCACTTTCGGAGCGAATTCATGGAGCAATTAACACCTTTGCACTGATCGCGGGTTTCTTTTGTGATACAAAGGCATGGAATCTCAAATCCATCTTTTGCCATCAACACCACAAGCTTGAGTGGCCAATTGCAAGACTGGGCAACATCCAAGATTTGTCACTCTTTTCACTTGAAAAGAAAGTCTTATGGTGCTTATTCTTATTTGCATTTTGGTGGAAGATTTGGAAGGTTGGCAATGACAACACATTCTCAGATCCACAGCTAAAAGAAAGTCTCATTGAATCAATTACTTTTGCATTGGATGGGCTCAGACTATCACTCCTTTCTAGGACTATAGCTTTGTAACTCTATCACTCCTTTCAAGGATTGTAGTTTTGTAATTCTATCGCTACTTTTGAGGATTCTAGTTTTGTAACTCTCAATTCTTAGAAAGGTTTCTTGAATTATTGTAAAATGTTCCTATATCAATGAAAGTTTTTGTTTTCTATAGAAAATAACCTGTCAATTCGTATTAATAACAAAAGAACAATCCTCAAACTGAAAGAGCACATCCTTTCAAGAGCATCACTCGAGGTCAAAGATTTTTCTTTGAAAGTCCTTTGATTTCTTTCAAACCAAAAATCTGATATAATTGCTTTAACCGCATTCACTCTTAACTAAGTAGAAACGCTTTAGTATTCAAAGTCGACCCAAAAAGAAGTTGAATATTATTATCCTTGACTATACTTGAGAGGACCCTAAACCAATATCTATCCGCGAAAATGCAGCCGAATAAAACCGGGATAAAGATTCTTGATCAAGAACAATGCAAACACATTAGAGGCATCAAGATTAAACTTTGAAATAGAATCTTTTTGGAGATTCTCTCTAGACCTATTTCTTCTCGACCATAAATATTAGAGATGGAAGCCTCCAATTATCCCTTAGCTATTTCTTCTGTCTCCAAATTAGATTCCTCTACAAGTTTAAAAAATGAAATGAAAGCACAAGGGGAAAACATAGAACTGAAAATGTAAAAAGTAGATAAATAAAGGGGCTTAAACTTTTGTTTTCTAAAATAGTTGTAGAAGAAACTAATTTCCAGAACTGAGACTATAGATTGTGTTGTTGATTTGCAGGTTACGTTTGTGTAAGAGGTTTTGATCAAAAAACAAGGGCCCCTCGTCCTCTGATAGCCAGATTGCATTTTCCAGCGAGCAAGTTTACTAAAGGTAAGACAGGAAAATAAGGCAGATGACGAGTAAAAGGGGGGAGTACAGTAAATATACGAATCAGGATATGTCGATAGTTACCTGCTTTCTGCAAATCAAGTTGTATTTTGTATTTATTTTGTGTGTCTGTATCTATTAGTGTGATGTGAAGCTCCAGTTTTTAGATAGCAGTCACTATACCAAAATAAGGAACAAAGAGACGGTACCAGTTGCACAAATGCTCACTTTTCTGTCCTCACCAAACCTCCCCTCTCCCAATTTTATTAAGGGTGTCCATAATTCATGAGGGGTTCTTTTGGACTTAAATATTTTCATGTGAATGAAGTACTAGTATATCATATAGAGAGGTATATGCACAATGCACATGAGTCTGATCTTGTTGGCCAAATCATAAGTGAAACTCTTTTAAGAAAGATGGAACCATGGGAATTAGGAGTAAATAATTTGTTAAATTCGTTCTCAAAGGGAAAAAAAAAAAAAAAGAAGAAAAATTATGGCATTTCTTTCAACGGTCAGAAATGGGATTTTTCTTTTTGCTAATTAGACTATTCGTTTTTTTGGTCTTAACCAAATTGATAAAATTGATAACCATTTTGATTATAAATGCTATAACCGTTTATTTACTTATTATTTATTATCATTATTTTAAGGATGACAACTTTTGAGAAACCAAACAAAAGTGAAAATTATTGTAGAGAAATTGGATAAAAAAAAATAGGCTCTAAAAATTAAAAATCAAATAGAGTTTATTGAGTTGTGCACAAGTAATATGAAATTTTAAAATTATATCATTGAAGCTTTTTTGGTGTTATATTTTAATTGCTAAATAAATGTCATACTTTAAAATGCTTAGCATCTATTCTCAGACTCGCAAGTTTCTTAAAGAACATCTTAAACTTCAACGTCAGGTTTTGTGTTGAACATCTTAGCACTTCATTGATATTGTTTCGGGCGAGAAGCTTCTTCAATGCACCATTTCTATGGTAGAGTGAAGCTTTTCATTTTTTAGGTTTCTCTCTATGCTCCTGTAGTAAATTAACAATAAGGAAGAAGTGGGTTATGCAAAATTTCCTTTTAATGGGAGAGAACACATTTGTTATGGATTTCTTATTCAACAATAAATAACTAAAATAGAATCATATGTACAAAAATATTTCACTACAAAATAGGCTTTATTTGCACTACTTTTAATTGACCTAAAAACTAGGACAACCATACTAATTAATCAAATAATAATTTAAGAAATAAACATCAGAATTAATAAATTAATAATTAAGGTCAACATCCCTCCTTAATTCTAATTTGGAACAATCTTCATGACAAGCAAGTCCTTTAATTTGATGAAGGCTTCGATCTTCAATGGCTTAGTGAAAATATTTGCAACCTGATCTTTTGACTTCTTTCATGGAAATTTTCACTACTTTTGTACAACTAAAGCAATGATTAATCTCACAGTTTCTGATAGCGCCAATACGTTGCTTGATTTTTACAAAGCTAGAGGTCCTTCTAGGATCCTTGCAAAAACTCACAATGAAGGCTAACTTAGATCACA
>JBBMKA010000026.1:10649898-10678382 GCA_037833695.1 Sechiopsis laciniata | reverse complement strand
GGTTTTTAATTTTCAAAAACAGAAAACTAAAATGAGTTATCAAACATATACGATTTTTATTTTTTAAAACAAAAAACAAAAATTCAAAATTCAAAAACTAAAAACAAAAAACGAAAAATGAAATGGTTATCAAACGGGGCCATAATTTTTAATATATTGATACTTTTTATATCAAAAGATGTGTATTTCAATATCTCAAATAACTTTTACGAAAAAAACAATATTTTAGATAGATCAAGAATTTATTCTGAACGTGGTTTAGTAAGAATAGTTAATTTTTTTCTTTTTTAAAGTTAATATCAATTTTATAGATGTAGTTGATAATAATTTTAAAGATTTTGATTTATATTATAGAATTTGGTTTTAATAGTTAATTTTATTTTTGAATTAAAATACAATCTAAATTCAAACTATAAATTTTAAAAACTATCAAAAATTAAATTATTATATTATAAGTTAGGTTGTACTAAATAAATTAAATTGATTTTTTTAAGCTTTTATCAACCTTCGAATTTAGTAATTAAATTCAAATGATTCTCATATAATTTAGATGTTTTCCTAAGTTTATTTAATTGATATAAAGCTTGTTATATTAGTTTTAAATTTAAATGTATGTATTAAGTTAAAATTGAAATAAATAACAAAATATATATTCATCAAACATATTTATTAAATGGTTAAAAAAAACATATTTACTAAATGAATATCATATTGTTTGAAATAATCTATTATAAAGAGAAAATAAATTGAAGAATAAATATTTTAAAAAAATGCATGAAAAATATTTAAAAAAAAAATAGCTTAATTTAATCCCTACACCAAATAACAGTCAACATAACTTAATCTTACTTAACTTAATCTGTCCTCCAAACACAGATTAACTTAATCACTCAACTTAACTTAACATCCAGCTTAAGTTAATACCGACTAACTTAATCTTAATCCCTGCAACAAACACGCCCTTATTAATTACAAAACTTTTCTTAACCATAATAATTGGTCGGTTGATAGTTATTTTATTAATGAAAAGTACATTGTGAACTAAAAAATGTACACTAGTGGTCAAATAGTTTTTAGAGGGTTCGAAGAGTTTGAATTACAAACTTTAACGTCGAGTTGACATACCAATCAACCAAAATAGTTATGAGTTTAATATTTGATGATGATCTAAATAAGAATGAATTTATTACGAATTTTCTTGACCTTCAAATATTGTAGGGACAAGTAAAATATTTTATGAGAATAATCAAGATGGAGTAGGTTAATTCAGATTTACTATCACTATTAAATAGAATAAAATCCATATGCATAGAAAAGAAAGTTACTTGCTCGAGCCAAGGCATAAGTAAGATACTATATTCATTTATGTAAATGATTTCGAGTCTAGGTTCGGTGAACCTTAGCTTCCATATAATAGAGTTGAAGGGCAGCGGTATAGTTAAGGTCTAAGGGTAAATTTATATGGCTCTTGCTTCTTGCACCAATAAAAGCATAATTTCAACAACATTAATGTGTTCATATGACCAAGAGACTCGAATTTCTTGACAAAAAAGTAAAAAAAAAAAAAAAGGAAATCTTTTGTTATTAATATAACTATTAAACTCGTAACTATTATTTGACTGTATTTATAATTAGTTTCTAGATTTGACATAAGTTTTAATAATTAAAAATATATGTTATTTTAAAAGAAAAAGGGAGAAATGGTCAGACGCGTTAGGGCTTGGCCCAATCTAATATTTCGAGAGGGTCGTACATTAGAGCATGGGGAAGTCTAATATTTAGATGGGTCCATAGTGAAGGCCTGGCCCAATTTAACTTTTAGTAGTGTCCTTTTTTGAGGCCCAATCTAATTTTTAGTGGGGTTATGTGTTAGGGATAGGGCCTTTTTTCTTTTTCTTTTTTAGTAATTGAAGTGAATTGAATAGCTACGTTTTTTTTTTTTTTTTTTGATACAACAATATTGGAGGAAGGGGGATTCGAACCTGTAATCTCATGGTTACTAGATTGTACAAAATGCCGGTATAGTTTTGTTCTTGTTGGCCGAATAGCTACGTATTTGTTTCAAAAGAATAATAAACAATAAATGCGTAGCAACATATATTCACTCTTTTCTAAAAACTCAAAATTTAATTAAAAAAAAGAATAATAGGAGTAGAGATATTCATTTAACTTTGAGACTGAAGTAGACTTTTACAAGGACTCACCTCAAATAAAACGAGAATCTTTGATTAAACAGAATGAGAGAGATTTTTCATATAAAATTAGGGTATATATACTGAAATAATCATCTAAATTAATCTTCATATAATTATAGGTGTGTGTGATTGTCACTAATTTTCAACTTATGAACACCTAGTCATGTTCATGGGCTAGTGTAATAGGTTTTATATAGAAATATAAAATTGTAGATGAAATTACACATATACTCATTGTGAGACTTATCTATGGTTTCATTTTTGTTTTACTATGTTTGTAACTACATTAACATATACCCATACATCCCTATTTTAAAGTTAGCTATATGTAAATACAAATGTATTTTTGAGCATATACTCAAGGCTGAAACTTATATAGGTCATTCTTTTTAAATTTGGTACTTTGAATCCATGAGTCTAAGAAATTAATTCAAAAATGATGTTAGGTTATGAATTAAAATCTATTATTGGTTACATTTTTTTTTTTCTGTAACCTGTCTCTCATCTTTAATATGCTCCATTGTTTTAACTTCCCTTTTAGCTTTTTTAAAAATGTAACAAATTAGTTATTTAAACTAATCCAATATATTTTCTTCCTTAATAGAATGCTTTTTTTTGTAGACATTGTTAGATGGTTTAAAAGTATAAATCTTGAACCTGTCTAAACAATTCCAATATTTAGCTAACCCTATTTGAAAAGGGTCTAGCCAGTTTTAGCCATATTTGAAAGAAATAATACAATTTAGGGGAGATAGTATAATGATTTATTTGTACTGGAGTTAAAATTGTTTTAAATTGCAAGGTATGTGTAACTTAATGCACTATACATCTTTATAGCTCAAATTTGCATGACAACCAAACATAACCTATAGCTTAACCCATCATTAAACACCAATAAGAACATAATTCAACTAGTATGAATAATAAACTTATAACCAATAAATCATGTGTTCAAACCATCCACTTCTGAAGTTCTAGTATCGTACGATAATCACAAGATTTTATCTCAGAATGAAACATCAAAGGATAGCAAAAATGATGAAAAGTTTAAATACAATATATTTTTGTATAGTTAAAGGCAATACATACACATATGTTACCCTAAATTATGAATGTGTTTTAGGGAAGTAAACTAAATCAAAATGAAACAAAATACAAGAGAGAGGTTAAATTAAAACACACATACAAGCATACAAAAGAAAGAGGGAGTAAAAGTAAAGCACAAAACACAAAAGGTAACTTAGAAATGAGGAGTTAAATTATGTGCTATCCATATGCTTACTCAGTTCTTCCAACCTCTTCAGCCTCAGCCTTTCACTTTCACCAGAAATCTAATAACAGAAAATTGCAATGAACAAAATATCTCTCAATTTCAAATGTTCCAAATTTTATTTATATGTATATATATTTGAAGGAAGAGTGAGGAATTACGAAACTAACCTCCATTAGTTTTGATATTAACTGTACTTTCTCGTTGTTCTTTTCATTAAAAGCATCGAGGGCATCTTTGTATTCTTTCTCCTGTCATACAAAATAATTAGTTTCAGCAGAAGGTTTGAAATTCATTGACATACTATTGAGCAATCTATTCCTGTCTTATATGATTATTTTGTTCTTGTTTTTCTACTTTTGAAATTTTGGCACTATGTTTTATATACTTTTTCTTCCCTTTAATTTTATTAGGATTTAAAAAAAAAAATGATGAACAACTAGATTGGTCTAATAGTCAAAAGAGAAAACAAGACTATTATGGATTTAATTCATGATGACCTACCAAACTAGGACTTTTTTTTTTTTTTTAATATCTGTGACTATCTGGCCAGCTTGCACGCACCTCGAATATTGTCACCGGACATACCGCCAAACTCGTAGGAAATAAAGTCCTAGGTAAGTTGGCCCCCGTGAATAGAACCCTTCGCCTCTTAGTTTCCCAAGTCCCTCTTGACCACTAAGTCACTCCATGATGGTTCTAAGAATTAATTTCTTTTTTATTTGCTTGACATACAAATGTTTTAGGGTCAAGATGGATGGTCACATGAGAATAGTGATGGATGGTCACATGAGAATGGTGAAGTGAGCGTAAGCGGGCCAGACAGATATTTAAAAAAATGCACAATATAGGTTAGGTTAAAACACTATTTTGATCCCATTTTAGTCCATGTACTAAAAAAAGAAAAACTTAAATATTTAAAAGTTCATAGACTAAAATTTATTTTATTTTATTTTATTTAAAGTACAAAGCCTAAAATTGGGCATTTAAAAGTTAAGGTCTTAAAATAAAACAAATCGACTAAAATCGGACATTTGAAAGTATAGGAACCAAAATAGAACAAACCTCAAAGACCAAAGACTAAAATTGGACATTTGAAAGTCTAACAACTAAAATGAAACAAACCTCAAAGTCCAATTATCAAAATGGTATTTTAACCAACCAAAATAAATAAACTAAGATCCACTACAAAGTGATAGTTTTTTGGGGAATTATTTTCAGAATTGAAATCTAATGAATATAGATCTCGATCAATTTGATCAAAGATGCGTTTAACATACTTTGCTTCAGTACATTTTCATTGATGGTATGGTTTTAGAATAAACAAATTTGTTGTTCTTTCTAAAATCACAGTTGAATCAAGATTACAACGTTAACAGTACCATTAGTATTTAAAAATCTTCCACTAATTCTAAAAAATATAAGTTTAGTAGTTTTAGAATTAACAAATTTGGTTGTTTATTAAGTTTAGTAGTTTTAAAGATAAAAATTTATAAAATGGTTGCATCTTCAACATTTGCCAAACTCACAATTTGCTTTACAGAATAGTTATTAAAGTGTTGTGATAAGGTAGCAATGTGCTGTACTTGCATTAAAAAATATGCATATTCAATATTCAGAAAATTACTAAATAATAGAGAGGGAGAAAAAAAAAAAAAAAGTCAAATTGCACCAAATAATAGATCCAAAGAATATAGAAAGAACAAGAAAATAAAGAAGAAATTACCTTTTTGTGGCATGTCTGTCCTAAAGGCTTCAATTCCTTGTTTACTCCATCAATTCTCTTACGAATTTGCCCAATTTCTTTCCTCATTGGATCCCCTATCGCTTCAAGTTCCTGTTCATCATTCCATTTTTCTCAATTAAATTCTTCACCCATTTCTAACTAATTTACTTTATCGACGGAATTTACAAGAATTTAATCTAAATTTCCTAATTTAAAGTAGAATCAAGTAGGATTTAAGGGTTGAATTTATGGGTTTTATAATTAATTAGAATTTAGAGGTTGAATTAAGGGGGTAGTTGTTATGCGATTTTCAACTCTGTTATTACAATCACTCCTCAAATAACTTCACTCAAACAATGATTTATCTATCATTTTAAATCAATCAAATCAATCCCTCATTCACGGTTCTCCTCCAAAATTTCCATCCAAAAGAGTTTTTCCATACAACTTCTCTACTGTCCAAACGAGCTATAGAACAAATCCCAATTTTTAATGACTCAAAATAATTCTTCATTCTAATCACTCCTATAAATCCTCATCCAAATAGCCTCAAGGGATTTTTAAGGACGGACCACACCTATCCCTAGGCTAAGAGTCAACAAATTAATGTATTTCCGATGACTTGAATGACTCATTAGGTTTCGAATCTTCAATTTTTGTTGAATTAAAAAAAAAAAAAAACAAAAAAAGGTGCAAACTAAGAGGAAAATTTCTCAGCCAGATGTTGAATTTCGTAAAATTGAACAAAATTGCTGAGACAAAATCGAATTGTAAGTTCAAATAGAAACAGAAATTGAACAGAAATTGCAGAGACAAAACAGAAACAGAAAAAGCTCAGAATTAGGGTTTAGGATTTAGGGGAAAGAGAAGAGCGAGACCTCTCGAAGGGAAGCCAAACGCCTGGTTTCTTCTTCGACTCGGCCGAGACGAGATTGAAGCTTCTGGTGAAGGTCGGTCCTCATCCGATCGATTTCGTCTTCCTTTTCCCTGAAAGCTGAAAGTGCCGATTTGGAGATCTCGTCATCGTCTTTGATACTGAAACTGAAGTTTCCAGAATTCTGTAACATTAGCTGAACTTGCTGTGGCTGAGGATTTTGCTCTGCCTCCATTTTCAACTCTCTCTGCTTTTCTTTTTCTCTCAAGATTTGTGTTCTTTGTTCTTGCTTTGATTGTAGAAATGAATTCAATTTTCATTTCTTTTCTTTGGCTGCTGCTTTTTCTTTCTTTTAAATATCCCCTCTTGGTTAGGTAATTTTTAACTGTGTTTCATTTTCTAAACTTTCAACTTAACCACCTTTAATAATACCGATTTCGATGATTCAATTCGTGATCTTGATTTTGAACCGAATTTTCATCCAACAATAAATCTATCAAATCATCAACCCTTTGAATATTACACTTTATATATATTCGTAATTAGTTGGGTCAGCTTGCATGCATCTGAACTATTGTTACTAGATATACTGTATGATCCTATAATATTTGGATGTTAAGAAAATTCATGGAAATTAATTCGGAAATCCCTATCATTTTTTTAGTATAAATTGGGAGAGGATGACCACAAACAGTGCACAGAGAGTATTACTAATCTCAACCTACGGTGATATTCATTTGGATTACCACCAAATAATGAAATCACTAGTTCACTAACTCTTTCTGTAGTCCAAGTCTTCTTTTAATTAATAATATTTTTGAAGTTGTTTATTCAAATGAATCAGATCTATAAAATTTTAATTATTCAATAACCTATTAGATTAGTTGAACTAATTTTAGTTGACTATTCAATTAAAGTCTTAAATTCAAATAATGTCCAAACAAAATTGAAATTTGACTAATCTTACCGATTTTTCAATTATGGGCGGTCGTACCATAAAATATTTCCTTAAATTTGTCAAATAAAATCATATCCTATGGAAGTTGAAGGATTGTTTAGAAGTTACAAGTCAACTTCATTGCTTCGTTGTTGGCTGTTCTTAAGGGCTGTGGTAATTGTTGCTATTATATTTTAATTTAGGACCACTTTCTTTATGACATATGACAATCAATACACGTTACATGATGTTAACTTATGCGAGTAACATTTAAATTCTGGACATTATTTTTGTCATTAATGTCTTGTATTTGAATTTATTTCTATACTTTTTGGAATGTGCCTCCGTTATGAATTCATGTGATGTCGTAGTTGTTGATGAAGGATTTGACTTATTTTAATTTCATGAGAAGAAAGGCTCAAAGCATTTAAATACACAATGGAGATTTTGTGGATGAATAATGTTGAAATTGGTTAAAAATAAGCTTCTTAAATGTTGTACTGTACTTCCAACTCTATTTTAAAAATAAAAATCAATAAAAACAACAATTCAACGATATTAATATATATATTCTAAAAAAAATGACATTATGATATATTTAATAACTAAGAAGTTTCGAATCCTCCATCCTCATTATCGTAAAACTGTAAAGAAAAACAAATCTATTAAAAAAAAGTATTTAGTTATTATTATTATTATATAACTTTAAAAAAATTAACAACTGACTTAAAAAAATATAAAAATGACCTATTACTTTACTTTCAAAAATGACTTTAATAAAAGTGTTAAATTACCAATTTGGTCCATAAAATTTCAAGTGTAAAGTAGGGGTCTACATAAATTGGGTTGGGGAAATTTTGGACCAACCAAAAAATTTAGATTAGTCACTTTTTCAATCGAATTCAACTCAATTTAAGAGACAACTCAACCTAACCTAACGCTTATATTTTTAAGGGCTTTTTACAGCATTGAACCAAATAAAAAGAAATTTTACACGCGTGTTCAAAAAAACAAAAAATTGAAAAGTAATCCCCTGCTTGATTAAAGAAAATTGGTTTTATAATGAAATTACATAAATATCTTCCACTATAAACCAATCTTTACTAAAATACCAAAGTACTAAATTTTGAAAAACAAAAAAAATCTTCCAAGATTGTGGACATTTTTCAACTTTCATTTTCAATCTAAAATTATCTCCTTATAAATTTCCCCAATAGTAGCGTTGTAAATAATATTTTTTTTAAAAAATAATAATAAAAAAAAATTTTATGTGAGATACACTATTTCTTTGTTAATGATAGTTGTTTTGATTTTGCCATTTTTTTTTAAATCTTTCAATCATGTATTAATAAATAAATATGCCATCAAAAGATTTCATCATTTTCAAACCGTCTTAGAAGCTTATTCTTCTCAATTTCTCTATTTTTCGTTAGATTTCACCATTGTTTCTATCGATTTCCTTCGTTTTCAAACTGCCTCAGTTGCTGACAGTATTATTAGGTTTCACGAATTAATCTTAAAATTTTTAAAATCGCATAGACATTTTGCTCTATAGTACGATTCGTGGACCCCAATCGAAAACCTAAACATTGTATGAGATTTCTGAAATATGTATTGAACTTTTAATACCGAGGTCTGAAATCTCTATTGATTGTTTAATACTGTATCAGATTTTCTGAAATATGTATTGAACTTTTAATACTGTATGAGCTTTCTAGAATATGTATTGATTGTTTAATAATTTCAGAAATCTGTATTGAACTTTTAAGACGGTATGAGCTTTCTGAAATATGTATTAATTTTTTAATACTCTATGAGATTTCAGAAATCTATATTGAACGTTTAATAATGTATGAGATTCTAAAATCTGTATTGAACTTTTAATACTGTATTTGTTTATGCAAAGTATTGTTTATGGATTAATTCTGCATCTGATAATAATTATATAGTATTACTAATGTAGATGGTTAAGGATAGAACAATTGGACGGAAACCCACCGTAAAAAGAAGAAATGGATTTGTGCGCCAAAAATTAAAATGACGATGAAGTAATCGACCGAAAACCAAAGAAATCGCAGAAGTTAGGTTTATGTATCTGAATGCTTACAATTATTAATATATTTTAGTATGGTATTATAAATACTCATTAATACCATTATTATAAGAAAAATATGTGAGATACTTATTAATACTAATGACTTCTTTTGTTAATTTTTTTGAAAGCGACCATATTTTTAGAAAAAAAAAAAGATGAACGAACAAGTAGCCGATGATTATTAGGTTATAGAAGTTGCAGTTAAAATTTTAAATCTGTATTTATTTAGGAATACAAAAGTTTTAATATAAAGAAGTATTTATGGATAAAACTTTTGTGGTATTGATCATGTTATGTATGAGTACTATAATTTTTTTAAAAGGAAAATCGTACTGCTTCTCACAATTTAATTACAAATGTAGACAAATTCTAAAATATTTTCATTCATTATGATTGATATAGTTTAATACTCTATTCTTTAAAAAAATGTGACAATACTCATTAATATCGATGACTTTTTTTTGCTATTTTTTTAGAACGGCCGTATTTTTAGAAAAAAAGATGAACGAAGTAGCTGTATGATTATTAAATTATAGAAGATGTCATTATAATTGTGTTCTCCAAAAAATCCCAATGCAACCTTAATAAAATTTTAGACAATTTGATATTAAGAACATCAAATCCAAAAAATTGAAATCCATCCAATGTAGTTAGAAAAAAAAAATGAGGTAAAAATTAAGATTTGAAAGGGAAAAAAAGAAAGCAATAAAAATCATGAAATTTTGAAAAAAGAATGAAAAGTAATTAATTTTTTTTGAGAAATTGCTGAAAGAAATAATAAAAACTGAAAATGTAAGATTTCAAAAAATAAAATGAAAGAAAAAAAATCATAACGGCTCATTGAAATGCCACATGCCCACCATAGCCATTCATTAAAAGGCCAAACGTGATTTGAAAAAAAAACGTGTGAAATTTAGCTTTCGAGCAGAGAAAAAAAACCGTGGAGAAGGAGGGTATAATAGGTATTATAAAAAAATATTATTAAATTTAAAATAAAAAATAGATTTACAAATATTTTATGATGCGATTAGATTTGTAATTATTTTCTTAAAAGTGGCTATCTACTATAATTTCCCATTTTTTAATTGGGTTAGATTGGGTTATTGCAAATATAAATATCTTTCACAATTTTTTTTTTTAAACAATATCTTTAACAAATTAGTAATATATTATACATAAACAAAATAGAATCTCGAACTACTATCATATCAATGTAATAAAATAAAATTAAATATTAAATATGCAAAATACTCAATCAAAAATCACTCACCATTACTTTCACATTTAAAAGAAGATTCCCGATAACAACTTATACATTTGACTTTCATAAAGCGAATAGATAATTAAAAATAAAAAATAAAAAATAGATGCATCATTCGACTTCTATAAAGTAAATAGTTAACTAAAATCAACAAAAATAGATGACATATTTGATTATATATTTTTATCATGATATTTACATTCTAAAGACTTAAAGAAAATATTACTCTTTCCAAACTGCGAGAAAGATAAATTCCTAACCTCAAAAGTGTTTTTGTCTACGAGTTCATCCCTATAATGTTGTAATAAGAACTAGCCAAAATAACCTTCGCTAGAAATTAAAATCAGCATAATCCTAAAAGCTACAAACAACTAAGATATCTTGACAATAAAACATTTAGACCGACAAAAGCCTTTTGCCAAAATGAACTGAGAAGAAGGAAAAAAAGAATAGAGCATAATAAATCAAGCGGATCGAAGATAGAACCCCAGTTTGAACCAAGGTCTACCAACATCAAACTGAACTGGTCGACTTACATTGTCCTGCATGCACCACGAGTGTCAGTTCCTCAAGCGTGCTGCTCAACGTCTAACTGTCATTTTCTGGTGACATGTGACTTTTCGTCTTGAGCCTCACAAAACAAATGACATTTTGAACAGTCCCCTTCATTGTTCCGACGACGGTCATAACCACAGTGGACGACTATGGAAACCCATTATGGACCTCTAAAGTCCTCTCTTTCTTCTTCTTCGTCTTCATCATCAACTCTTCTTCCAACTTTGGCACTTTTTCCTTGCCATCAAGCTTGTCACAATCGAACAGACTCCTACCTCTCTCGAAAGGAAAAATTCCTCAGTACCCCACCTAACTTCTTCACATAACAACGAAAACCCCTTCAGTCTTTGACCTGATGACATGCACCCGTTGAAGCTTCTTTAAGAGCCAAAATTTGAGCTCGAACTTCGTGAGATACTCATGTCGAGGAAGAAAGAGCACACCTATGTTGAAGGAAATTCCAACCACCTTCGCCTTCACCAGAAGCGCCTCATGATACATCTCGTCTAGCCTCGATAAGGCTTCTTTCCCTCTGCCTGCCTTAGAGCCCAAAAACAACCACGCCTCCCTTTTCGACGAGAGAGCGACGTGGTCCAGAGATTTCTCCCATGTGTGCCTGTCTCTTTGATGTTTCATCATTATAAACATTTTTCAGTCTAGATAAATATCTCTCTTTAACGAAAGAGACAAATAAAATTTCATTTTAATCATTTTCATTCTCTTTTCTCCCAACATCTACTTAATATAAGTTAATATAAGTTAGGAAGTAAAGCACTTTTAAGTTAACGGGTATATATTAAATTAAAATTAAATTAAAAAAAGACTTCTAAGAGTTTCAAAAAGAACTAAAACTAAACTAAAATCTTTTATAATTTTGAAAAAAATAGAATTTAACTATATTATTTAAAAATTAGAATTTATCGATAATATCTAAAAAAAAAGTTTTTGTCATTTTGCTAGTAAATTAAATAGAGAGAAATTAGATATTATATGTCAATAGTGATAATATGAGGGTGTATGTTTACCATATTTACGGAGGATTTAATTGGAGAGTTATATTGAAAGTTATTTTGAGTAGTTAAAAATTGAGAATTTTAGTAAAAAATTCGTTTGGATGTAATTTTTGTGTAGATGAATTTAGGATTGAATTCTAACTTCTTAAAATTATAAAAATGAAATTTAGTAAAAAAAAACTACCAAAAGTGTTATTTGAAATCTAATACCAAAATTAAGCCCAAGTTTTTAGCAAAAACTCCCTAGGTGGTGTAAAGTTGAGGAGCAGCGCCGCCACTTGTGAGGCAAACCCCACGGCGGAGTCCGGTGGTCGCCGGCCGCACCACTTTTTGAAAGGCGGAGGGCGGTTGGAAATTAGTCAAGCACAGGATCTATACTTCTTACCTTTACCCAATCATTTTCCCTTTCCCTTTTGCTTTATATCTATTTTTATTCTCTTTTTTCTTTTAGAATTGCAAACTTTCCTTTTTTTTTTTTCTTCTAATTTTTTTTTTCCATCGTTTATTCTTTCTCCTTCTTCCTTTCATTATTGTTTTAATGATAAATTTAAATTTATATCATTTTGATCGGGAGTACATAAAATTTAAATGGATAAAATATCATTTTGGTCTTTGAACTATCATCAAAGTTCTATTTTGGTCCCTGAACTTCCAAAAATCCAATTTTAGTCATTGAACCATGATTTTTGTTTCATTTTGATCCCTGAACTTTTAAAAGTTCAATTTTAATCCTTGAACTTTCTAAAAGGTTTAGAAATAGTTTTTGAATTAATAAAAAAAATTAGCCAGAGTTAAAAATGGATAAGGTGGCAAAAAATAATAATAATAAAATATTTTCATCTTCTTCCCCACCCTCCCTCAAAACCGTACTTCAAGCAAGAAAAAAAATAGAGGATAAAAATTTCTATTAAAATCTCATGGATGAAGATAAAACTCAAACCCCATAAAAACATAAAAGCAAATTACAAGATTTTTGATAAATGATCCATCAAAATAACATTCCCTTCCCAACATTTTTTCATCTAAAGAAAGGAAACAAAAAAAAAAAAAAACAAAGGAAAAATTAACCTAACACACTAGTCTCACACACAACCATCAACTAACACAAGAAACAAAATGACGGATGTTAAATGCCCCCGCTTCCAGCATTTTCTCTCTAACATTGCTTTTAAAACACACACTAGAAGAACCCTAAATAAACCTTGAGCACAACACCACCATGGTTGACGAATTCTTGCAACACAATCAGGGTGTTTAACCATCATCATTCAACCTTATACTCAACTGATGTGATTTCGCAGTGCCGTAAGACTTCAAGGACTTAGGAATTAAAGGAAATTTGAGCCATAAATCGTGAAATAAACTCAACCCATCTTTGATTAACATATCCAAATCCTCCACCACGACTTGCCTTAGAATCTCAATCTGGTCGACCCCATGAGGATTTGGACCTAGTTAACGTCTCGAAGCATGGAATCATTATTGAGGAGGCAAAAGATTATGCTTTTTTTTTCTTTTTTTTTTTGCTTGAAGTACAGGTTTTGAGAGGGAGGATGGGTGAAGAAGATGAAAATGATTTTTTTATTATTATTTTTTGCCACTTCATCCATTTTTAATTTTGGTTAACTTTTTTTTATTAACTCAAGGACTATTTATAAATCTTTTAGAAAGTTTAAGGATTAAAATTGAACTTTTAAAAATTGAAGGACCAAAATGGAACAAAAATCATAGTTCAAAGACTAAAATTGAACTTTGAAAGTTCAAGGATCAAAATGAAACAAAAATCATAGTTCAAGGACTAAAATTGAACTTTGATGATAGTTCAAGAACCAAAATGGTATTTTACCCAATTTAAATTTATAACATTTTGATTAGGAGCACATATTTATTAGTAAAAATATTGACTAATTAAATTAATTTTAAAAAAAAATAAATATTGTCTTTTACAATTTTGTCTTCTTTAAATTGCACGAGGACTTAAAATAAAGGGAAAATATGGACTAATCATTAAAAGAAACCCAAGACTTTCACTCGTAAATTCGCCCATCTCGTATCTAGAAACTATTTAGCGTGTGCTCCTCCACATCATCACATCACCCATCTAAACCCTAAATATTAAATATTAATATATACCACATATATAGACAAAAGTTATGTAATTGATCATTCAAGATTAAGATCAATCAACATATATATGATCAAAACATATATATGATCATTCAAGTGGAGTAAAAAGTTCGCATTCTACAACAAAGTTACATAATGAGATCTTTGACTTCGTAGTTCAATCTTATGAAAAATTCATTTTGCCTAAGATGCCCCCACCGCATGTCCTCATATAAACGACTAGGATCAAGTAACTTGCTTATGAGTACAATGAACTATAGCAATAATGTCACATGATAAGACATCCAAACATTTATCTGTTCACTATATACTTTTTAGGTTGGTAATTCAAATAAAATCACTTGTATGTCTTCACATACTATTAAGTTTTCATTAAACAACCTTAGATTTTTTTTAGGGCGTGGTTAAAATAATAAATAAAAGTCTAACGCATGTGTTATCCATTAACACTAAATGTAATGATCTGTATTTATAATGTAATAAGCTTCAAGGTACTATCTCTAACAGAAAGAAAGACTTCGCGACATGTTGATGCAGCTTAAATTTCACAGTGGCAGAAATATCTATGACGAGTGGGAGATTCTTCTCCAATGACTCCATCCTAGGTTGTGACTTCTGAGTAAATCGACGTTGATTTGCAGCGTCTTTGTATGGCTTATTCATTGTTGACCGTTCGAAGGTTGCAACGTTCAACTTCATTGTTGATGGGAGAACCTTTTTTTTTTTTTTTTTTTTTTATAATTCAACTACATTTAGGACCATGGAATATTACTCCTTTTGAGGGGTTAGAGCTTGAATTCCCACCGGTGTGCTCTCAAATAATATGAGAGCTAAATGTCGATTTTCAAAATCGAGCCTATAATTGTGGTGTTAAACTAGATTACCACCCACCAATGAAACTACTAGGCCACTAACCCTTTCGGTATCTTATTTTAGTGTTAAACTTACCAAGTCTTAGATAAAGACTATGTAATTAATGCTTTTCTTTAAAAACAAAAATAAACAAAAACAAAAACCCTTTTTAAAGATACTAATCTCCTAAACTAAATAAAAACATTTTAAAAAAAAAAAGTACATAAAAAACCAACTAGATCATGTTTTTTCTCTAAAAATATAACAAAAGTTAAAGTAAGAGTACATCAATAAACTATGATTATATTTTAATGAAATAGATTTTAAAAACATGCATGTGTCACATAGTTAAGAAAGACTTAAAAAAATGATGGCTACTATTTGATATATATATATATATATCTTCCTTTTCAATGAATCAATCATAATAACTTCATAATTAACTGTGTTTGAATTGAAGCAATCTTATATAAATAATTCGTATTAATTTATAAGTTAAACTTTATTTTATAAAAAGTAGGTAGGTGATTAAGTCGCATGAGATACGTGAGAAAGTTAGAGCCATCATGTGTTAAATCTAGGTTCTAAATTTAGAATTTGAGACATTATAAAAGAAATATTCTGAAATTTTTGGAAGTTTCCAAATTACTTATGTGTTCCTTGCAAATTTTTATTCATTTTAGTTCTTATACTTTTAAAATATCTATTTTTTATCCTAATATTTTTACCATTGTATTTCAATTTGGTGTATTTTACATTTATATGCCATTATAAACATATTATTTCTGCACATTTTCCTACCCTTCGTAGCTACGAGTAATACCAAGAAACAATGTAGTATTAGAAATAAATAAATTAAGAGGCAATGAAAAATCCATTTTTATGGGTTTGTGTTAGTTTGCAAGAAAACTAGTAAGGAACCTATAATAAATTAAACCCATTATTTTTAATTTCTCAAGATCATTTTAACCACTAGAATCAAGGAAGGTTGAGTAGTTGGTTTCAAAGTTTTTCAAGAGTAAAGTTCTCTAAGCTTCAACCTTCCATTATTAGGCCTAACATTTATATTTGTACACCCATATAGTATGTTATCTAATTCATAAACTCTTTTTTTAAGTAAATAATATGAAATAAAATATGCCCCAAAAGCAGTCCAAGGCACCTATATGGATCATGAACAGTTCTCAAACTTTTTAACCTAAAATAAGTTGTATGAACATAAGGAAAAAAAAAACTAATTAAAATATAAACTTGCTATTCCTGGTAAAATAAAAAACAACAGATATCAATGTACAGCAACGAGAGATTTCATTTGTAAACTTTTTTCAAAGCAAAATAAATCTAAAATGTTTCACGTAACATTAAAATTATTCATTTTCATATTGTTGGCACAAGAAAATTTTGCTTTCTCCCGTCACAAATCATGCCCAGAGATAAATCAATATTCAATACTATCATATGAACTATCTTGAACAGATATTGGCAACTAATGACTTAATGAGGACGAACAAGTATATGAACATAGTATAGTGCAAATATTACCATTAGAGATTTCACCAAAGTACAATTCAAAAGTACGCCAAGGCGTCGATGCTTCACGCAATCAGAGAGTCCATAGTTATCATAATCAGAGAGACAGACGAACTAAGAAGAGAAGAAATCAATCTCCACTTGCACAGCCATTGCAACCGCAATGAACACACTCGATAACCTTTTCCTCCCTAAGGTGCTTGGGGACACGACACACGCACGTCGTCGCAAAGTTATGATCTCGAGGTTGTATACATCTTAGACAGCATAGACGTTCATAACCAGGCTGCACAACAGATGCAGGTAAAGTTAAAGGAAAAACATATATGATCCATACCACCAGTTGAAAATGAGTTAATTCTACATCACCCCTAGTGCATAATATGATATACTATAAGACTCTACTAATATCGATCGATTCAACGCTGTATAAGCTATTGACTATCTACTCTCATCCTGTTTCCGACCCTTCTTTCGAAGAAAGCACTTAGGCGCAGTGCTGTCTGCCTTACTTTTTCCTTAACCATGTACCACTACCACCTTTTCTTGTCTCAACTAATAAAAAGAGGCCCTGGTTTGCCAAAGTTTTGGCTAGGTTGCCTATTTCCTCAAAAAGTTCTTGAAACAAAACCTCCATTCCTTGAAACTTTACAGCATCCCGCACTTTGCAATACTATTTTTCTTTATAACCTTGAGGACTATATACACCTCAATGCATCTTACACTTTAAAGGATACTAATCTAACTTGCAACACTTGTTCCCAAAATGTTGGTTTTAAAGTGTTACTAGGTTGTTGTTTCATACTTACTTTTCTAAAACCATAAACTTTCAAAATATTATGTTCATGTGCATAAATGCAACTTCTTTTTTATCAACGAACCAACCAACCAATTTCATTCACCCCTGGACAAGACTTAAAAACTCTTGGCCTACATAGACACTAACTCTTAAGCAACTGAACAACATGCGAATAAGGCAAGCTTTTTTTTGAAACCGAGAAATTGGAGCTTTGCTCCACTATACCCGGGATAACAACGCCCGTCCCTAGGCCAACATCGAAGAAATGGAGACACGAGAGGTGACTACAAATTAATGTCACTGGTGAGTTTCGAACTTGGGACCTTGAGGGGAGCACACTATCAAAATTCAAGTCTTTAACCACTTGTACCACCCCTTGGGGACCATAATAAGGCAAGCTTATGTCACATTTAAAAAATAAAAAATAAATTAATTAATTAATGGTAAGAAGGACTAAAGGTTATGCTATGCAGGGGTAAGACACGAAAATAGGTTGTTTGAAGATTGAAGGACCAAGACAGAATACCAGAAAACACATGGAGTCGCATTTTATTCTTCACTTAACGGGGTCATAATAAGACAACTATGTTTTTTTGGGATATCCTTGAGTGTCTGGGCTAACTTACGCGCATCTCGACTATTCACACGGGACAAACCATCTGACCCTACGACAATTGTTTGTCATGGCAGGCCACCACAGATTGAACTCATAACCTTTTGATTTCTCAAAACCCTCTTAACCACTAAGCCAACCCATGATGATTACAATACGACAACAATCGGTAACCAAACAACATAAGAGAGGCAAAAACAAACCTTCTTCCATTTAGCAATTAAGTTACGATCTGCATAGCCTTGGTCCAAGCAGAACTCATATAATTCCTTAGAGATTTCCTTCCTCCGATGATAGAGGTCATAGATATAGCGGCTTTTCTGATGAGCTATTTTGAATATAGGCCACAACGTCTCACATTTTCTCTTACCATCATGTGTGTCATTCTCAGCTGCAGTCATAAAAAAGAGCAAAACAAACAACATACGAAAAAAAACGAAAATATTAGATTTTATTTTTAGTTTCTGGTTTTTGAAATTTAAGGCAACAACAACTACTTCACTACCAAAATTTGGAAACAAAACAGTATCTACCAAAAGTTTGTTTCCTTAAAAAAGATAGAACACATTGGTAAACTAAAATTTCAAAAATCAAA
The DNA here is from genome assembly GCA_037833695.1 of Sechiopsis laciniata. Lineage (NCBI taxonomy): Eukaryota > Viridiplantae > Streptophyta > Magnoliopsida > Cucurbitales > Cucurbitaceae > Sechiopsis > Sechiopsis laciniata. Next base: position 10,659,940 of record JBBMKA010000026.1, on the reverse strand, counting down.
TGGTTATCCAATGGGGAGTTGGCAAACAACATGGCAATGAAAGATAAAGATACCTTCTCTCATCTTAGCTTGCAATTCTCTCAGAGTTGGTTCAATTAGCTCCCATCCCTCCGGATACTTAACACGGTTTGTCTTAATCTTAGGCATCGTTTATCTGCAAATTCGGGAACAAAGTACAACAATCAAGCTTAAATTTCTTCGAAATGAAAGTCGCTAAACAAATAAAAAAAATTCACGGAAGCTAATTAAGTACAGAAAAAACGAATTCAGTAAGATTGAAACTAGCATTAGAACTTTTTCTCGGACTCACTTTCTCGTCTTTTTATTGTATTTACATACTGTTTCTACACATTTTCATTCACACATACATAAACCCTAAAAATCCAAAAACCCCAAGGAATCGAACCAAAGAGAGAAAGAAAGGGAGTTACCTGAGCAATATCCTTGGCCGGTGAGTGGTCGGAGGAATTCGAGACAGTGAGAGAGCGAAGGGAAAAAAGCGAAATCGGAGCTGAGAGAGAAATTTGAAATCGAAGTTAGGGCAAACAATGATGAGAGATTCTGTGAAATGAAATTTAAAAACGGGAGACAATGAGGAGAAAGGTTTCGGATCCAAAACTGGAGAGGGTTTTTTTGTAGGATAAATTGTAAATTAGCAAATTTAAAAAATAATTATAAACATGCCTATTATCCCTTTCAAAAATAATATTATCTTTTACATGTATTTAATTGGTCAACAATTAGGAACCATAAATAATATATTTTTTAAAATTTTTATCAAGTTATAGAAATTAAATTTTAATTTTTAAAATTATAAAGACTAGATTTAACTTTCTCTAAAGTATAGAGACTAAATTATAAACTTTAACACCATTTTATGCTATTTATTTATTATTTATCTTTTTTAGATAAGTTACCACCATAATTGAATTTATTATCTTCAAGTTTTTTAAGACCTTTTTGACATTATTTCATTTTATGATAATTTTTCCTTTTTTTATTGGAACAATTCAAGTGAAAATGTGGGATTTGAGATTCAACCAAAATATTTTTAGTTCAACAATAATTGGAGTAAAAAATTTGAACCTAACACACTTTTCATTTTTTTAATATCTATGAATGTCCAAACTAACTTATGACATCTCGACTTACATATTATTCTAAAAACTTATTTTTCAAATGAGTGGCTTTCATGAATTCAAATTCAACATTTTTTTTTTTATCATTAAGCCACTCTTTTCATGATTAATTAATGATAGTTTAAAAAATCTCATTCCATAGGATTGAAGTTGTCAATCACTTCAATGGACAAGAAATAAAATTTTCCAACCTGTTTTCAATGGCTTAATGAATGACGGCAGAATATTGTTTTCGTATCTATAATTATTGGAAGGAAAAGATTTCCATAATCCGAAAAAGATCCTTTGGGAACTCATTTTTTCTCGTATCAAATTGATACATAGTAAATAATATTGAACTCGAGAGACCTTTCATGCCATGAAAATGGTAAGCCTTGATACAATATTCTCGATCACATTTACATTATACGCTACAATATTACTTATAGCAACGACAACATGTTGGAATATATACGGCTGTTACCTAGCTCGGCGACGTCTCTTTCCACGGTCGAAGGTTTTCATTTTCGCTAAAACAATTCAAACTCCAAGTGCTCTCCAGTGGACTTGCTTTCCAAGTACCTGAACTTGTTTTGTTGTGAAATCATGCTTGGAATGTCCATATCGCATAAGTCGGGAACTTCGGGAGGAATCGCACAACGGATCAATGCCCAGTTTAGCCCCTCGAAGAATGGGTGCTGTTTGATTTCGGCAGCCCCTTTCTCCGTCCCGAATCGGTTTTCGGGTTCTTTTACTAACAACCCTCGAATTAGATCTCTTGCTTGGAAACTAACGATTGGGCTGTCTGGAAAACTGAGGCCCTGCAATACTACATTGGCCAATGTTTCTTCATTATTGGAACCCTTGAATGGGGTTCTACCATACAGAAGCTCATAGAGAAAAACGCCAAACGTCCACCAATCAACTGCAGCTCCATGGCCTTCGCCTTTAATGATCTCGGGAGCCAAATATTCATGCGTCCCCACAAAGGAATTGGATCGTGCATCAGTGGGTTCGGCAACGAGCTGGGGCAATGACCTGAACTGTGTTGTGAGGTCAGGTTTTGACTTCCTTGTTTTGGAAGCAGCAGGTAGAAACCTTGGGCTGAAGCATGGTACTTGACATGATGGTTCAATGCAAAACGGCTCAGCACAACTAGAATCTGTACATGGACCTGATGTTTTGGGCAAGTCTGCATTGAAGGATGATGACTTCAGGAGTGTTGGACTGACCGTGCACCTAAGCGACAGATCGAAGTCGGTAAGCATTATGTGACCATCTTCCCTGACGAGAATGTTCTCGGGTTTTAAATCTCGATAAATAACTCCAAGCATGTGTAAGTACTCCAGAGCAAGGAGAACCTCAGCAACATAAAATCTGCAAAATGGTTTAGGAAAGCAATTTTAGGAAAAGATTCCATAATATTACACACTGCAAAATTACACACACATCATAAGGTTTGCCTAGTCTTGTGAGCACGAAAACGTAACAAAGCCTCCAATTTTCTACGAATATAAACAGTATAAATTAAAGATAACGTCTAATCGAAGCTGATATCTTCTTTTTTGTCTTTTTATACAAGAATCGGCCTCCATTACCAAGAACCGATTATTGACATTATAGGGGGTTCAGAGTTCTTTAAGAGTTTAGTGATGTACACAAATCTAGTGCGTGTATAAGTCAAGACGAGACAAGTTGGAGAAGCCGCTTAAAGAAGTTGGCATCATTATTATCCTATTTCCTCTAAAGCCCAATCCTAACATATTGATCCAATTTCTGTGCCTATGGAATGACCTAACATTTCCTGCAAGAAAGTATATATCAATTTGATCAAACCAAATTGAACTTGCATTTTTTGCTAAACATAACTTGTAGATGTACTGTTGAGTGGAGAAAAGATGAAGAGTTCACGAGTTAGAAAGAAAAACAGATAAGAGATTCTACACTTGTCGCTATATGTTCATGACTGATTATCAATACCCCACGGATTGTTTGTACTCAACCAAATTCAGTGACCAATCAATCATCAACGTGTAATATGCCTATAGGTACGAGTGGCATTTGCCTCAAATTTACATATGTTTCTAGTGCATGTCAACAAACAAGATGCAGAAGGTGAAATCGACTAGGTTAAAATTTTACCTTGCTGCAGGTTCAGGAAAAATTCTGCATAACTGTTTCTGCCGTAGAACATGAAGATCACCCCCAGGACAATACTCCATGACGAGACATGATAGATTATCTGAAGTGAATTGAACATAAAGTGTAGGGAGAAAAGGATGATCTAGCATTCTCAATATTTCTCTCTCAGTTTGCGCTCTAGGCATTTTCTTCCGTCTTGCTAAAAACTCATTGTCCATGACCTTAATGGCAAATAGGCAATTAGTACCAGTTAGCTCAGCGAGATACACGGTTCCGATGTCCCCACAACCAAGCTTCTTTAAAAGATTGAAATGTCTTAAGCTGAGGACCCCATGCTGCAATTGTGCATGGCGTATGGCTTCCCACCTAACATCTTTTGACATATGAGGTCTGTTACCATTACTGGATCCATGCCCATTATTGTCATCACTTATAATACTGGTCGTACTGCTACTGTACTCACCTTGACTACTTTTTGAGCTTTGAGAAAATTCACCCTTATCGCGTAACCTTGTATTTTTTTTTACTCTAGCATCGGAAACCTTGCCTTCCGCATTGATGCCTGATTGGTTAACACCAGATTTTGAACTAGCCATGTTTAGATCAGTACCAAGACCACTAAACTGAGATGCAGAGCCCTTCTTTGAGTCTTTAGCTTCATTATTCAATGCACAGTGGCACCTCTCACATATCAATTTCTTTTTACTAGGATCCATATCACTATTGACTGCATTGTATGTGCTTGAACTACATGTTGGAGAACTCAAATCCTGTTTGACTTTCTTCTTAGCCAACCCTTTGTTCCTAATAACTGGTTTGACAGAACGGGAGTTACTTCTAGATAACTTACTTACCTTACTGCCACTACCCAACTTAGATGAAGATGCAGTTTGCAACCTACCTTTTCGAACTGCTTTAGATGATGACACTTTATTTGCTACCCTGCTTGAGGAAAGAATTTTTTTCTCCTTCTCTAAAACCTTGCCAATAGTGCATGAAGATATAGATGGCGGAGTAATGGACTCCTCTTCCTTCTCCAGCTCTGCCTTTAATGTTTGAGATCCAACTTTCCTCGGCAAAGTGGTCTTGGCGTTTTGTTCAACAGTAACAACCTCAACAGAACTTTGTGTTTTTGCCGTTGGTAATTGAGGAGAAGAACGAACACTTTTAGCCGGTGATTTAACAGCAGATGCCTGGACATGCTCAAGTCTCTTTTCAAATTTCAATGTTTTTTCCTCAGGAACCAGAGATATTTCAACCACATGCCCCCCTCCCTTACCATTATCTGAAGAAGAGCCTGACTCAGTGGCTTCAACCATAACTGAATTGTACAATGTCTTGATCCGCCCAGCTTCCGAGAGTCTTGAAGAGCTAGCCGATTTTGATGATCTTTTGATAGCAGCCATTTCGGACGCCTTTGAAAGGCATAGTTCCCTGAGTGCTTGCTTCAGACTACCAGATTCAGAAGTACCAATACCTGGTGAGCGAGGTATGCCAACAGTTATTGGCTTCTTAAGTGTACTTTTTCTCAGTGGGTTTACCTCTACTTGTGAATGACCTAAACTCTTGGATGCATTTTTAATACTAATTGACTCAAAAAGCAGATTGATATCATCATTTAGAGATCCCTTGAATCCATTTTTCAATGCAGCAAGTTTCCGATCTTTGTCTGATACAAAATCTGAATGACGAGATCCTAACTTACTTTGAACGGGTTTGATTTCTTCCCTTGCTTCAACAATTTCACAAGTACCAGATCCCATTACTACCTTCGCTCACTATATGGAAGCCCTAAGATAGTGGCTCCGCAGAACTTAGCAATTCTGTGCTTTATTGCTCTACAATGCTAATCCATTTCAATTTTAGCAATTCTAAACTCTCACACTCTTGAGCTATTCTTTGGATCACTAGAACATTGACTACCCACTCTTCCACTCGACATAACCTGCAACATTCAGAACACAAAATCATCACAAAAACTCCAAAACGTGAGTTAATTCAAGATAGATGTAAGACAGGCCAAGAGCTCAACAGTTAATAAACCCAAATGTGCATCAATATTGTGGCTGTTATCATATAAGGAAACACACATACTTGTCAAATTAATTAGCCATGTGAAAGTTGAATGTTGTTTTCATAAACAAGACAAATACAGGTATGATGATTTCCTAAACACAATAATTCAAAAAATTATTAAAAATCACAAAACCAATCATCATTGCTGAAAGTTACCATGTTATCCCAACGATTGCATCGAACTCAATGTGCACCACTCTCAACATTTGGAAGAAGAAGAAAGACACTCAAACAGAAAACCTAAACACATCAAGAGCCATAAAACATACACACAAACAAATGATAAATCTCAAAGGAAACACGACGAAATAAGAGATTCAACAGCAGATTGGAAAATAATTAACATCTATTATTTCCACACATCAAACACCAAACCAGTCACTCGGATCATCCCAGCAATAGTCAATAAGCATTCAAAAAAAGAAACACGAGATTTAAAAACATCAAGGAAATAAATCGCATACAGAAACGAAACGGATCGAAGAAACCACAAACCCACCACAAAAATCCCATCTCAAAGATTTAGAAACAAATCTAATATTCAACAGCAAAATCATTCTACTCCAAACAGCATTCCATAGCAACAAAAAACACCAAATTAACTCAACAAATAACAGATAGCAACAAAATGGGATCGAACAAACATCACAAACCAAATTAAAAACAAACAAAAACCTCAAAATCCACCAGCCGAACACAAAAACAGAGCTGAATCGAGAAAGAACTCCACAGTGAACGAAATCAAACGGGAAAAAGATCAAAAGAAAGGAGTGAGATCAGAGAAGGGATTTACCTAACGGAAAGTGAGCTGAAAGGGCGAAATGGAGGTCTGTGAAACGATTATGAAGAATGCAAGAGAGATCAAGGCGGCAACAATGGCGAAACCTAGAAATGAGGAGAGAGAAAGAAACAGAGAGCTAGAGAGAGAAAGGGAAAGAGAGAGTAAAATAGTTGTTTTTTTTTTCTGTGCAGAGTTTTTCTGAAACTGCGTCTGATTATTTAGGAGAGATAAGGCCCCACACTTTGGCAGCTTATGAACAGTCGGTTTAAATGCAAGAAATAAATACTTTTCAAATTATTATTATTATTATCATTAATAATAGGATTTGTTTTATCTTATTTCTATATACCTGTTTTCTTTTACTTTTATTCCTATAAAAAAGGGTTTTTTTTTTCTTAACATAGGTAAATGGTAAGAAATTAATTTCAAGATTTTTTGTTTTGCTGCTAAAATTTATTTATAGATAGATAATTATTAATATGATTTTTTTAGTGATATGAAAATTTGGAGTTTTACTCCTCCAAATCTAGGGGCGTTCATCTTTAAATTGTGGTATTGAGATACATCAAAGAATCGAAAGCGAAATTGGGGATCGCCTTAAAAATTAATCTTCACGACAATTTGAGACTTTAAAGAGAGTACAACTTAAGACCTAGGCCTCAACCCATGTGTCACCCCTTAGGACGGTAATCATTATTATGAATTGAACACATAATCTCTTAAATTTTAATTCTTTTTTTTTTTAATTGCTAGATTATTTCATGATTGATACATTTGTATATCAATGAAATATTTATGGAATTAACTTCACAGTAGATGGCAATTATGAATCTAATATCAAAGGATGATTGGATTTTGGAGTTGATGGGAGGAGAGAAAGTAGAAAATGAAGAATGAATGGGAGGTATGAAATACTTATTTAGAGATTAATATTTTGGTGAGAGATATTGCAAAAAGTTTGTTTGGAGATTGATGTTTATGGGGAAATATTTATTTTATATCATTTTTTACAGTAATCATTGTATATTTGTAGCAATTATATATATATATATATATATATATATATATGTATTATATTTGTGGTTGTTGAGCTAGTTTGCACGCTTTTCGACTAATATTACGGAACATACTGCTTAACACTATAACATTTGAATGTAAGGATACTTGTAGGAAATTAATTTAATATTTTATTTTAAATTATATGGTCGAGAAGATGAGGTATAATATAACACTTTATATGATTAGATAAGGTTTGTTGAGATGTTCGAGGAGGGTCTGATGAGGAGTTGAGATGTATTAAAAGGGTTGAGAAATCTCTACTCCATCCCCTCCTCTCCTCTCCTCAACCCTAAAATTCAATCACCCTTGGATTCTTAAAGAATAGGAATTCATGACCATTTGGTTCATACGTATACATTAATGTCAATTAGCTAGTGCTTTTGTTAGTGTCAATAAAAATATAGTTCAATCAATATTATATATATATATATATATAACATAACATAGTTCATTTCTTTTAATTAGGGTTGAATTCAAATGAAAAGAATTAATGACAACATATTTTTAGTATATGTATTAACATATTAAAATGAGTTTTTTTTTTTTTTGAGATCACAGCGATATGGGTGGGAGACTCGAACTCAAAACCTCTTGATCATACACTAATGCAGCTGAACTACGATTCTTGTTGGCTTCTCATTGAGATATGCCTTGAACGCACCAATGCCTTGCGATTAGTAGTCGTGAATGCATCTGCATTCGTTTAGTGCATCTCGTGCGCAAACGCATCTCTCATTACAGCGCATTGCTGCAATGCGTTCCACATCAGCATTATGTTTTAATGCTTACGCATTCTGTAATAAGTTTTAGTGAGAGTGCATATATAAACTCGAATTAAAACCTTAGTCGTATTATGAAGTTCAATCTCTAATTATGTAGTGTTCGTTTTCTCCTTAATAAAATTCTGCCTCCTCTCTGCTCGTGGACTAGCTAATACAACGTTAGTGAATCACGTAAAATTTCTATGTATTTCTTCTTCTTTCTTGCATTTTCTTTATCTTCGTGTTACGATTGTTGATTGCAGTTTTTCATAACACTTCTTTTTTCTTTTTTTAGAAGATGCATGATTTCAAGTTATATATATTAAAAATAGATATTAGGTAAGAGTATATTAGATGGAAAAAAATTGACATTCCTGAAAGAATAAAATAAATATTCAAGAACTTTATAGATAAAATACAAAGAAAAAAAAACTTAAAAGATAAAATTGGCAATTAAGCTTGTGTTTTTAGTAATTGTATTAACATATTAATATGAGCATTTTCTTTTTCTTTTTTTAGAAGATATGATACATATATTAAAAAATAAATATTAGGTAAGTGTATAATTAGATGAAAAAAAATGACATTCCTGTCTCCTGAAAGATTAAAATAAATATTAAAAAAAAATGGATAAAATAGAAAAACGAAATCTTAAAAGATTCAGATAAAATTAGAAATTAGGCCTAATAATACTTATCAAAGAAAAAAAAATCATTCTCTCAAAAGTAATTTAAATATATGTAAGGAAAGTTATGAAAATGTAGAACTCGTTTCATTTATAAAAAAAAATTTGGGGGTGAATCTCATTTCATTTATAGAGTATTTTTTCATAACTCAATAAACTTTGCATGTGGCAGTTTTAAGTGTAGTTCAATGCATATTGTATCTTTTTTTTATCATTCTAAAAATAGATAATCTAATCCCTTAATCTACAATGATTGAAGCAAACAACCAAATTTCATTAAATTAAGTAAACTAATTAATATAAGAAATTTTGTTGGAGATAATATATTCTACGATTCATATTTTAATTATAATAATTTTTAAAAAATGTTATGAAATATTTAATTTCATTAAAATTTATCAATTTTAAGTTTCACTTGATTGAAGTCTATTAGCTTCATTTGTTTCACTCGATTGAAACTCATCAATTTAACGTGATTGAATTAGTTTTTATTATTCATGAAAAATCTCCTTAATATAATCTCTTAAAATAATCGAGGACACACATAGGAAGATACCCTTCCCAAAATAAAGGTTCCATATCATTATCAAGATTTAGATTGCATAGACGAACTCTATAAATCTGACTTATGACCAAAGTTGCTTCCTTAAAAAAAGATGTTTACTTTGAAAAATAACTTCTTTTTTTTTTTTTTTTAATTCAACAACTTGGGAGTTGAACCTGTAAATCAATCGATAACTATGCGATACATGATATCATTTGATTAATTTTGAGCGAAAAATAAGTTCTCATTCCAACTTGACAATTTAAATTTTTGGAATTAGGGTCCTTACCCAAAAAGTTGACATTTCTCTATATAATATATACAAACTTGCCAAAGATTTTATCTAAAAACAAAAAACAGTACCAATATATTTTGAATTTTTTTTTTCCAAAATTAGGTGTACTAATTTAGTGGAAATTAAGAGGCCAGGTTTCATCTCTTTCAATGGCCACTCATATTGAACTAAATTGCTGAAATTGGATGCAAAAAGAAGACAAAATAAAATTGTACTTATATGTCATGTGATTCATCAATTATAAGAGATTAAATTGCAAATACTAAAGGTAAACATGTACTAAAAACACAGACTTTTCTTTTATTCATAGTTTTTTTTTTTTTTTTTTTTTTAATGAATGCTACTGGAGAGAATGAAATTGATGTTTGGATAATTATATGTTTTGAGGAATAGTTTGTTTAAATAATTATATAGTGTTTTACAAACTGTTTTATAAACTTATTAATGTTAAAAAAAGAATAAAAAAAAGAGTTTTACACTCTTTTACAAGAAGCAGCATGCACTTAATTGGTTTCAAACCTTTGGATACACTGGTGTCGATATCTATTATTCTGGTTATATAAATAAATAAATAAATATAT
>JBBMKA010000026.1:10611390-10624758 GCA_037833695.1 Sechiopsis laciniata | reverse complement strand
TCGGCCCAGTAGGCCCATTAGGGTTGTCTTGTACTCTATAAATAGGCATTGCCTCGACTAATAATAGAACGACTATTAAAGTCTAATCTCTCGATTACATTTTGTAGCAAAATTTTGCAAAGACATTTCTAAGGTGTTTAGCTATTACACCAAACTTAAACCAAACTTAAAGTGTTTCGAATTGGGATGCTTTGAGACCAAAGACAGCTGCTCCTTTTATAGTGTGGTTGAAACACACTATTTCCTTGCACGTTTGGACAACCATCTTCTAATATTTTGCCTAAAACTTGACAAATCCTACCTTGGAAAGATTTTGAAGAATACATATCTTCTGCTACAACATTGTCTTTGCAGTTTTTTTTAATATTTTTCCAAAAACTCAACATAGGTACGGAATATAAACTCTCCTCAAACTTTCATTAGGCTAGTGCAATCATTCGAGAACTAACTTTCTCCATGGCCTCACGTGTAGGTAAGAAAACAAAGTGGAACTTGATGGAATAAAAAAGAGACGAGGAGAACAAATTCATCATTCATTATTTACAAGAAAAATCAGACTTGATGTCGATACCAAAAATTAAACCTGCATCTCTTCTAGCCATAGATCATCTAGTTTGCTAGCAAATACCATATCAGAACTTACATGATAATCTGCCTGTAGATAAGGATATTGCTTCTAACTATGTGTTTAGAGTTGTTCCATTCAAGTAAAGCTGATAGAATCTGTGTTCCACCTGACATAGGTTTGCCCTTCACGACAACCTTAAATGTCTTCCTTTCATGTGGCTTGGCAAAATTTAGAGTGTCTGGAAAAACTTTGACAAAAAGGCCAGCTGGGGATGATATGTTTGCTCTGTACAATGATGCACCGTACCCGACATGGGTCACTGTCCGGTAAAAGACCGCGTTAATGGCAGAGCTAGGATCTAAGAGCTGTTTGTGCATAGTAGGGTAGTTGAGTCCATCGCTGCCTTGTGGCGGCTTGATCTTGGAGCAGTTACACTTCTTGCTACCAACAACCAGGCCAATTGTTGTACTGTTGTACCCTTCTTTGCAGAGAAAAGAGATGTAGGATTTGAGCGAAATGTCGTAAACAAGGCCAGGGTGCACTGCCTGGGTTGGATTTATTTGTCCTGCACCCGAGCCAAACTCCGCATCCTTGGATTTGATCATCATTGGGGTTGCTAGAATTCATCAGGAACAGCCAAATCCATCAGGCTTGAGCATTAGCTGATATAAATATGGGGAAGAAACGAAAGGCTCACCGGTGGTCATGAGAGCAGACTTGACTGCGGCCGGAGACCAGTCGGGGTGAAACGACTTAACATATGCAGCAGCGGCAGTGGCATGAGGACAAGCCAAGGATGTACCTGACATTACATTGAACAAACTATATCTATTGTCTGACATTTGCCCCGTCAAGCTTGCCAGTTTTGTATAAGCAGCCAAGATGTCTATCCCTGGTGCAGCAAGATCAGGCTACACAAAGAAAGTCAGTAATTCTCTAAAGATAGAGAAAGCAAAGAGGCTTTTGTTTTGTGCTATACCTTGAGGATATTTCTACTGATAAACTGAGGCCCTCTAGATGAGAAAGAGGCCACAAAAGGAGCAGCAATTTTGACACTTGAGCTCTTGTAAATGACAGCTTTAGGATTTCTGTGTTAATTGTGAATTAATAAATGAAAAGGAGCAGCATATCGAGAATGAATATCTCTTGGTCGATCAAGGCTAGATACATGTCAATTACGGGTGAACTAAGCTCGAGTTTTCACACTTACTCTGTGGAGTTGACGTAGAGATCAATATATTTGGCAGAAACTGGAGGGATGGCAACACCAGGGATTAGCAAAATGGAGGAATAATCAATCTGTTGTTGAAGCAGTTGAATGACTCCACTGCCGCCTAAGGATTCAATGTTTGGATCTGTGTAAGTTCTTAAGCAATACACAATCTTTCCCTTCACCTTGCTTTCGCTTAGACCTTCAACATCACAAGCACTGCATGCAAATCACATTTCTACTTTCAAAATTGTGATGTTTTCTCTTAAGTTCTTAACCAAGCTAAAAAATAGTTTTTGAATTATTTTCTTACTTTACAAAACATTACTTTATTTTTCAAAATATGTGTGAAAAGTTGATAACAAAACATGAATTTTTTTATAAATTTAATTTTCACTACAATTAAAAAAAAAAAAAAAAAAATTAAAATCACATGATAATCAAATGTGGGGAAAAATACTTTTTGAAATAATCATACTAAATATATCTTTTTTTATTTTTTATTATACATCAGGGATGGAACCACGACCCATACTCAAGAGTATTACTATTTTTAAATAAGATATAGTCAAATACCAATTTTCATGATTGAACACTGCAGTTGAATTAGATTACAACTAATCAATCAAGTTAACATATCATGGACCCTCTAATTACTATAAATATACTTTTAGTCATTGAAATTTCAATTTATATTTGGTTATTGAATTTTTAAAACTAAAACTTTTGCTTCTTGAGGTTAAAAAATATGTTTTTGTTTAGTTATTAAGGTTTCAAAAGTTATATTTGTGTCTAGGGATTTAAATTTGATACTAAATTGGTCCCTACAAAGTTAGTTTAAAAGTGAAGAGAACAAATAGAAACTAAATTCATTTTACCAAAAGGTCAATGGTTTGTTTGGTGATTATGTAGTTCAACTTCAATTCATGGATTCGATTATGAAAATAGATATTTGACTCTCACTTAATTGAGAACAGTAACATTCTCTATGAAGGGTTGTAGTTCCCCTTCCCCAACTTAACTCAAAGAAAAGAAAAAAAAAAAACTAAATTCATTTTGGAATTCAGGAAATTAAAAATAAAGCCTATTTTACCTTGCGTTTCCATAGCGATTGTTGGATGCTTTTGCCCCGCTTGTAAGAGAGTACATTTGTTTCGTTGGCGAGAAAGTGTTAATGGAGAATCCCTATAAATTTTTTTACAAATAATTGAATATATACTAGTAACCAAGGTTACATGTTAGGAAATAAGTTACTTCATAATTATGATTTTAAAAATTAGAATCAAATCCTTATAATTTAATAAAACCTAAATATTATTTATTATCGTTGTAATTCTTGTTAATTAAGTACGTGAAGATAGTTTTATATTTGTACAGAAATAATTTTTCACATTACTCACCTGTCATTATTTTAATAGTTTTTTTTTTTTTAAGAACAGTCATTATTTTAATAGTTCGTTTCTACATAGTTTGTCAACAATTAGGAACAAGAGTCAACATATGTAGAATTCTGTAAAAAGAACTTTAGTAACTAGTTAGTTGTGGAGATTAAATAATAGTTTTTAAAGAATCATATATATATATATATATATATATATATATATATATTTTGTCAAAAACGAACTTTATTAAAAACATAGGATTCGAAAATTATACATTAAATTGAATTTTTTATCAGAAGTCAAAAAAGGAAAAAAAATCAGATGTACCCAGAACTGACTCAATGAGGCAAATTTAATAGTCATAAAATTAATAAATTTCAATCAATGTTATAATTAATATAGGAAGTTTAGAATTGACTATGGACCATATATTTCCTAAGATTTAACTATATACACTGAATTTTAATTAAAAAAAAAATTAACCCATCCATTAATCAGAGAGAGACTTACAGTAAATTTCTTGCCATTACCAAGTTTGAAAGCAGTGACAAACTGGCGATCAATGGCGGTGGCAGCAACGGTCATAATCCAAGGGGCCACATTCTCAACAGTGGACAATTCAGGGCCGTCGTTGCCGGCGGCGCAGGAGGTTAAAATGCCCCTCTTCATGGCATGAAAAGCGCCAATGGCTTGGCCGTCCCTGAAGAAATCCATGGCTGGGGAGCCAATGGACACCGAAATGAAATCGACGCCATCGGCAATGGCCTCATCGAAGCCTGCAAGCACGTCCATCTCGTTGCAGAAAATACTCCAGCATACTTTGTACACTGCTATTCGAGCCGATGGCACGCCCCTGCGTGCCGTCCCTTTCCCCAGCCCGTACAAGCTTGCTCCACCCACCACCGTCCCCGCCACCGTCGACGCCGTGTGAGACCCGTGCCCCTCCGTGTCTGCTACGCTCATCCATGGTTCTGAGCTTACCTTGTCCAGATCGAAGTAGTTTGCACCGATCACTTTGCTGTTTTATTCAATTTTTTCACTCCCATTAGTTTCCATTTTTCTTTCCTTGCTAATGGTGGAATAATTTTGATGATAAATTTTATTCATTTATAGCTCTATTAACTATTTTTTTTTTGTCAAAAATTCTTTGCATGTGTTTTATAATTTCTTTTCAGTTAATTGCGGTTGAACAGAACCATCCCTCTTATTTGTTAATACAATAAATATGCTCACTTTCACTTATATTATTTTTAGGGGGAGAGGAATTTACCTGGAATCATTTAATGATCGAATTATACATAATTTAGTGAACCATAAAAGATACATTTTGAAGCATGACTAACACTTTTTAAAATTTCAAATATTTTAAAATGATATTTTTTCAAAAAATTTAAGATAAAAGATTAAACTCGGTGAAACGTTTTTCAATTCGTTCAACAATTGAGAATAAGATATTCGAATTTATGACTTAATCATAACTACAAACTTATGTTGATTAAGTTATTGTTTTTTTAAGTAGCGTGAAACTAATTTAAAGCTTATAAAAAGTATGAGTTTAATAATTAAAATATGAGAATCTTGATCATAATTAGCCAAAAGAAGCAGAGTTTCAATTTCATCTTTTACTATCCAATAAAAAATTCAAAACATTGAGTAAAAATTGAGTAACAAAGTTATAGATTCAAAACATCCATGATCAAATATTGTTAAATTAAAAAAAAAAATCTTGATCATCACTACATACATTATAATTTATCTCAGTTTTACAATTTAATATATTATATTAAAGTAAGTATACAAAATTAGAAATATGTGGTTGGAGTCATCCACCCTTATTCCACTAAAAAAACATCTAATAAAATGTATTTAAGTTTAATTAAGCATACAAAAATAATTTTTTTTTTAAACAAACAGTACTTTTTTTTAAAGATAAAAAAGAAACAGTATTTTAGTAGCATCATGAACAAATTGGTTACAGGTTTGTGTTTAAAAAATTGTTAAATTAAAAAAAAAAAAAAGAGCATACTTGTTACAGGCAGTAAAGTTGAGACCAGTGACGCATTTGCCCTTCCATTTAGCCGGAGGTGGACCGTAGCCTTCGTCGTTGAAACATGGACTATTTATCCAAATCCCTAAATAAAATTTTAAACATACTAACATTATAATCCCATAATATTTATAAGAACATTTATTTTTCTTAAGAAAGCATAAGTTCTATTGAATATATGAAGATAGATTTAGTCAATGTAAATATTTATTTTAGTTAGGGTTTGTTTCTATTGTAACAGAATAGTCCCACTAGATTGTATAAATCCCCACATTGAGGAGATCCCATTTATCTAATTTTTCCCTTATTCAATATGGTAACAGACATTGTTATTTTCATCACGATTATAGTTATAGACAACCATTTATTTATTTTTTTTCTAAAGCGTCTTCAACAACTTTTTGCCAATCACAAACGATTTTCTGCCTCCAATCCGTCAGGCAACTGCTTCAATCGCTGCTCAATCATACTCGTTGTTGCATATTTGTTTTACTGTATTTTGTGGGTTTTCATTCCTCTCGGCTATGGAGGGGCACTCAGATTCTCATGCTCTTGAGAGCCATCATAAGTCAGGTATTTCTTCATCAAACCTTTGTAATCAATGGGTTACACATATCTGTTATTCGAAGGAAGGCTTCTCTGATTTAGAAACTGTTAAAACTAGTGTAATTTTGCTCAATAAAAAACGGATCCTTGTGAACCTTGCTGGGACTATGATAATAAATGAATTCATTATTCTCAAGCATGTTTTTTATGTCCCTGAATTCAATTATAACTTGTTATCCATTAGTGCCTTGACCAGTGAGGGAAACGCTTTTTCGGTAAATGGTTGTTTGATTCAGAACAAGGTCACTGCAAAGATAATTGGGGAGGGTAGAATATTTGATGGACTGTATTTGATCAATGGTCCTCATCTGCACTTTCTTAATTCAGTTTTACACTCTTCCTTAAATTGAGATCTAATTCGCCTATTTTGTGGCATTCACGACCAGGGCACCCTTCACCTTCAAGGCTTACTGCTTTAAAGGAAGGATATAATTGATTTAGACTCTTTTTGTGATGAAGTACAATGTGATGTGTGCCCTTTGGCCAAGCAAAACCGTCTAAAGTTTACTTCTAATAATAAGAGATCCAGTGCCCTTTTTTACCTCATTCACGTGGACGTATGGGGACCATTCTCTACAATTTCGCATTCTGGCCTAAGTATTTTTTTTACCATAGTTGATGACCACAATCTATATACATGGGTTTTTTTGTTGAAGCACAAATCTGATGTTATTAATATTATTCTTCAATTCTTCAAACTGGTTGAGACTCAATATCAAAAGGTAATTAAGGTCAATCGATCTGACAATGCACTAGAATTATCATTTGTCGCATTTTTTAAACATAAGGGTGTAGTACATCAATTTTCATGTATGGCTAACCCAAACAAAACTCTTTTGTTGAAAGAAAGCATCAACACATTTTGAATGTTGTTATGGCTATTTATTTCTAGTCACAGGTTCCCATACATTACTGGAGCGAGTGCATTTTGGGTGCTGTCCTCACTCTTGAAGTGGAAAACTCTTTTTGAGCTACTTCATGGCACGCTTACAGACTATGCGACTTTGCAGAATTTTGGGTGCTTAGCTTTTGCCTCCACACTTATGGCACATTGACATAAATTTTCCCCTCGAGCAGTCCGTTGTGCAATTTTAGGTTATCCACCTAGTGTTAAGGGTTTTAAAATGTTGAACCTAGAAACTAATGAGATTTTTTTGTCTCGGGATGTTTTCAATGAGAATGTTTATCCTTTTCATGAGAAACGCAATAGTGACATGCGCAGACAATGTGAATTTATCTCAACCAACGTTATTCCAACTCCATGGTCAATTGCTTTACCCAATGAGATTGGAGAAAACTCCCAGCTCGTTGATTGTCGTGTTGAACAAGTTGTTGAGGTTTCCCTTGCAAGTCATGATGAACCTGGCTTGGGTTCAAATATTGTTTTGAATACACAATCTTTCCCTCCACCTGTGTGTAACGAACCTGGCTTGGGTTCAAATATTGTTTTGAATTTAGAACCTCCTCAAGTTTGAGGGAAGTACGACTTGCAAGCTTTGCAGATAAGGTTCAAGATGCCCTTATGGGTTTTAGAGGAGTGCAACCTGCAAGTTTTGACGATCAAGTTCAAGATGCCATTGTAGGTTTGAGAGAAGTGCAGTCTGCAAGTTTTGGAGATTAGGTTCACGATGCTCCTATTTTTCGTCGATCTGCTCGTGATACAAAACAACCGAAGTATCTTCGTGATTATCATTTCAGTTTAATGTCTCAATGTACATTACCAGCTCTTTCCATGAGGTATCCGTTGCATCAACTATGATAGTCTAAGTCCCGCCTTCAAGAATTTTTCCTTGCAAGTCTCTTCTTCATATGAACCGCAATATTATCATCAAGTTTTTCCAAATTCTCATTGGCGAGACGCAATGAATAACGAGCTCCAAGCTATGAAGTCAAATCATACTTGGGAAGTGGTTAATTTGACTACTAATAAAAAGACAGTTGGATGTTGATTGATTTACAAGATTAAATATCGAGCAGATGGTTCCATTGAGCGGTACAAAGCTCGACTAGTGGCTAAGGGATACACCCAACAAGAAGGCCTTGATTTTATAGAAACTTTTGCTCCGGTTGGTAAACTCGTGATTGTACAAGTGCTTCTTCTTTTGGCTATATCAAGAAATTGGCCACTAGTTTAGCTTGACGTGAACAATGCACTACTCAATGGTGACTTGACAGAAGAAGTTTACATGGAATTGTCGCTCGGGTATCGGCTTTCTACACCTTCATCATCTGTTGGCAAGCTTTCTTGTCGTTTACACAAGTCTATATATGGGCTCAAGCAAGCTTCAAGACAATGGTATGCAAAGTTCTCGTCAACCTTGATGGATCTAGGCTTCACCCAGTCCAAGTCAGATTATTCTTTATTTATCAGAGGGACAGGATCGGATTTCGTTGTTGTTCTGGTATATATGGATGACATATATTATTGTGACAAGGGCCAATATTACTCGGATCAATGGTCTAAAGAAAATTTTGCATGTGCATTTTCAACTCAAGGACCTTAGGTCTCTACGGTATTTTCTCAGGCTAGAATTAGCTAGATCAGCCAAAGGTCTCTTTGTTTCTCAGAGGCATTACACACTTCAAATTTTGGAGGGTGTTGGTTTATTAGGAGCTAAGACCGAAATTTTACCCATGGATCCACGAATAAAGTTGCAGGTTTCTCAGGATGACAAGCTTTTGGATCCCACACCCTATAGATTGTACTTGCTTGGGAAGCTTATTTAACTTACCATATCAAGGCTTGATATCACATATGCTGTGAATAAACTTAGTCAGCATGTGTCACACCCGTGTAAGTCTCATATGGCTGCAGCCCATCACCTGTTAAGGTATTTAAAGGCATCTCCTGGGAAAGGAATTTTATTATCACCAATCAATGATTTTTCTTTGAAAGCATTTGCAGATTCTAATTGGGCCTCTTGCATCGATACTTGTCGATCTACAACAGATTTTTGTGTTTTTATTGGTGTCAATATGATTCCATGGAAATCCAAGAAACAAAGTGTCGTGTCTTGTTCTTCTGCAGAGGCTGAGTATAGAGCTTTAGCACCAAACCTTTGGCGGCTCCAGCTTTCTATTCTTTATGTTCAAAGTTTCGACTTCTTGATTTATTCCCTCCAACATGAGGGGAGGCTATTGAATGTATGGAGATAGATTTAGTCAATGTAAATATTTATTTAGTTAGGGTTTGTTTCTATTGGAACAGAATAGTCCCATTGGGTTGTATAAATCCCCACATTGAGGAGATCCCATTTATCTAATTTTTTCCTCATTCAAATAAGTGTTCTTATAGGAAATTTATAAATGACGTGAAAATTAAACAGACCCGTATCTAAAACGGCGACAATGATATTAGACTCGATTTTAAGGTTTCGTTTGGAGTGCTCCTTCAGTCCCAGAAAGTCCCACGATCTTGTCGTCAACACTTTTTGCTTTCTGCTTGGAAACACCGAAACGACACCGTCTTGATCTGCCACACACCAAATCACATGATATAGTTGGATGACTAAACGACATGTCGATTAATTAATAGGTAAATTTTAAAAACTTAGAAACTCATATATAAATAGGTCAGTTTAATTTATTTTTAAAAAGGAATATAATTTTATACTTGAGAGCTGGCTGACTTCATGAGGCAAAAGTCTGGCGGCGAACCCATTGAAGCTCTTTCCATAACTGTGGATTTTGGACTCTCTTGCTATTTTTTCACTGCCAGATTAGACCATTTACCAAACAATTTTCTCAATTTTATTTTGTTTGTTTTAATTGAACAAGTTTTCCATTTTATTTAAAAAAAAAAAAAAAAAATCAAAGAGAGAAAAAAGAGAGCTTATTATACTTAAAAAAGCCTAATTTATGCAAATATGTCTGAAATTTATAAATAAATGTGTAACTCTAGTTTTGCATAACATGTGTGTTTAATTAGTTTAATGATTTATAATTAATGATCTTTTTAAAAATATTTAAAGAACATATAATGTCCCTTAGATTTGTGTAGTTTGTATGATTGGTAAGTCCGAAAACATATTAAATGAAATGCACATACTATATCAAGAACGAGCTTTAACTTCTGAAAGATTAAATTATATATAAACATGGCCAATGAGCAAAATGTTCATTTTAAAATACCCTAAAATAATAAGTTTTCAAGGCTTGTACATCCAAAATGTATTTTAATTGTAAAATCATTTTGATTAAATTTATGAAAGACAGTAAATATCTTATAAGCCAACACTAGCAATATGGTAAGAATTATGATGTTTCTCTCAAGTAAAAAAACAAAACAAAACAAAATCCTTAAAAAAAAAAAAAAAAAAACTTAACTAACACTTTTTAACAAATCACCTAAAAGGAAAGTTAATTTCCCTAACATTAGAACAAAAAGAACAAAACATATACGATAGAAAAATTTATATTTGAAGAAGTAGAAAAGAGACGATGAAATTTACTCTCCAATAACGTCTAAAAGCAGGTTGTGGTGGTCATCCGCCACCGTCGACAATGGAGATCCGGTGGGCAGGTTACCCATATACACGATATAAGGCTGAATGTGAAAATATTATTCAATGAAATTGTCACAATTTGTCACAATTTAACTATCGTAGATTTGAAAGAAAAAGGGTTTTGATTTACCTTTCTTTCGTGGTGGTTTGAGCCATGGGTCATAAATATTGAGGCCACCAGCCAAAGAAGCAATACGATTATAAATATATTCTCGTGCAGCTTCATTTTTCAGTGTCAGTATATTATATAGTAGAAAATAATAATAATAATAATAAAACCCACCTCTCACTCTCTCGATGAATTTTGAAGTGTTATGGTCTGTAACTTATATAAGTTTTGAGTGTCAGTTTGAGAGGATATAGTCTTTGAAGGATGCGAGTTTAAAGCCTTGGATTCTGGATTTTAGTTAACATTTAAGAATGTGTTCGACATTGTTTTTTTTTTTTTTTTTTTTCATTAACTGTTTAATTCATTTGCTTTTGGGAAACAAATATATACTTTCTTTCTTTTTTCTTTTTCCTGAGAAACAAGTATATACTTTGAATCTTTATAATTTCTTTAAAAAAAAAACTTGAAAGTCCTAAAATATTTGAATTATGTCGACAACATCAACAATTATTTTGACTTGAGTTTACTGTGTATTATTGTTGGTTCTTGTTTTTTGTTTTTTTTTGAAAAAATTGTTGGTTCTTGTTATATATATATATATAGAAATGACTCTCCGTATGTAAGATTAGGGGCGGAGTTAGAGGGCCATGTCCCAAGTATTTTGTTATGTTTTGTTGCGACAGAAAATCTATCTATATTTTAATATTACTATTTATGGTATAGATAACCCCTAGAATGTTATAATTTGAATTTTATCTATTCAATGTCACGAGAAGTAAAGTTTCAATGACATTATATATGATCCGATAACAAAAAGTTATCAATTTTACTATGTAATGTCCTACTATTTTTGGAAAGTTTTAAAAGAAAATACTTTCTATTTTTGCAAATTGAAAAATTTAATGAACATAATTAATTATCTTTTTTTTCTTCTTGAAATAAAATATATAATGTTCTTTTTGTATCTTAATTGATTAAAAATGAATTTATACCTTAAGAGTGTGTTTGTTTTAGGAGGAAATAAGAGAAGATGAGATGTGGGGTTTCAACACCTTGTTTGGTCCAACAGAAAAGGTCGATTGCCTGATGATTTCATTATTTGATGGAAATACAGTTCAACACTATAGTCAATGGTTTGATCCTTAGAGTCTGTATTTGGCCCTCATTTGAGAGCAGTTATACCCTCTTTGTAGGGTTTGTGGTCCCCCCTCCCAACTTGTACTAAAAAAACACCTTGTTTGGCCAAGGTATTATCATATCATTGTTTTTCTTTTTCTTTTCTTTTGTTAGCATTTTTTATCTTTTTATTTGTATTTTTTACTTATTTTTTTCTTCTTGTGTTTGATATATTTGTGGTTATAATTATAATATTATTATTTAAATATATTAATATACATGTATATAATTATAGTAATTAAACTATTGTTATATCTTTTTTGTTTTTTTGACACGTATTGTTGATTGAGAAATTTTGGCCTTGCCACGTCATGTACAAATTTATGTCAAAATTTAATTGACTTTAGGGTGATTTACAAATTTAGAATTATCCTAAAGTTAAATGGATCAAATATTGGTTTATTTGGAATTTGGGTCCAAATTAAACAGTACCCGAATCCATATAGTCCAGCTCAAAGGTCATTAGGGCTCAAGTCTAATGGTTAGGCCCAAAAGCCGATGAAGTCCAGCGACGTGAGGCCCAAACTCACGAGGCCAAGAATGCTCTATAAATAGAGAGTTTTCTCTCATTTTCGAAAAAAAAGAAAGAAAAGAAAAGAAAAGCATTCAACCTGAAAACTCAAAGAGAATTCAGAACATCCTGCATTTCAAAACAAGAAGCTTTCAAGATCCGTCAACGAGTCAAAGAATTAAAAAATAAGCTTCAGAATTTAGAACACTCAACTACAAAGGCTCCAACAAATCGATCGTTTCTTCGCTTATAAGTTGAAGATTCAGACATCTCCCTTTTGAGAACAAGCTCGCAAGCCCTCAGACCAACATCTTCAAATTTCACATTCCGAGAGAAAGAATTAGAGGATAAACTTAGAGATTGTAACACACGCACAAATCAATAAAATTCAAGTTCATTTACATGTGTCTTGCTCTTATATTTTGCAGTGAAATCTCGTGTGAACAAATTAGCACGTCTAGTGGTATCATCTCTACCTCTCATCTCATTCTCTCAAAAAAGCAAAGAAATGACATTTGAAAAGGTTGCATCAAAGTCTGCTGCTACTTCAGAAACTTCAATGACATCAGGAATAGCTGCATTAAAGGTTTTTATTTCGCAAGCTTACGATGGACCTATCACACGTAGCCGTTTGAAGTTTCTTGAAATAAATGAGCTGCAAATTATATCTAACGTAAATGTGAAGGAGATCGTAAAGCATTTTCAAGAAATTTCTGGTGAAGTCTCAATCGAAGATAATGTGTTGTTCGATCAAAGCACTCCAACTATCTATCAATTGAAAGAGATGTCAAATCCTGATATAATGTCTGTAATGATGGCTAGCGTAGAAACAGATGACAGAATGGCAGAATTTGAAAGAAAGCTCGAATGTTTACAGAAAACAGTAGAGGAAAAAGATTTGGAGATCGCCTACCTAAAAAATCAAATGCAGAATAGAGAGGCAGCCAAATCAAGAAAAACTCCTACTGAGCGAAGAAATGATAAAGGGAAAAATACTCTTCTTGAGGAACAACCACAACACTCAGCTTCAGTCGCTTCTTTATCTGTCTAACAACTGCACGACATGATCACAAACTCCATCAAAGTTCAATATGGTGGGCCAACTCAAAGCTCCCTTCTGTATTCTAAGCCATACACAAAGAGGATAGACAACTTGTAACGGCCCAGTTCTTCATTCCGGTTTTCTTTCGGTTTCAGGTTCCTGGTGCTAGTTTGGCCTTTGGAGAGGTTTGGAAGCCCCGTTTGATTTATTTT
>JBBMKA010000026.1:10597969-10611290 GCA_037833695.1 Sechiopsis laciniata | reverse complement strand
AGTACCTGCCTTATAATCACTTTAATCATCTTTAAA
Organism: Sechiopsis laciniata; assembly: GCA_037833695.1. Classification (NCBI taxonomy): domain Eukaryota; kingdom Viridiplantae; phylum Streptophyta; class Magnoliopsida; order Cucurbitales; family Cucurbitaceae; genus Sechiopsis; species Sechiopsis laciniata. The sequence goes on along the minus strand of JBBMKA010000026.1, from coordinate 10,611,254 downwards.
ATTTCACTATTTGTTTTCTTTTTCCCTACTTTGTCACAATAAAATTTTTCCTATTTCCATTCTTTCATTCCAAACACCACATTTCATATTCACAACCCATAATTGTTTCTTTTCATTTACACATTTCCATCATTTACTTTCCCTTTTAAATCTTAGAAAAATGCCTCTCTAGATTTTCAAAGCAACCCATGAAATTTCCAAACTACTAGAGAAAATCCATAAATTAAACTAACTTTAGCTTTTTCCATCCATGCTAAATCTTAATCAATAATATAGAAACTTACCTAGAGCATTAATTCAAGTTAAAACCTTCACCTTCTTTTTCTTTCCCCTCTTTTTCACCCTTAGCTTCTCTTTTATTTTTGCTTTCCATTTGCTTGACGAGAGTGGGGTTTTCCACACTTCCTCCTTTTTTTTCTTTTTTTTTTTTTTAAGTCTTGTAATCAATTTTAATTCATTTGATGTGTGGCTTCCAAGAAGCCACATGTTTGAGTCATACATAAATATATACATATATTTTTTTATTGTTTTAAAATGGAAAACTTTCAATGAAAGTCTTCCATTTTAAAAAAGAAAAGCTTAATTTAAAAAATTAAAAAAGAAAAGCTTAATTTAAAAAGCAACAAATTCTTTTCTTTTCTTTTCTTTTTTTTTTTTAAATTAAGCTTTCTTTCTTCTTCTTCTTTTTTTTTTGTGTTCTCTTTTTCTTCTTTTTCTTCTTTTTTTTTGTTTAAAAAAATTTGTTGCTTTTTACATATCAGGTTTTACAACCTTAAACACTTCAAGACCATCTTTGACCATTAGGCTACTCCATAAAAGTCCATAGATTAAAATTTGATATTCTAAAGTTTAATGACCAAAACTCAAAATTTAGGGACCAAAATAGTATCTCAACCCAAAAGTTTAACTTATATATCAAATTATCAAGTTTATCCAATCTTATTGTTCTTATTATAGGCATTCAAATCATTCATTGACTTAGTAGTGGACGAAATTGCTTCAAATTTGAACGACATTCAAAATTTGGGAGTACAAAAAATAGTTGTGACAGGATTAGGGCCATTGGGATGTCTACCACAGTTTACAGCCCCATCATTCAATCAATGCAATTCAACTATTAATTTATTGGTTGAATATCACAACCTTTTGTTGAAGCAAGTTAGGGAGGAACTAAACATGAAAAATAGTGTTTAAGGTGATGGGTTCAATCTATGGTGGTCACCTGTTTAATTTTTTACGAATTTCCTTAACATCCAAATGTTGTAGGGTCAAACGGTATATCCCGTGATATAAGTCGAGATGGGTGCAAACTAGCCTGGACAGTCACGAATATTAAAAAAAACATGAAAAAGGGTGCTCATTTTTTCATTGTTGATATCTATGACCCAATTTTGTATAACATCCAAAACAAGGGAAGCCCTTCAATTGGGGCAAGATGTGAGACACCATTGAAGCCATGTTGTATTGGAGTAAGTGAAGGGTTTTCTTGTGGGAGTGTGGATGGAAATGGTAATAACAATTTGTACACTTTGTGCAAGTGGCCTTGTTTTGGGACTCTGTGTTTCCAAGTGATAATGGATGGTTTGCAACTTTTAGCTCTTTGGAATCCAATCTCAATTTTTAGGTCATTTTTCTTGTTGTTTAAGTTGCTTTTGAGTTTCTTGCCAAGAATTGTGTTCAAGGTTATCACTTTATTTACCCTTTTAATCTTTCAAGGTATTTCTATTGAAATTCCGTTTTTAGACTAAACATATATCTATTCTTAAAATAGGTTTTTAATGAATACTTTTTTTTTTGAAACAAAGGTAACCACGCCCCTCCTTACGTCAGGCACCGGAAGACATCGAAGGAGTAATGTCACAGCTAAGTCTCAAACTTGGGACCTTGAAGGAAATATACTCTCAAAGCCCAAGTCTTCAATCACTGTGCCGAGCCAAGCTTCGAGTTTTTAATGAATACTTGCATATTATATTTATATCAAAACTCAATCCATACACGATTTTTATTCTTTATGATTCTTTTTCCGAAATTCAATTTTCTTGTATTAAAAAAAAGACTACTCTACTTCCATAACATATTTTAAACTATTATTATTAAATTAGTTGTAATGTCGTTTTTTAGGGCTGTTTTAATAATGTTTAATTTATTAGCCCCTCATTGTTTAAGAGACTCTAATAGGTAATGAGGGTGTGTTTGGGGCAAGGAGAATGATAATGATTAAGGGGGGAATGAGAATGAGGAGGAGAATAGGAGGGGAATGATTATTTGTGATTGGAGTGAAGGTAATGATTATGGAGATAATGATTATTTGTGTTTGGGATAAAGATAATGATTATGGAAAAAATTAAATAATGAATATGATGAAAGTGAAAAATATTGATGTGATGCATAAAAAGTTGTTGGAGAGAAAATAAAAAGTAGTTAGGAAGAAAGTGAAAAAAATGATTTTTGAAAAACTTGATTATGGTGGAATGATTCTCAGTGATCCAAATATATGGAATCATCTTCATTCTCATTCTTTTCTTTATTCTTGGTGGCCCAAACACCCCCCTAAGAGTCCTACGATTCATTAACCCTTACATGCACCTCAAATAGAGACAAGTAACAATCTATGTAATCATTATCATGACTCAAACACAAGCAATGATAACTCACCAATAACATGGAGCAACTTGGTGCACTAGCTACATATTTCCTTTTAGTTTAACAATAATTGAAGTGAAATTCAAACTTATAACTTCTTGATCATTTACTCACATTTATATTGATTTAACTATTGCTCTGATAGATCCTACCTGTTTTATATTTATTAAACATAAACAATAACAAAAATTTGATGAAAACAAAAAAAATTAAGGTAAAGAACGTACGCCTAGACACGTGTAAAGAACCATATTTACAAGAAGATCCACAAAATTGCACAACTCCACAACCATTTTCAAACTTGATGGAAAAAAAAAAAGAATTTTTTTTTTTAATCTCCGACCAACTTGTGCTCACATCAATTAAGGTCACGGAACATACCGCATAACCCTACAACATTTAAATGTCAAGAAAAATTGTAAGAAATTAATTATGGAGTAAGTGGCCATTATAAATTGAACCTGAAATTCAAATGTGATGAAACCCATGAACAATATGACGAAAAGGAGTGATCTTGATGACCAAACCAGGAAAAACATCATCAGGATCATTAATATGAGGATTTTCTTCAACAATAAAAAGATCTCCACATTTTTCACTAATGCTATGCAAAGTTTCTCCTTCATGAACAACATATATCTCATCACAGCCCATTAATAACTCTTGGCTCTTGCAATGGCATAACCAACAGCTCAAAACCAAAACCAGAGCCAAAATCTCCATCATTGTACTTGATGAACTCTTGGCCATTCTGTTTATTTATGATATCCAAAATTGGGTAGGCTTTTTTTTTTTGAAGTTGTTTTCTTTGGGGTGAAGATTATGGTAATTTATATAAGAGATTGAAAGTGAAAAGAAAGATTTTGGGGGGTTATAAGGTAGTTGGAGTGGGTGAAGTTTTTGTCTTATGAGAGGAAGTTGAAAGGTTTCTTTTAAAGAAGTAGGTTTTGAAGAGTAGAAATTAAGTGTAGTTGGTTCAACTGCTTTCTGAAATTGGAGAATTTTTTCCCTCAATTTTATTTATTATTATTATTTTTTTCATTTTTGAAAGTTTGAACTTTTGGGAAATGGGGTTTGAGCAATCTTTGGTTTGGGTAACTATTTTGTGTGCTGTTTTGAATGTCTTTAAGTTGTGTTTGAATACTTTGCTGTTGTGCAATAGTTTTGAAATTGATAGATTTCAAACTATTTAGTAAAAGGGCGTTTTTTTTTAGCAATACTTGTCTACTCCAAATTGGAAAGCAGATCACAAACTCTGTATAAAAGATATTAATACTCTCAAGATGAGAGTCAAATATTAATTTTTATAATTAAAGCTGAGTGAGTTAAGTTAAATTGGATTACAAATAATCAACTAGGTCAATACACCATCAACCCTTTGTGGGTTGTCAGATTTCATCGAATTTAGAGCTTAACTTTTAAGAAGTTTTTTTTTTTTTTTTTTTTTTTTTTTTTTGAGAATGATTTAAAATACATATTTGGTTCCTATAGTTGGAAAAAAAAAATTTAATTTATATAGTTTTGGAAATTATAATTTAGTCCCTAGGTTAATGACTATGATTTTTTTTAATGGTAATAACTATAAATTAAGTTATTAATTAGGAATTAGCTATGTATGTATAACTGAGAAAATCTTTTGTATTCTGTTAGACCATATGAACTATAAAATAGTTCATTGGATAAAACTTAAGCTGTCAATTTCTATAAAAAAAAAAAAATGCATTAAATTACTAATTTGAATTACTACTTTTTAATGAATAAGCCATTTAACACACTCTCAACAAAAATTCAAATAATAATAATAATAATAATAATAAATAAATAAATAGACAAAAAAAATCATATCATAAAGAGAGGAATTGAATTACTTAGTCATTTATGTCATCTATGGGGATGTAGCTCAGATGGTAGAGCGCTCGCTTAGCATGCGAGAGGTATGGGGATCGATACCCTGCATCTCCAACTCTTTTAAAGTTCTATGTGATTATACATCAATAAATTCATTTTCCATAATAAATAGTGAGTTTATAGAGATTTAAGAAATTAACTTCTTTTTTTTATAGATAATTTAAGAAATTAACTTAGCTACATATTATATACTAGAGATTGCTTTAATGATATGTGGATAACTAATTATCACATATTTAAGACGATAATAGCCATTTATGAAGATTTATTCTACTATAGAAATCAAATTGTAATTTTTAAAACCCTAAGTAAGAACTTTATTGCTTATCTAGGCCCTAGGGTAATAGGATGAGCGAAGAATTAATATGAAGTACAAATGAACTATACACAAATGTTATGTAAATTATATTTCGAAGCCACAAAACTTTATCTATATATAAGAAAAAAAAAAAAAAAAAAAAAAAAAAACTTTATGTGTGTGACCAACTTTTCTAATTATTCATTATCATTTAACAGATTTTTTTTTTTTAATTATTCAACAATTTGTGAAATTTAACTAGATTATACGTGAACAAAACCAATAGTATGCCATATTGAACTAAAAAATATTAATAAATCAATAACTAGATGATTAAATTATAGAAAATACCCCTACACTATGAGGGTTGTGTCAAAAATGTGCGTCCCAAACTTTGAAAAGTTTCAAAAATGCTTTCGAATTTTAACATAAGTTCCAAAAATACCATTGTCGTTAAATTTGGATAGAAACCGTTAAAGTTTGGTTTCAAAAATACCTTTGAACTTTTAAAAAATTTCAAAAATGTTCTTTAACTTTAAAAAAATTTAAAAATACCTTCGACTTAAAAAAATATTAAAAATATAATAGTCAATAACTTTTAAATTAAAAATATTACACTTTTATTTGAATGGTATTCATGCTCTCTTAAAAACTTTAAAAAATATTCTTACTAAAAAAAGTTATTTTTTTTCTCTATTCATATGCATTTTCTCCATAAAAACAAATGAAAATAAATATATTATTAATTTTTGAATAACAATGACCAAACAAGTTCCAAAATTCAAAATCCATAATTATAATCATCATCCATAACTCTTCAAAGACAAAATAATAAAATTTAAAATAATAAAAAAAAAAAATTTAAAAACTAAAAAACTAAAATTTCGTTTGATAACTATTTGATTTTTTTTGTTTTTTGTTTTTAAAATTTAAATTTATTTTGGCTCTTATTCTTTACAAAAAGTTTCATATTCTTTTGGGAGGGTAGGTGAATTCTAACCAATAAAAACAATAACAAGCTTTTATAAGCTATTTTTTTAGTTGTCACGTTTTGATCTAGTTTTTAAAAACAAATATAAGAGGTAGTTCTAAAAGTAAGAAAAACTTAATGGATGAAGTAGTTGTTGTATGCTTAAATTTCAAAACAAAAAAACAAAAACAAAATAGCCATCAAATCGGACCTAAATTGTTGTTAGGATGAATTTTGAAACATAAATGATATTTTGAGGTAGAGATTTGTTCAAATATTCAAAGTTTAAAGATAATTTATAATTTTTTTTATTGATTTTAGCTTGAATTTATTTAAATAATTGAGTTACTTATTTGTAATTTGAAACTAAATCAATTGACAATGAGTATGTGATTTTCATCCAAATTTAACCTCGTCGATAATTTTTGGATAAAAAACATTACACTTTTGTTTAAGAGCGTCAATATTGAACCCTTAAAAAAATTTAAAAATTATTCTTACTTAAAAAGTATTATTCTTTTTTCTTCATTCATATGTTTTTTCGCCATGAAAAATAATGAAAATAAATATATTATTAACCTTTGAATAATAATGTGACAAAAAAAAGTTTCAAAATTTAAAATTATAATCATAATCATAATCATAATCATCATTCATAACTTAAAAAATTAAAAATAAATAAATAAATAAATAATGTTGGTTGGATAAATTTTGGAACATAAATGAATATTTTGAGGTAAGATTTGTTCAATTATTCAAAGTTTAAAGATAATTTATCATTGTTTTAATCAATTTTTAAGCTTGACTTTGTTAAAATAATGTTGTTACCCATACGTTTGAAAACTAAATCAAGTAACAATGAGTAGAGTAGATCATCTATTTTATAAATGTTAGGAGATATCAACAAGTACTTGTTAGGGGTATTTTTGAAACATGTTAGGAAATAATTTTCATTATTATTTTATGTTCTTTTAAGACTAATGGTATTTTTGAAACATCTTATAAACTTATGAGTATTTTTTAAACCAAACTTTAATGGTTTTCATCCAACTTTAACGGTGAAGACATTTTAAAATTTTTTGTTAAAGTTCAATGGACAATTTTAAAACTTTTCAAAGTTTAGGAGCATTTTTTACATACACTAAAGTATAGGGAAATTTTCTATAATTTAGCCGAACTAGATTATACTAAAATGAAAAACATATGAAGAAAAAAAAAATCCAAAACCCAAATAGAAATTAAGGAAAAGTTACCAACACCATGTCAATTTTCTGAATCATCTTAAACTAAATACACACAAATCAATCTATTAATTCATTTGGATTGGAAGCAAACAAGCAACCTGGAATATTCTGAATTTAACCCAAGAATTAAAAGATCCAAATCCAATTAATGGATTCCATATGCTATGTCCAACAAAAATCAAAACCATAATTAATTTGATTGGATATGATCTCAAATTTTAATTTGGAACGATGCAAGACCAACACATAAGAACAACAATAATTTCATTAGGTATATTATGGAATATATTTGTTAAGAACCAAAACATAAGATTGAAAAAGAAGAAAAGATATATAAAATTATGTTGATGTTTCAAATGTGGTCTCTATAATCATGAGGACTTTCTATCTCTAGTGATGGTTTCAGAATACCTAACTCACTATTTATAATAAAATAATATAATTAAGGTCAAACATGGAACCAAACCAAATCACTTTATTGGAAATCAAATCCATCTAATCAAATAGTTTATGCTATAAGATATCAATTTTTTTGTTATAATCTCAACGATCTTGATAGGACATACCGCTTAACCCTACGATATTTGAATGTCTCGTAAGAAATTAATTCTTAGATAACTATCATAGATTGAATCTATCATCTCTAAGAAAAATAAAATAAAATAAATCAAATTAACAGACCAAATTGGCCGATTTAACCGACCGATCGATTTCAGTCTAATTTTTTAACAAACCGCTAGGTCGGTTTGATGTCCGTTTGCACCGAAAATTGATACCGACCAACCGATGAACACACCTTGGTCCTAGACTCAGCAATCAGTTGCAAGAGAATCAGAATTTAGCAATAATGAAAAGAAGAAAAAAACAGAAAACAAAAGGCATATCTGGTAAATAACTAAATGTGTGTTCAAATATCCACAAGAGAAAGTGAAGATTCACCAATTTCAGATTTCAGGTTATTTATATAACACAGTATGTTGTATGTTCATCCACTATCTGAAAATGAGGGTTCGAAAAGAAAAAAAATGATCAGCAAATAAAGATTGATTTGCAAATGACATTTCCAATGGCTATCAACATTCAACACTCACGGTTTCTTCAATAGCTCCTTGACATAATTCCTGACTTCATCTACTTTGACAGTCCATGCAACAGAAACTGGGGAATAACCCGACCACGGATTGCTTGCATTCCATCTGTAAGATACAATCGAGAAATACGAGAAGCGATTATTGATTGAACAATATGAAAACAGCGGAAAGATTCTGAAAAAAGTTGTGTGGCTCTGAACATACTTTTTAAGTCCTTGATCCATCAATGTATGACCTACACAAATGCCCTGCGTTTCAACTCTCACAACACCAGACTTGTACGTAAAGAGATCGGGTCGAACTAAAGCCACGAACGATACAGGGTCGTGGAGGAAAATGCCTGAACATAAAACTTAGAATAGTCATTCAAATTGGATCTACACAAAATTCAGAATAGTGCTTGGTTTAGACAATTTGTTTTACCATAAACCCCATCAGACTTGACATGCCAATCTCTGTAGAATTTGCACATGTCACATAAGACTTGAGCATGTTTTCCTTTGGATTTTCTTATTTCAAGGAGGTCCTCATCTGCAAATGTAAAAATGATTTCCAAATTCCATCACATATACTCAATTTTATGTTAACAAGGCATATGCAAGGATAATACGAGAAAGAATGATTATCAGAAAGAACAATTATTTGTGTTTTGAGTGTAGGAATGATTATGGGAATGTCTATGTTTAAGAGGTAATGCAGAGAATAATTATAGGAAATGATTATCTATATTTGAGATGCAGAGAATGATTATGGAAAAGAAAAAAAAATTTGATTAGGGAGAATGGAAAGCGATTAAGGATTAATGAAAAGTGGTTGTAGGGATGATGAAATTATGGGGGAAATGAATAGTGATTATGAGGAAAATGAATATTTATTATGGGGAAAATGGTTGTCGGTGACCCAAACATGGGTAAGGGAATTATTCTCCCCGCTTTGCCCCCAACACCCCCACGGAGGGAATAATAACAGGCCACAGGTGTCACTGACAATTTCTCATATCATTTGAAACAAACAAACAAATGAAGCCTGATAATGAAAACACTACCTGTAAGTTGAACTTGTGTGGTGATATTTATCCCAATAACATCAATGTTTGCCCCAGATGTGAATACAACATCTGCTGCTTCCGGATCTCCATAAATCTGCAAGAGATATTACATATTTTAACTGGTTATCTCTGTGAATGTTATATGCATCATGGATCGATTTCACCAATTAATCGCAATTGGTTCTAAAGTCAGCTTCAGCTAATTTAACTTCCAAAATCAGAAAATTTAACTAGGGAGAATGTGGTGAAATGTATTAGAAACTATGTAAACAGCTTTCCATTGAAAAATAAACATTCATACAGCCCCAAAGAACTGTTTTGGCCAGTCAGCATTGCCTAGTTTCTTATTAGAAGAGAAATAGATTTTGAAAGAAATCTACAACTCACATTTGCTTCAGCAGCAGGATTTACATTGCCTAATGCAAAGAAAGCACCACCAAGAACGACAATCCTCTTCACCTTGCTCGCAAAGGTCGAGTCCCTTTTGATAGCCTGAACGTAAAAATACGAGAAACATAAGCTTGTTACACACGAGGAAACGACGTAAAAGAAGAATGAAACCAATAGTATAAACATACCAGAGCTAAGTTTGTGAGAGGCCCAAGTGCAAGTATAGAAACTTCACCAGGATGCTCAGTGACCATCTCAACTAAAAATTCAGCAGCACACTTTTCAACCTTTTTCGTCTTTGGGGACGGTAGAGTTACGTTCCCAAGCCCATTGGAACCATGTACAAAGTCGGCAACACGAGGCATTCCACCCTTTTTCCACCACAAAAAGGATAGTTAGACAATCACGCAAAACCCAGAAACAGTACACGGCACACAAGTACCAAGAGTTAAAAGTTAGAGCCAAGAAATCAGAAATTTTACCTTTAGGGGTCCAGGGCTGCCTTCGGCAACAGAAACATCCGAACGGCCTGCCATCTCACACTATCTTTTTGAACATCGAAAAGATTCGTCGATCATGAACACATTCAAAAAGAGATAAAATCCAACAGAAATGAAAAAGGAGCATTCAATTGGAAAAGAAAACCATCAGCTAAAACAATTGCATACCAGAAGCAAGGCATTACGAGTAGCATCTTCAACAAAGACATTGCCAAAAACTGTAGTTAATCCCAAGATCTCCAACCCCGGACTTTGAAATGCCATGAAGATAGCCATGGCATCATCTGTCAATCAAAGATAATTTTAGAACTTACTTAAATACCTAAAAGCAGGCTGCAATAACAAACTCCCAGAAATCTAAAAGTCTTAAGATTCATCAGCCTCAATTTTTTTTTCTCGATATCCATGTGTGTCTAGGCCAGCTTACGCACACCTCGACCATTCACATACCATCTCCCTCTACAATATTTGAATGTCAAAGATACTTGTAGGAAATTAATTAGTAGATAGGTGGCTACCATAGATTGAACTCATCATCTTCTAGATTCCAAGATCCTCTTTGCCACTAGGTTGTTCATGATGGTTAAGAAACCAGCCTCAATTGAGAGCCAATTTTTTTGAAATTAGGGAGGAGGACCACAAACCTTACACAGAGGCTACTACAACTCTCAAATAAGATATCAATTTCAGAATCGAACTGTGACCATGGAGTTGAATTGGAATACAACTAATCAAACAAACCAACACGCCACCAACCCTTTCGGTTCAATTGAGAGGCAATTCAAAGTGCATACAAACATTCATACACAAATACATGCATACATATATACAAGCACAGTTCTATAAACCTAAAAGCAGAAGAAATATCCCAACAGAACAAATCCAGCTACAGAAACTATGATCAAATCTGCACAAATGAAACCAGAGGCTCCTTATCGTAAATATATACAAACTGTACCATAAATCTCAAGCACTCACTCAAGATTTAGCAAGAACTAATGAACATTTGATTCCAAGGGTTCAACTGATATTAAGTTAAAGAACATATACACAAACAATATAAAATCAAATAGAACAGAACGAGAAGATTCCCAAAAGACAAAAAAAAAAAAAAAAAAAAAAAAAAAAAAAAAAAAAAACTATGAGAAAACAATACAGAGCAAGCTCAAAACAAAAAAAACTCACCGATTCCAGGGTCAGTATCGATAATAATCTTCTCCAAAATGCAAGTTTCGCCATTCAAATCCGCCATATCACAAAACCCAAATCCAGAACAAGAACAAAAACAAGGGTAATCCCGCAGATGACGAAAAAAGTAATGGGGTTTGATTAAAAAGCAAATTAAGATCTTAAAATCAACAAGACGATGGATCGAATTTGAATGTAAAAAGGTCAACAAAGAAAGGAATATATAATTATAAAAAAAAAGTGGGTTCTGGTTAGGTGAAGGGATTGAAACGAGAACGTGATTAACAATGGAGAAGATCCGAATCTGAAATCCAAATTCTGGGAATTTGGATCGGAGATTGCTATGAAAAGGGAACCCCAAAAGCCGCTTTATCTGCTTCTGATTGTCCCCTTTTCGAAGATTTGTGTAGAATCGAATGAACTTGATCACTGTTTCTCTCCAATTGATTTTTGGGTCAGTCAATTACTTTGCTTTTTGATATCAAATTCGTAGCAATTAGTCAAAATAAGACGTTTCTTTTGATGAAATCTATCCAAACGAATTTTCTCACAATTGAAGGTATTGGTGGAATTTTATATAACCAATTTTAAATAAAATGCTGATTCAAAAAAAATAATAATAATAATAAACCAATTTTAAAGAAAATGCACAAACCAATTATATTTTTAAAAATAATCAAAAGTCTATACTCAATAGGAATTCGAATTATAATATAATTCCCTTAAAAAAATCGAAAAAAAAAATTGAAAAAAATAGAAATATAATTCCTAGATTTATGGCATTTTAAGTATTTAAATATGAACTTATCAGAAGAGTATTCAAATATGATTAAATATTCTGTTAAAAGATTTACTAAATATTAGGTAACATTTATTACGAGATCTTCTCATATTTGATATTCAGTCTACAATCTGTATATAATTAATGAAAAATCCAAGTTTTTTTTTTTTTTTTTTTTTGAGTTTAAGATTGATTAAAGTTTGATAAATGTTATCGAATGGTCGGTAGTATGATTGATTATCTTGTTTGGTATTAATAGATTTCAACTCTCATAGATTCGACCTTGTAAATCGGTCCCTCACCCCCAATATATGTACTCAAATTTTTTTTTTGATAAATATTTTGATTAACTTTTAGATTTTTAATTTGATCAAATCTTTATCCTTTGATAACTGTTACAATAATTTTGTTAATTTCTCCTCCTATTTTTTCTTTTATCTCTAACAAAAGTTTTCCTCCTGTTTTTTCCTTTACTTCCATTTATTTCTTTTAATCTTTCTTTATCTATAAATTTTGAACCATTTCTAAATTGTTTCTCGATTGTCAAACTTCTTTACATTATGTTGCATTTATCAAAACAACACAATATAGTGAAACTAATTGATCTTAGTATAAATATCAAAAAAAAAAAAAAAAAGATCTTAGTATAAGTTATGAGCCTTTTGATGCGGTTGCCGAATCATAGACCAAATTGATGCCTTCATCTAATAATGATAATTGGAAAGCCTTTTATATGAAGTTTGTTAGCATATAAAGTTTATTCTATTCTGATTTTTGTACTTATAAATATTTTTTTTACTTTTAATGAAATAAAAAGTTCTATAATAAGTTTTTTTAGAAATTGATTCAATTATTTCAAAAAAAAAAAAAAAGATTCAATTAAAAATAAGCAATAGAAGAAATGACACAATATAATTATATTTTAAAACTTTATAAAGTCAAAACTAATAAGACTAATTTTTTTTCTAAATAACATTTTGAATGTTTATAAAATAGTTGAACTACTCAACTTTGTATGATATAATAGAGCCAACAAAAGGATAAATGTGGGATGATGTATAATTTAGTAATAAAAGAAGTTTTATTTCAAAAACCAAAGAGTTAGGTGTGGAAAGAGCATAATGTGGATGGTATATAATTTAATAACTAAGGCCCCGTTTGATAACCATTTCGTTTTTTGTTTTCTGTTTTTGTTTTTAATATTTTAAAAACAGGTTTGTTTGA
>JBBMKA010000026.1:10525299-10570126 GCA_037833695.1 Sechiopsis laciniata | reverse complement strand
TCTTGAAAAAAGAAAACACAACTCAACAACAAAAACACCATTAAGATTATAATCTCAAAAAAAAAAAAAAAAAAAAAAACTCAATTAAGTTAAAAACACCAAAATAATAGAGATTATACTCAAGAATCAAACATTCTCCTCATTCTCCTAATCTCCTTCAAACCCAACCCAAAAGCCTTCACCAAAAGCTCCTCATTAATCCCAGATCCAAAAATGGCGGCTGCAATTTTCTGAGTCCCCGGATTTTGACTATTAAAACACCCAAAAACCGTCGCCGGTTTCTTCCCAACGTTCATCTGAAAGTGAACCAGCCCTCTGGGAATCACCATCACTTCCCCTTCTTCAATCACCTTCGCGTAAACCCGGTTCCCCGAGTCGACAAACCCGGCGTACACGCTCCCCCGAACCACGTACACCATCTCCGCCGCACGCGGGTGCACGTGCGGCGGATTTATGGCACCGGGTTTGAAGTCGGCGCGTACGAACGACATTCCCAGCGCGTTCAGTCCGGGAAACAGAGTTGGGGTTGCGGCCACGGCGGCGAAACCGTTTTTTGAGAAGATGCCGGCGGATCTTCCCCCGGTGAATATGAAGTCGTCGGCGGTTACGGCGGTTGTGTTCTTGCATGGAGGGTTGTTGCCGGCGGCTGCGGCGGCGGATGCTCTGTTTTTTGGGATGCAAAAATCTTGAAGTGGGTCGGGGTCTGAGGCTGTGGTGATTGTGAGAAGAATTAGATGAAATGAGAGGATGAATTTTGGGATTTTGATGAGAGACATTTTGATTTTAATTGTTGATCGAATTGTTTGTGTTTGATGATTTGGAGAATTTTGGGTTGATGGGATTATATAGAATAATGAAATATAGGTGTAATTTATTTTCAAAATAAAAAGACGAAATGGATGTAAAAAAAGGACGTTTTTTTTAATGCATTGTGTAATGGGCGAAGAAAAGTTCATTAATAATTTATATTTTTTTAGTACAAGTTCATGTAAGAGATACACAAATTTAATATTACGACTCTCAAGTAAAATGAGAATTTAATATTGATTTTTAAATTTGAATATATGATTGTAAAATTGTAATAACTATCATTCTACCGACTCATTCGATATTAATAATTTATATTGAGGAATAATGTTGTTGTGCTAATCATTTCTATTTATTAGAAAGAGCAAATTTTTAGTAATATCAAGTATACCTATTTTTTAAGTTTCTTCAAAAAAATAAATAAATATTGTTGAATAAAATAAAATCAATAATTTTTAAATTTTCATTTATTTAGAAATTTGTAAAAATATATCTATTTTTTAACCGTTCGTAAATAGACTTGTGTAAGAAGAAAGTAACAAGGGGAATAAATTTAAAACTTTTTATATGTAGAATTTCGGTGTAACATTTATATTTGGCTATTTCAAAGTTTAAATTATAGGATCACACGACCAAGGAAGAAATCAATCCTATCCCTATTTAAACCAAAATCATTACTTAAACTAAAAGGAGAAAGATTAAATGTGTTTGTGTAATAAAAATAAATTGAAGTAATAAAGATAAAAGAATAAGTTTGATACTTTCCATAGGATTATTCTCCATGCATTATAATGATGTTTTTACCACCCACCTATGAACAATTATCAAATCTCACTCATATCTCCAATTTCTTAGGTCCCGTTTGATAACTATTTGATTTCTTATTTTTATTTTTGAAATTTAAATTTATTTTTACTCAAATTTTTTATAATCTGTTCTATATTTTCTTAAAAAGTATGTGAATGTGTTAACCTAATTTAAAAAACAAAAACAAGTTTTTTTAAGCTATTTTTTCCCCTAAATTTTGGTTTGATTTCTACAAATATAGGTAAGATGTAAATATCAAAATAAGAAAAAATATATGATAAGACAATTATTTTAGACTTAAATTTCAAAAATAAAAAATTGAAAACAAAATAATTATCAAACCACTCTTAATTTCAAATTTCTATGTGTTTCCTTTTCCTTTTTAATCTTTTAAATCAAACAAAAGAGACTAAATCACACACAATAGAGATTAAATTCCAAATTTCCAGTGGAAGGATGGTTTCAAAAGATTTCAAAATTAGTTCATCCATTTATAAGGTGATGTTTTTGTTCATCATTATTTTTTTTTCTTATAGAATAAAGTCTCATATATTCATGATATACTTGTAAAAATGGCCAATACATGCCATGATTGTATCTCCTTGAATCGTGGTGCATGCTTGATTATATTATGTGTCAACCACTATTGTTACTTGAGGCTTAAGGCAAATAGATGGTGCAATAATGATTGAAAATATATAATGGGTGGACTTTCTAATGTGGGGGTGATTATTACTTGCAATTTTTTTTTTGTTTGCCTTAATTATCTATAATATGTACACAATTATCAAATTATATGATAAATGACAATTACCTTGTATATGATAAATGGCATTTCTTTCGAACAAACAAATGTTTTTGTAGTGTGTATTCAACAATAAAAGTGCAAAGCTTGCGTACCAATGTTTCTATTGTTTTCCTCTAGGGATATATGATAAAAATTAGTATTTGGTGGCGTGTTGATCTACTTAGTTTATTGGTTCTACTATTACGAGTTTGATCATAAAAATCAATATTTGATTTTAATTTTTTATAAGAGTAATAGTACATTTTATGTAGAGTTTTTGGTCCTCTTCCCCGAATTGAACTTAGAAAAAGGATATGACAAAAATAGAATTATAGAAGAAATTTAACATGGCCCTAAGGATTGACAGGTAAATGATTCTATCATGTTAGAAAATGATTTATGAGATTATTTTCCTGACTATTATAGTTAAAAATAAATTTCTCTGAATTGATGGGAATGTTTTTTTTAGGTAGGTGGCTCAATTTGGAAAAAAAAAAGGTTTTCCTTTACAAGTATTTAGTTTAAATAATTATTTTCTAGTTTTAATAATATTATATTTTAAATTTAAAAATAAAAATATCAAGATGCTCGAGTGGTTAAGGTGCCAGATTCAAGTTATAGTGGTCACGAGGGTTCAAATCCCACTTCAGACAAATTTAATATTTTAAAATGCTTTACATATATATTGGGCCTGGCCCATTGATAACCAGACCACAAAACCATTCACCCCTTCAATAGAGACTTTGGGCTGTTTCCTTTTAAGCTTCGGCCCAATTTCTGCCCAAGACCAGGAGTTTGGCTCAAATTCAGGTTATAATTTAATTTCATTATTTTTAAAGGGCTAAAAATATAATTTTAGTACTTTTTAATAAAAAATGAAAATTTTGCACTTTTTTAATATAATATTATATAGTTTTATAATTGAATATTTGTTGGAATCGTCTTTCTAGAGCACAAAATGAGATAGCCATATTTTTGCAAGTTTAAATTTGTTGGGTAATCAAATGTTATCCCAAAAACAAAATTTAAAAAAAAACTTTGTGGACCATACTTTTTTTTTTTTTTTTTTTTTTATAATTTATTTAAATGTTCACACATCTATTGTTAAATTAGGTTCATCTTATATAATCTATTGGAGTTTGTTATGAATAATGAAATAAATTAAATTACCTAAATAATTAATGAAATGGGGAGTCGGGTAAAAAGTAATATTATGCCTAATTCAAAAATAAATATTGTTTTCTTTTCTTTATTCAAAAAAAAATTTTCCTCCTAAAATTATTTATTATTATTATTTTTTTTTTGAGTGAAATTTCCGTCTAGTATTATAATAAATCAATTGTACACATACTTAAAAGGAAAAAAAAAAAAGTATATAATTAGAAATTGATACATTTTAAATTGGGTACACTACAGATTTTTTTTGAAAACAGGGTACACTATAGATTTAGTTCCTATACAAAGTTAGAACTCAACACAATATATGAAAGCAAATTTAGGGATATTCCATTGTCATTGCCAAATTCATTGTTTAATTTTGAGGGCAAAAACATGAATTATTCTCGTTATGAGCATGCACATGTTACTACTTTTATTTTCTTTTCTCTTTTTCTTCTTGAAATAGAATAATATTTTCTTAATCTTTATTAAATCAAATAAAATTCTGCTGAAACTTTTCTATTTAAATGGTTGTCCAATGACAAATTCTTATTTGAAGAATTTTTTTAATTTCTAATTAAAAAAAAGATTTCATAGGATTTTTTTTAGAAGATATTTCATAAAGTTTAAATTTGGAATATTTCATAAAATTTAAATGTGGACGGTATATATATATATATATATATTACTTCTTTAAAAGTATATTTTTTTTCTTAAATTTAAATGTCATATGCTTACTTTTTAATAAATTTCAAATGTAAATTTACTATGAATATATATATATTTTGATAAAATCATTTTGTTTAGATTTTTGTTTTTTTAATATAAAGTAAATTGAGTTAAATTGTATTTGACATGTAGTATCAAATAGATATATCAATCATTTTTGTTTTAACAAATTATTTCATTTTTCCTATATAATGGAATGCAAAATGAAAGAATACGGTACTTTTTTCTCCATTTTTTAATAGTGTCAAAACGTAAATTAATTTACTTGTTTATGATTTTGATCTTTCTTATTTTCATTCTTGGCAAGAATCTTCAAAGCTGCTTATGAAAAAAGACACTATTCTCCATCAAAACTCATAAACTATGATAACAAATGATTAATTCCTCTCTTAGCCAACAAAGTATTTGGAGCGGATCAATGGGGTAATTGCTTACTCCATGATCCGTTTTCATTTTCTTGCAATTTTTGTTTTCATTCTAATTAAATCTATACGATAATAAATTCATTCTTTATTGTACCAGACCAGACCGGCTCTAATTATGAAAAACATACTAAATAGATGAATTGTATTGCTTTTGATTTCTGCATATAAAGGTGTCTACAAGTGTTTAAGAAATTTTAGAAGTCTACAACCGTATAAGAAATTTTACCAATATTGTTATGTGATATTGCCCATAGGCTATGATAACGAATATTCGCTAACAAAATATTTGGTGTGAATTCTTTTGTTACCTAACAAAATATTTGGGGCTGACTAATAACCGTAATTACTTACACCATGATGCTTACAATGATTCGTTTTCATTTCAATCAAATCTCTACATCACTTTATACCAGGCCCCGAATATGGACAGGTCATATACATTCTAATAATTATGAGAAACATATTTTCAATTTCTGCATACAATGGTGTCTATCCCTACAATGGTTTAAGAAACTTTATTGATCTTGTTATGAGATATTACCTCTAGACTGTGATAACCGTGAATTCCTCTGTTCGCCAACAAAATATTTGGAGCTGATCAATAATGTCAATTACTTACACCATGATTTTCGTTTTCATTACAATCAAATCTCTACGACAATAAGTTTATTTCGTACCAGGCCAGGCTGGAATAGAAGTACGTTATATACATTCTAATTATGAGAAACAATATTAAATAGATTCATTGTATTGCTTTTGATTTCTGTATACAAGAGTGTCTACCCGTGCAACTGTTTAAGAAACTCTACTGATTTGTTATGGGATATTGTCTACATTTAGTAGCAGCTGCATTTCAATTGATGAGCAGTTTTCTCCAATTGGATCTGTATATTTCAAAACTTTTGTTGAAACTAAAAGTGCATCGATTACAATGATATTTAAATTTTATTTTATTTTTACTAGTGTAAAAAAAAAATATGTGTTTCAAACATAGTCGCTCTACTGGTTTTCTTGTTTATAGTTATTGTTTTTACAAACATATTTGTGGGAAGTAGTTTAATGATGAGCCATGTGGCGTATTATGTGTTAATAACAGAATTTGTGAGTGTCCTTTGGTGTGCAGTTTGCATTGAAATATGGGACTTGTATGAATAAGAGAAGAATTCTGCAATTTGTATCACGAATTCTGCAATTTGTATCACTAGAGTGATTGTCATTAACGGTCGAGCTTCATGGTACACAAAGACACCGTTTAGAAGATTATTGTGGGACTTACAATTTTCTTGCCAGTTTCCTTAGTAATGGACGATGTTTACACAAGCTTATAGCGTTTGAAGGTGTGTAGGTCATTCAATACCTTAATTAATCTATTTGTTATTTGCATCTTAGCCGTCTTTGGTAATGGATTTGCACTAACTATTCAACAACTCAACAATAATAACCATTGACCGTAAACTATCTTTTTTTTTTTTTTTTTTTCAAAATCGAGAATTAGAGTTTTGATCCATTATATACCTATAATCACTGACATGTTCATCCCAAGGTCGTGATCCAAGAGAAAACAAATAATTTTAGAAATTAAAGCACTCTTAAGTTACGAATATAAAACTTTTAAGAAAGCATACATAAATACCTCAAGCCTCTATCAACGTAGTCGTTCCTTGTCGACTATCTTTTTTAATTATCTATCTTATTATGATCTTATCCTCAAGTCTTAAATTGGTTAGTTCTAATTATATTCAATTTTGATTGCAGATCGTTACAGTGCGCTCACCTCCTATATACATGTTTTTGTATGGGATCTACTTCCTTTAAAAAATAAAGAAATTGAGGTAGACTTTCTCCCTTTTTATGGTATACCATGGTTATACAAGTTATACATTCTTTACAGTTTTTGAAACTCTTGATTACGCAGGTTCACTGCTCAGCTCGAGAATCTTCCCGTTTTTGGTAGGAAGCAATACCAAGAAACGATCCTAAATGTCAAAACTCATAATGTGTACAATTAGTCCATAACTTGTCTTTTAGTATTCTATAAATAAGATATCAAAATTTATTTTATTCAAATTTTAGATGGACATAAAGAAAAAGCTTGTAGGCATGTTTGGCCAACCAATAACAGGCCGGGAGGGGAAAGGCCCTTCCCGCAGTTTGGGCAGCCAACTTTTCCTGCTGGGCTAATTCGGCGCATAACCTCGCCTTTCACATGGCGTGATTTTTTTTTTTTTTCAATTTAATTTAATGCCTAGTTAATCCTTTTCCCTTTTGTATTTACTTCCTTTTTTATTTTCTTTCTTACGTTTTTGGTTTATCTTTTCTTTTTCATTTATTTCCTTTTTTATGTTTAACGTTTCCTTTTCCTTTAATTTAATTTATTTTAATCTTTTAATTTAATTTTTCAAATTATATCTGTATTCAATTACAATTTTTGTTTATTAATTATATATTTTTAATTAGAAAATTTATTCCAAAATAACTGTCAAAAATAATATTTAAACTTGCTCTCACTTAAACTATTTTAAATGAAGTTATAATATTTTACCAACTCTACCATCTTAATTTATTTGTTTATACTAACATATATTATATTCTTTAAAAAATATTTTCAATTATTTATGTATTTAAATTTTAATTATTTAAATATTAAATAAAATGATTTTTTTTTTTATATCCGTGACTGTCACTACATGATTTAATTAAAAGGTAAAATATAAATTTGATACCTACCATTTGAAGAAAGTTAGAGTTTAATTTTCATGATTTAAAAAATTATAGTTTAATTCCTATGATTTAAAAAAAGTTAAAATTTGATCCCTGTAATTTGAAAAAAAGTTAAAATTTAGTTCCTATGATTTTAAAAATTAGAATTTAGTCTCTATGGTTTTATAAAATCTAAAATATAGTCATTATAGTACGTAATCGTCGACGTATTAAATACATGAAAATTCATTATTCATGTATAAATTATATGATTTTTTTGTTATATCAATCACTTGATTCATAGTTTTATAATTGACATATAAATAACGAACTTTCAAATATTTAGTTCGCTAACAATAAGAAACGACAAAGGCATTTTAGGTTTTATTAAACTATATGATTAAATTCTAGTTTTTAAAATATTAAAATACCATTTTGGTCCCTCGACTTTCAAGTTTGTTCCATTTTAGTCTCTCAACTTTCAAATGTTCAATTTTAGTCCCTAGACTTTCATGTTTGTTTAGTTTTAGTCCTTAGACTTTCAAATGTCCAATATTAGTCCTTGGACTTTTCCAAATGTTTAAAATTAGTCTCTAAAATTAAAATAATATTAAAAGTGTGATGAGGTGGCAACAAAATAAATTAAAAAAATTATATAAATATAAAAAATACCGTTCATCATCTTCTTTATTCATTTTGAAACTCTATTTTTATTCACTTCATTTTTGTTAACAAAATAAAAACAAAAAGATGTGGTCAAAAATTTCCCTAACACAAAAGCTTCACTAACTTTGTCCAAATTGGTCATGGTGGACAAATTCGAAGCTCAGAACGTGCTGTTAAACAATTGGTTTTTCAAGAAATGACAGATCTGTCGCAAGCAATTGATGAAGCTCAGAACATGGCGATAATCCAAGAAAATTGGTTCACAAGAACTGGAACACATGCTGGTCCGATCGGAGTGAGCCATGGGAGCGCCATTTCAATCTCTTCACACAGCTCCGATCAAGCTCAAATCCTCCATTTTCATTTCCTCCCCATCAAGTTTCATCTCCTACAACTCTAAACGATCGCGTTTGAACGATTCATCCGCTCGTCGTTGCACTATTCACCATGACCAATTTGGACAAAGTTAGTGAAGCCTTTGTGTTAGGGAAATATTTGACCACATCTTTTCTTTTTTTTTTTTTAATTTTGTTAACAAAAATGAAGTGAATAAAAATAGAGTTTCAAAATGAATAAAGAAGATAATGAACAGTTTTTTTATATTTATATAATTTTTTTTTTATTTTGTTGCCACCTCATCACACTTTTAACATTATTTTAATTTTAGGAACTAATTTTAAACATTTGAAAAAGTCCAAGGACTAATATTGGACATTTGAAAGTCTAAGGACCAAAATTAAACAAACATGAAAGTCTAGAGACTAAAATTGAACATTTGGAAGTTAAGGGACTAAAATGAAACAAACTTGAAAGTTGAGGGACCAAAATGATATTTTAACCTTTTTAAAATCATTGAATAGTGAACTAGTAATCAAGACCTCTTGGACAACTGCGCCCATAGTGACGGAGACAATCTGAATATCAGAAAAAAAAAAAAAAAAAAAAACATAAATTAAATAAATTATTTCAAAATTTTAAAGTATTAGACCCTACACCAACACAGACTAAAGTTCAAACACAAAATTGTTATAGTTATAGAGAAAAGGAAATAATTTAATTTTCATAGTACTCACACATTTCTTAAAATATATATATAAGAGAAATACTTGTTATACATGAAGAATAATATTAATATAAGAGAAATACTTGTTTTCTCACAAAGGTGTTTAGATGAAGTTTTAATTAAGGAGTTAGTTTCAGGAGTTATTTTGAGTAGTTAAAAATTAAAAGTTGTAATCAAATACTCGTTTGAATGTGGTTTTATGTAAAATGCTTAGAGACAATAATTTGTTTGGATACGAATTTAAAATGAGTAGTTAAAAATATAATAGTTAGAAATGAGTGGTTAAAAATGAATTATTTTAAAGAGTGAGAAATGAATGATTAGAAATGAGTGGTTTATAAATGAAGAGTTATAAATGAATGATTAAAAGTGAGTTGCTAAAATTAAAGAGTTATTTTGAATAGTAAAAATAATAAATTATTTTGAGTAGTTACAAAAAAATTCACATGTATATAATTTTTTAAAGAGTTAATAAATTCTTAATCTAAATTCTCTTTAAATATGACAAACAAAAACTCCTATAAATAAGAAAGATAAATATCTTTAGTTATATATATATATATATATATATATATATATATATAGTACTATTTCATGTTTCAAAATTGTTAATTTCAACGATGTAAAAAAAAAAGATTGTCACATCAAATAATACTACATATGTCGTTTTAAAGAAAAAAGAGCAAATATTTCTCTTAATATAAATACGAAAATGGACTGTTATCGAGCAGAGGAATATAGTGGGGGTTCAGCTAAACCGAATTTGGTTTTGTTTGCCCTTGCACAACTCGCAAGATTATTACCAGCCTTGTTTCTCTTTGGCAGAAACTTCTCAACCCAATTTTGATTTTGGGCGATCATTCAGAAGCATTTTCAGGTGCCCTTTTCTAAAATTGCAGATGCATTTTCCCTTTTCGATTTCCTGCTTTTAAGTTCTTCTTTCTTTTTGCCCCAGTCTGTTTTAAATTGCTTCTGCTGTTGTTTTCTATTGATTATGTGTTTCGTGTTTTCTTTCATTTTTCACCTGTGGGGTTGCTTTGGTTGGTCACACTTTTGCATTTCGAAGTTCTTTTTGTAATTCTTGCTGTGAAATCTTGATTATTCAATTGGGTTTTCGTTTTGTTATTGATTTAATGTTCCCCAATCGATTGCTTTTGTTCCACGAGATATGCCTTGAACTTTTTGATACGGTACGATTACTTAGTCGGGGGGTATTGCTGCCCGGTAGATAATTAAGTTTATGTTTTCGTATATGGACTTTTATGTATTTGAGTTTATTTTGTAAATGGGTTTTATGAGAGCTAGTTGATTGACATTCTATATGGTTCTTAATATAACTGTTCTCTTCTCTGTCCGTGGATGTAGCTAACCCATCGTTAGTGAACACGTAACGATGTGCTGTCTTTCTCTCATGTTTTCTTTATAGTTTCTTTTGATTGTTCCGTTTTCATAGCACACTAATCTTCTGAATTCACGTTATTTGATAGTGACATATTCAGTCAAATGCGTGAAATTTTAAACCATTTATGTATCTGAATTACTTTTCAATTTTCAGCTGCATTGTCTTGAATGATGGCAAGTTATGCGTCGATGAATTTCACTGTTACTCGACATCCTGTGGGAATGTTGTCTGCTCTTGGAGGCAGAGTCTCTATGGAGAATCACTCGGGAAAAATCTATATGAAAATGCCTGAGGATAGGAATGGATTTGTGCGTATCAATCAAAAACCAAATTCGATCAAGTCCTCTTCCAATTCTCCCAGTGTCAGCCCATATCAGAACAGGGATTCATTTTTGGATTTACATCCTGAAATTTCCATGCTAAGAGGGGAGGGAAACAGTACAATAAATAGCCCAAGAAAGGATAATGTGAGTGATATTACTTCGGAGAACTTGGAAGATGCTTCAAGTGGTTATTACAATGAGGCAAAGATTAAAGTTATTGGTGTAGGGGGTGGTGGATCAAATGCAGTTAATCGTATGATAGAAAGTTCAATGCAGGGTGTGGAGTTTTGGATTGTTAATACGGATATTCAAGCGATGAAAATGTCTCCGGTTTATCCTGAACACCGTCTACAAATTGGTCGAGAACTTACCAGAGGTCTTGGTGCTGGTGGGAATCCAGAGATTGGTATGAATGCGGCAAACGAAAGTAAAGAAGCTATAGAAGAGGCGCTTTATGGATCTGACATGGTTTTTGTCACTGTAAGTTAAGCTTGTTTGGCCCTGAAATGCACTGTTATAGCCTTGAAAAATACTAAACTACTTTTGTAATATACAGTGAAAAAATACATGTTAAAGCAATATTCTAAAGTCTAAATATAGTATGGTAGTTAAGTTACTCACTTATTGGGTACTGTAGCCAATGATTGATTTACTTTGTCAAAGGAATAGTTGTACTTGTAGCAATGGATTACTTGGACGAACTATGGATTTCCCTTTTTAGCTTTTGTCTACTACCTGCTATTCTTTTGTTTCTTTCATTTTTCATTTTTCTTTTTTTCTGATGCATCATCTTCAGACGACATTCTGCTGCTTGTAGTGTATTTCGACTTCGGGATTATATTTTCTTCAGAAGTTGATCTCTTAAATGCTAAAGTCACATATTATATCCACTTCTTACCAATTTTTACTTGTTAGTTAAAGCATTTTTCTCTTCAATTTTAGACATGACATAGCTTTTCCTTTATATCAATTTTCACCAAAAGTAGCGTTCTAATTAGCTTATCTTCTTTGTTGTTACTTGTTAGGAATCGGAAAAAATGCATTCTAATCTTATCTTACCGTACACTGCTTGAATGCATGAGAAAATGAGAGATACAGTTTTTACTTTTTTTAAAAAAAAAGTAGACAAATTATAATTGTATACTATGATTAGAAGATAGAAGGTGGGATTTGATAAAATGTCATGAAGTATGGTTATGCATAAACGGCTAATTATTCAATCAATAACTTTTGTGTTCTTTGTTTTTGAGAGAGAATGTATGAGAACATGTAACTTGGTCCTTGGTCCAGTGTATAAAAAAAGAACAAAAGCTAAGAGAAAATTGCACAAACCATCCTTGAAGTATAGTGTTTGTAAGAATTAACTCCTGAACTTTCAATTTGATTAATCGACTTCCCTAAAGTTTGATAATTGTTGCAATTAACCCCTACTTTAGGGGAAGTGACTGTCAAATTGGAAGTTCGGGGATTAATTGTTACAAACACCATATTTTAGGGGTGATTTATGCAATTTTTTCGATAGCTAACAATTGTTCAACTATGGTGAAAAAAGTAGCCGAGTTTTATGATACACAAATTGGTTGAGTGAAGACAATTAGGTGCAAATTGGATGCACTGCCTCACCCATCACTCATGAACATAGGTGATCGATCACTTAGTGTTATCTTGAAAATCATGCATGTTTATTCTCCCTAGGCCCAGGACTTGGACTTGGACTTGTAATTTAGATAAAATAGGCGATAGGCGATGACCCCAATATTCACATACATTGCATATCTTGCAACTTGAATACACCACTGTAATATCCTAAATTATTTTTGAGATTGAAGACAGTCTCCACAAATTAACATAGATCATTAAACATACTTTATTCCCATTTGCATGCTTCTTAAGAAACACACTTTGAAAGTCACTCAACTTTTTCTTTAGGCTAAACACACCTTTGGAATAAATGAGTTTTCAAAAAGAAAAGTGGATCTTATTGGCATATCATTTCTTTAAATTTATTTTTAAAAACCAAAAAAATGTGCTCTCATATGTCTATAGCCTCACTCATTCCGATGTGGAGTTGGATAGTTCACGTGCCCTATGAATAAGTATGATATATGCTTACTTTGGTTTTGATTATTTTCTAACTTTGAGATTAACTCCCGTGTTTGTAGTCTGGAATGGGTGGAGGAACTGGAACTGGAGGGGCCCCTATCATTGCAGGCATTGCAAAGTCAATGGGCATATTGACAGTTGGTATCGTTACAACGCCTTTCTCTTTTGAAGGACGGAGGAGAGCAGTTCAAGCGCAGGAAGGAATTGCAACTTTAAGGGACAAAGTTGATACACTGATAGTTATCCCGAATGACAAGCTACTGACCGCAGTTTCACAGGCTACTCCTGTGACAGAAGCATTTAATTTGGCTGATGACATTCTTCGACAAGGTGTTCGTGGTATCTCTGACATTGTCACGGTATAACCAAGCCTCAAGAACTTTAAGCTATAAATCTTTGTGCTTATGGAAAGCTTTTAAATGGTGTTCACTTTTTTTTTAGATGACATCCTTTGAGATCTAACTTGTGGTCTGTTACTGCATTGCAATAATTAGATACCAGGGCTGGTAAATGTAGATTTTGCTGATGTCCGTGCTATAATGGCAAATGCTGGTTCTTCGTTGATGGGAATAGGAACTGCTACTGGTAACTCTAAGCTACATATTTCACTGATGTACAATGTTTTATGTAATGTTGAAGTCTGGTCTAATTCCTTTCATCTTATCTTTGAGCTCCCAAAATTTACATTTTTATCAACAAGTTTTAATTTTAAAACGTTTGGAATTATTGCCTTATTTTCCAACTCTCTTCTGAAAAATAACACCTTATTTAGATACCTCTCTGAGTTCCCACTGTTCAGCCTGTAGTAAGCTAATTTGCTTAGAATTATCAAAGATTCAGGTAAGTTTAACTGGAATGGATGGTATTCTTCCAATGTCCACAATCCATGTTTTCTACCCTTCCACCTTTCATGGATCTGTTCGTCTTTTTCTTGGCTCTCTCTCTGCACATGGCTGGAAACACCGACCCGACAGAATAACAATTTTTTTGGTAATAGGTAGAATTTATAGAAAGATCAAAACTGTAAAATACCTATTTAAGTAAGACCAAGATGAAGCTATAAAAGTAATGTTCTTGCATATCATTCCACTGTCCCTCCTCTTATTTGGAAAAAGAAAAAAACTGTTATCCATAGGAATAGAGAGTAGCCTTGTTACATAGTAAAGAATAAATTTTGAGTAGGAATAGGGACGATTATATGGAAATATTTGTGTTAGGACTGTCCTAAGGAATAAACTGTGAAAACTAAGGTTTATAAAAAGTAAAACTAATACATTGGATAAAATATAGATTTCATAAGTATGAATTTATGAACCATCTTGAGTTGGCCTAGGAAGGGCGTCGGAGACTTAGGAGGGAATGATTTCAATCCACGGTGACCACTCATCTAGAAATTAATTTCTTAAATATTTTCTTGATACCAAATGCAATATGGTTGTTCCATGAAATCAGTCTAGGTGTGAATATGCTTACTCGCATGCTCATGGCTATAAGATTAATAAATAAATAAATAAATAGGAGTTCATGAACCTGTGTGACAAATAGCTGGTCTCTTGGGATAAGCCAGCCGGAGATGAGCAAATCCTTTCCTACCGTTCGAAATTCTGAAGGAATTTAATCCTGTGTTCTTACAATTATAAGGTCTGTTTTATTTACGTCGCTTTGTCTGGCAGTGATGCAGTTTGTTTAGCCTAATGACATGTACCACTCTCTTCCCTTTTTTCTCCAAACTCTAATATATTTGATCAACTGCTCTCTAATGTAAACTTATTCTGCCTCTTTTGTTTTATATTGGTGCAGGAAAGACGAGGGCAAGAGATGCTGCTTTAAACGCCATCCAATCACCTCTTTTGGATATTGGTATAGAAAGGGCCACTGGAATTGTGTGGAACATAACAGGTGGAAATGATTTGACTCTATATGAGGTGTGCCTCTCTCTTTTCCTCTCACCTGCTATTTAAATATCTTGATCTCTCTGCTCTCAATACTTTAAATCTTTTTTCATAATTCGTTGGTAATATTGTCCCCAAGGGGTGGCGCGGTGGTCGAAGACTTGGGCTTTGAAGGTGTACTCCTCTCAAGGTCTCAAGTTTGAGACTCACCTATGCCATAAATTTGTAGATACATCCCATGTCTCTATTCCTTCGATGTCTTCCGGTGTCTGACCTAGGAACGGACGTGGTTACTTCGGCCCCGGGTATAATGGAGCAAAGCTCTGATTTCCTGGTTCAAAAAAAAAAAAATTGTTGGTAATATTGTTGGTTGATATAATTAAATTTATCCCAACCCATTAGTTTAAGCTTTTGGATTGATTGGTAATTTAACATTATTCAACAAATATACATGTATGCCATGTTTATGAGATTGATTTTCTTACTTCCATTTCTTAATATTGCTCTATAAACGTCCCCAAGGGTGACATAGTGGTTGAAGGCTTGGGCTTTAAATGTGTGCTCCTCTCGAGGTCTCAAGTTCGAAACTCATTTGTGACATTAACTTGTAGACACCTCCCATGTCTCCTTTCCTTTGATGTCTCCAGGTCTTTGGTCTAAGGACGGGCGTGGTTACCCCAGGTATAGTGGAGCAAAGTTCCGAATTCCCGGTTTCAAAAAAAAAAAAAATTGCTCTATAAACCCAAGCAATATTAAGACCAAACAGTTCAAATTTTGAATTGGCAGGTTAAGTCAAAAAATTATTTGCAAAATAATAAAATCATTTATGAATGAAGTTGTTTCTTATTAAAATAATAATAATAACAAATTACTTGTTTTGAATTTTGATAAAGGCTTGGATGTGGTTCTTATAAAAAACAAGGAAACAAAAAAGGCTTGGAACAAAGTGCTCCACTGCAATCAAGAATCGATGACCAAAATGCCTTGAAGAAAAACTCTGATTTCAATTTGAATAACTCTGTAATTTACCAATGATGTAATGCTGGTTTCTTTGGTTCTCAACACGTGGATAATTACAGGTGAATGCTGCAGCAGAGGTTATATATGACCTTGTGGATCCATCTGCTAACTTAATATTTGGATCAGTGATAGATCCTTCCATGAGCGGTCAAGTAAGTTATAGCTGTAATAAGTTCCAGCATAACATAATCCATTTGAAATTGCATTTGGATTTGATAGCAGGTCTTGATTTATATGGGTGGAATATTTCATCTCTTCATTCTGTGCTTCCAATTGCTAAAACTAGGCCATTTTTGTTTCTTCTTACTTCCCTAGAACCACATGAATTTGAATTGTATATTTTTTTTCTTTGTGGACATAGACCAAGGATCAATTGCAAACATTTTTACAATTGATGCTCTTCCCAAATCTGTTTGGTTCTATGGACTCGATTCGACTGACCATAATGATGATTTTTCTAATAAACTACCACCCCTCCATTTTTCAGGTTAGTATAACTCTAATTGCCACGGGATTTAAGCGCCAAGAAGAAACCGAAGGAAAACCCGTTCAGGTATTGTCGTATCTCCACACATTTATGTTAAATTGGGCATTCAATAGGCGTCGGTGACACTAACCATAGGCGAAATTATGCTAGAACATAAGATAAACAAATCTGTTTGTCTCTATTATTACAGGCAAGTCCACTATCACAGGGAGACAAAAATTCTGGAATCAGCCGTAGACCTTCCTCTTTCAACGAAGGTAGTTCGTTCGAAATCCCTGAATTCTTACAGAAAAAAGGTCGTTCACGCTATCCTAGAGCTTAATCACCTTCTTCTGGTTCGAGCATTCCTTCATCACCACAACGACCTTCCTTCCTAACGTACATATAATATGCTGCTGTAGGTTGTAGTATCTGTATACCCTTCGGTTTCGATTCTCTGTATATTTTATTAGTAATAATAGCTCATATATTTTTCAGTCTTATCTGTAGTTACAATATGAATGAAGTTTCTAGCTGAAGAGCTTGAGTTAGTTAGTTGTATTCTACTTTTGATAAAGTTGCTTAACTGATGGTTGTTTCAGCAAAGTAATGTAATGGCTGAAGTCAAGATGAAGACTCTGTGCTTGTTGTAGTGTTCATGGTTGTGCCCATATATTGTTAGTTGATTTAAAACTACTTGTTCATTAGTTTCATTTGAAGTGTCTCAATCATGCATTTAAGTTTTAATTGCCAATAGGCAAAGAATATATCTTTGGTTATGGCCATTGAAAGGAGCCATTGACAATTTAACTTTATTTTATTTTTTTTGCCCCACATGACATTTGGTAAAAAATGTACTACAGTATTGGTTCACAGTTCCTTATCACCACAATTTGTAAATGGGCCTAGCATCCCTCCCCATTTAGTATTGACAGAAGTAAAAAAAAATCTAACTTAAGAATAACTCAACTAATACTCGAGCAATAGATATCACTTCAAATCATATATATATATATATATATATATATATATATATATTTATTTATTTATTTTATAGAATATTTATAAAAGTTAATATATGAGAATATATATTTGTGAAAGAGAAGGGTTATGTTGTCACTGTCATGAACTGAATTTCGAAATTTTTATGATGTCAATTGGTCTTGGATGTGATTTTTTGTTCAATTCAGAAATTAGAAAATTGTAATGAGTGAACTAATTTTACCAAATAATTATAAATATAAATAAAGTTTAAAATATTTGTATCTATAACGATTAATACGTTTTAATACTGTATTATAAATATCAATTAATACCAATATTATAGGAAAATATGTGACAATAATCATTAATATCAATGATTATATTTGTTTTTTTTAAGATTTTGTATTTGTAATTATTTTTTAGATTTGATTAATCTGATAAATTTGTAAGATAAATTTCTCATATAATCTAAGCTAGTTAATTTTTAGGAAATTTACCTTCAGTAGTACATTCTACCTCTTATATTATATTTGCCTCTTATATTATATTTGCCGCACAATTTCTAAAATAATTCATACATAGCACATTAATTTCTATGACAATAATCATTAATATCAATGATTATATTTGGTTTTTTAAGATATCGTATTTGTAATTATTTTTTAGAATTGATTAGTCTGATAAATTTGTAAGATGAATTTCTCATATAATCTAAGTTAATTAATTTCTAGGGAATTTACCTTCAGCAGCACATTCTACCTCTTATATTATATTTGCAACACAATTTCTAAAATAATTCATACATAGCACATTGATTTCTATCGGTGATAGAATGAGTTTATGACTGATTGAATTCTATCCGTGATAAAATTCAACCAGTGATAAAACTCTATCATTAATTGAATTCTATTACTAATTGAATTCTATCGGTGATAGAATTCGATTTAGATTTTTTATTACAAATGAATTAGTTTTGATTTTATGCTATCAATGAAAATATTTTACCTTTTTTATTATATATCCAAAACCCCCAAATATCTAATAGTTTAACCCTAAAATCTAACATCGACAACACATACAAAATTGAATATATGTCAATTTATATGAGAAAATATCATGAGGAACATCACCAAAACAAGTCCCCATCTCATAAAGAATACAAAAACAAATCACAGAAGATTAAAACTCTTAGGCCAAAACCTTCAAGTTATGCAAAGTCCAACATCAACCTCACATTATTTTAAATAAAAATTGTGGAGTCCAAGTTGAGAATAGACACGTTCATTTTTCATTTACCATATACAAATTAAACTAATAATATCGAATTCTTTTGGCTCAACTCAATGACGTGCATATAACATTTCCACCCATTGTCTTTGCTTTATAATACCCACATAAAACTCAAATCTAAAAAATCTTCACTTTGCATGAAACCCAGATCCAAAATCTTCATAAAGTTTCAATCTTTACCAAAACCCACCAAAAATAATGACTCTCCAAAGCCCCCTTGTCAAACCAATCTCCCAATTATTGCCCGATGGCCAAGAACCAGATCAAAATACTGATGGTCAGAAGCTTGACATCTCGGCCTCCGCAGCAGAGGAGAGCGGGCGGGAGCGGCTAAAGCCCCACCGTGTCGGGGTGGCGGGGCAGGTTTGGATCCCGGAGAAATGGGGCAAGGAGGAGCTTTTGAAGGATTGGATCGATGGCTCCGCATTTGAAGCCTCTTTGTTCCCCTTGGGGATTGTGTCGGCTCGCCGG
The DNA here is from genome assembly GCA_037833695.1 of Sechiopsis laciniata. Taxonomy (NCBI): domain Eukaryota; kingdom Viridiplantae; phylum Streptophyta; class Magnoliopsida; order Cucurbitales; family Cucurbitaceae; genus Sechiopsis; species Sechiopsis laciniata. Next base: position 10,551,033 of record JBBMKA010000026.1, on the reverse strand, counting down.
GCTTTGGCCCGAGAAGCTATGAGATCGTTCCCGAGTAACAACTCTACCGCGGTCACTGCTGCTGGAGCTTTGAGAATATTGAACAGTTGTTGAATATGTACTACGTACCAATAAAGTTGATGGGTTATTTTTGTTTTGTTTTTAGTTTGTTAATGAATGTGGTGGTTTGTGTATTGTAATGTCTGTGAAAATATATTGAAAATATCATAATATCCAATCTCGATTTAGATCCACTTAAACTGATCTTTCTTTTGGAGATCTATCTCATCTTTTTGTAAATGTTTTGAAGATTTTATTATTATATACTTCCTCTTTAATTTCCTATGTATTTCTGTGTTTTTTGTGATTGTTAGGAGAGATCAGAACAACGATCTCGAAAATAAAGAAAATGAGAGGGAAAACACAACAATTTTTGTGGTTGGCTAACGATATGTTAACTACGTCCACGAGTAAAGGGAAACTGTTTTATTAAGAAGATAATATTAGAAATATTTGGTCATACTGAGTTAAAGTTTTAAGAAAATTTATAATAGAACACTTTCACGACTAGGTTTCGAGCATCTTGCCCCCAAGCTTTCATAGGGAGCTTCGCCTCTCGACCCCGACTTTTTGATCGAAAAATTGATTATACTGTTGACTTAGATGATCGAAGAAATACCTCTGGATTTGTGTTTATGACGAGGTCTGGAAGTTGTGTCTTGGTCTTGAAAGAAACAATCAGTGGTTACTTTCTCTACTACAGAAGCATAATATATAGCAGCAACATTATGTGCTTGAGTTTGTCTTAGAAGAGTGGTAGAGAAGCTTTTAATTGAAGGGACATCAAGCATTATGATTATGTGTGATAACAACTCTACCATACAATTATATTCCAAGAATCTCCATTTCCTAAGAGAGTTGGTGAGTGAAGGAGTCATTGAGCTAAGCTATTGTAACTCTCACAATCAAATTGCAGACATTATGACAAAACCAATAAAGTTGGAACAATTTGAGAAATTTTGTGGAATACTTGGAGTGATTGAAGTAAGCTAAGTGCAGATGCATTAGTTTAAAGGAGAGAATGTTAAATGAGTTATTGTTTTGTTTTTAAATAATTCTTTGTGTTAGTTAGATAAGTCCTATTCTTTAGGGAATCTAGTCTTTTAAGAGTTTGTTGTTCATTTTGAATTTTAGTTTTAAACTTGTAAAATGTGTTTAGTTATTTACCTCTTGTAAAGGTTATAAAAAACCTAGTTTACTTGAATCGAATCACACATTCCCTTTTTCATTATTGTAAGCTTTCTAAATTTCTGATTTCTAATAATGAACACCATTTCATATATAGATATAAGTGTTGAAGAGCCATAAATTGCAAGTGTTTTTTTTAGCATAGCTAAATAGTGTAGCTGATCACATTTTTCATCTACTCCTTGGGAATAAAAGAATTAAAGATGATATTGATTGAAGATATGGGAAAATATATAGGCATTGGTATGTAAAAGAGTTAAGCATAGATTAAACTTTAAAGTAGTGGAGAGATATGAAATAAAAAAAAGAAAAAAAAAAGAGAGATGGTGATGTGGAGAAAACAACTTTTATCCATATACTACACAATCATGGTAAATAAAAGAATAAGGTGATGATGTGGAGAAACAATTTTTATCCCTTTACTACAATCATGGTATTATTTAGGTCCCGTTTGATAACTATTTGCTTTTTTTTTTTTGAAATTTAAACTTATTTTTATTCAAATGTCCTACCACGTGCTCCATCTTTTTCTACAATGTATCAATCTTTCCTTAAGAAATTATGTGAATACTAACTAAATTTAAAAAACAAAAACAAATTTTTAGAAGTTACTTTGTTTTGTTTCTTAATTTTAGTTTGGTTTCTTAAAATATAGATAAAATGTAGATATTCAAGTAAGAAAAAAATTATAATAAGATAGTTGTCGTAGGCTTAAATTTTTAAAACAAAAAATAAAAAATAAAATGGTTATCAAATGGGGCATTAAATTTTGTGAGGTTTAATGTGTATTTATTGATGCAAACTTTTAAATATATTATTATTAAGTCTCGAAATCACAGTCACTTTTTGGAAGATTTGAATTGATGATTTTTTTAGTGATCAAAACAAATGGATGGCCACTGAGCTAATACCTTATTTTAATGTTGCTTCTCTAGTGCCTTGGAATGCCTTACTATTTGAATTGAAAGACTCAAAATTCTCTAGTTGATTGCATTATTTCTTCTTTCTTTTTTGAACTCTCTAGATCATGTTCAACCATGGGCTGAATTTTGGGCCTAATATGAACTTTCTAGTAGGGGTGATTTCGGTTCGATTTTTGTTGGTTTTGTGCCAAACCAAAAATCGAACCGATATCTTCGGTTTTTAAAAATTGGATCCGATCCAATGTCCAATAAAATATAGAACCAATTGTTCAGTTTTCAATTGGTTCGGTTCAGTTTTGGATCTGATCCAATGTCCAATATTTTTTAATATATCAAAAACAACATTTCTAACTAAAAAAACTTCTCCAATTTTCTTTAACAAGTTTGGTCCTTACATCTAATTTTTTTCATAAAATTAGTTTTAAATAAATAATGACAAAGTAATATGAAAAAAAGTAAAGTTTTAGAAAGTTATTTAAAAAATATATTGACGATAAAAAACATTAGGTTGATCTTCAAACTTTAGAAAATCTTTTAAATAATAGAATAAATATGACTTTATATGATTTATTGACAATATATATATTTCGGTTTGGATCTGTTTTTATTGGTTTTTGAAAACGAAACTCGGAACCGATCCAATATTTTTGGTTTTTTAAAATTATAAACCGATATGTCCAATTTTTAGCTAAAAAACCGATCCGATCCATTTGATTGGATTGGTTCGGTTCGATTTTTTCGGTTTTGCCTTGCACCCCTACTTTCTAGTATGCCTTTTTTTTTCTTTTTTTTTTTTTGAAACAACTTTCCTAATTTCCCAAAGATCATTTTTTAGGTTTGTTTAATTTTTAAAAACAACAAAGCATAGCAATATTTATTCATAAAAAATCAGGACGTGGATGCTGACGCAGATAAGCGTCAATGACAGTCCAGGTGGAAGAAAGATACAAAGCCACGTGGCAAACACTGAGCCGACTTTGGTTAAAATTTTAGTGAGAATTGAACGGTAAGACTTCTTTTTAACGGTAAGTCTTTCCAACAAAAAGTCGTTAAGGCGGTGCTGTCCAACCACTGAGAGACAAGTGTCAGACTCATCATGCCACGTCGGCCGTAATGGGCCCCACTTTGAAACAGTTTCTCACAAAAACAAATAGGAACGGAATGTTTGAGAAAAACACGGGTTTGTTTTTTTCATTTGACGGGCCAACAAAATCTTTTTCTTTTTCTTTTTTGAGAAAGCCAACAAAAATCTTAAAAAGTAGTTCAAAACAGCTATATTATTTTATAATTAATTTTCCTTTTTTCTTAAAGGGAGATTTAGACTGTGCACAAACAATAAAGATGAGGATGACAATGAAGATAATTGTTTGTATTTAAGTTATTGAGAATCATTTTCCATATAATTACGTTTTTAAAAAATTACATTTTCTTTTTTCTAGTGCCTATTTTTCATTTTTTCCATAATAAATTTTTAGCAATATTTACTTAAGGGTAGATAAGTATTGAGAAATACTTACCATCATTTTGGACTACAAAATTCTATACTTTAGCATTTTTCTCTTCATCAATCAAAGGCAAGTTTTTTTAAAAAATAAAAAGATGTAGTCTAAAATGGTGGTAAGTATTTCTAATATACTTATCCACCTTTAGGTAAGTTTTTCTCATAACTTTTTATACATCACACTATTACTTTTCACTCTCATCATACTCATTATTTTATTCCCCTCATAATTATTTTCTTCACTCCAAATACAAATAATCATTCTGTTCATCTCAAATACAAATAATCATTCTGTTCATCTCAAATACAAATAATCATTCTCTTTGTAATTCTCATTTCCTCATAATGATTACTATTTTCCTTTTTCCAAACACACTTTTAAAGAGGGAGAAAAAAGAAGCAAAAATAATAATACTCCGATAGCATTATATACCAAATAATAATGAATTTATTACGAAGTCTTAAATGTGGTTGAATTTTAAAAAAAAAATGGAGAACCAAATAATGTGAATGGAATAAATAATGATGTGGATTGGAAAATGGCAATTGCTTCATTGTACAAATGCAATGATGTTTGGCTAGTTGATAAAAGGTAGGAGAATAGTCATATTCATCTATGTTTAAAATGTCTTTCATAACAATTTACGAGATGACGACTTATACTTATTTATTTTTTGCTCGGTATACTTCAATCGATTAAGACATTATAAACAATTTATTGCTACATGTATAAAAAATCTCTACTTTTTCTTTCATCATATTTACAACGAAAAATAAATAAATAAATAACGTACAACACATAATAAACTTTATATTGGTAAAAATAATTATGAATTATGGATTTTTAACTTATTTTTGACAAATATCATACTGTTGTTGATTTGGTTCATGAAGTTTTAAACAAAAACTTTTTATATTTGAGATTTCAATTTAATTTTAGGGTCTTTTTAGAAATAGGCCAAATTAAAAAATAGCAATCATAGAAAAAAATACAGTATAATTAATATTCATTATACGATATTATTAATACATAATACTATATTAATACATAATATTGTACTAATAATATATAATATTATAATAATACATTATACTGTATTAATAATACAAAATATTGTATTAATACCCTAAATTATAGTGTTTAATGAGTATTAATCATATAGTATTTTTTAGGGAATTTGCCCTACATAGCACATTTTTTTCTCTTCATTACAATTATAGCACATTTTTTAAAATAATTCATTCATAGCACATTTTGCCCAAAATTCCTATTCTACCATCATTAGACTTCTATCAGTTCAGCTGATAGATTTCAATCAGTTCAGCTAATAGACTTCTATCAGCTCAACTGATAGACTTTAATCATTTTTTTTGCCCCAAATGAATAAGTTTGGGAATCGTGCTATACATGAAATTATTTTGTTTTTTTTTTTAATATACATGCAAAATCCCCTATTTTTTACCATGGATACAAATATTTTCAAATTTGCTTAGATCTGCAATTATTTTGTGAAATTGGACTATCCAGCACAATTTTCCTTAATTTTATTTGTTCGTAAAGTTTTGGAAGTGACATTGTTTGATTTTTTATATTTGAATTTGATTTTTTATTAGTTCTTAAATTTTGAAATTGGTTCCTCATTAGATCAAGTATTAAAAAAAATCCAACTTATTAAAAAACACAACAATAAAGTTTGATTATCAACCCATATTAACTATTTTGTTGAATTAACTAACATGAATTTACTTTAAACCATTTTAGAAGTAAACAAAAATAATAGTTAACGACAAATAAATATCTATGAATCTAGAGATTATAGGTTCACACGGTAATGCTTACTAAAAAAAAAACGCATTTAAAAACGCTAGTTTTAAACTTTAAATACAAATTATAAATCAATTACAAACGATAACAATTCAACATGATAATTTCGAAACTTTAGCGATTAAATAAAAACTAACGTAAGAAATAAGGCGATTTCAAACAAAAAAAAAAAAAAAAAAAACGTAAGAATTAAGGTTTTCCACACTAATTTCCACACACTATTAATGAAAAAACATCTAAAATTCATTGTAATTTCTTAGAAACAAAAGTATCTTTTCGATGAAGAAATTGGTACATTTTTTAATTGATAAGATATTATTAAAGGCACTCCCACTGCCACTGGAATCTGTATGAAAATCTGAAAATATAAACAAGTAAAGTCGGTTTATTATCATATTTTCCACTATAACACATTTTTCCCATCAAAAACATAAATCTAGCTAGTTTTCTTTTCTTACTTGTTGGGTTATAAGATATTTTAATGTTTCTTGCTAAAACAAACCTAGATATTTTTACTTGGTCGGCCCTCATATTTTATGTTATTTAGGATATTTGTCAATGCGTACATATTTTAGGCTTAGTTGGTTGTAATGGGTTTTGATTAGGTTGAGTTTAATTAAAATTTGTGCGCATCTCGAGTAATATTGCATATCATTTGATCTTATAATATTTAGCTGTCAAAGAAATTTATTATAAATTGATTTTTAGATAAGTGATCATTATATATTAAACACATCACTTCATAGCTTTTTAAGCTTTCTTAATCATTAGGTCATTCTATGATGATGGTTGTAATTCAATTAAGGTCTGGAAAAATTACAACCTTGTGTCCTATCTTGCATTTTAGAATAGGATCTAGCAAATCAAACACACATTTCTAATTTTAGGTAAGATTCCAACTAATTAAACGATTTGAAAATCTCAATTAAAATCCTGGATTTTAGAAAATTCAGATGTCTAGGAATCACAAAAAAGATCAGTGGATTGTTGGCTTGGTTGATTAATTGTAATTTAATTCAACTCTACGATTATGGGTTCGATCCTGACAATGTAGTACTCTATATATAGTATTTGTGGTCTCTTCTCCAATTTGAACTAAAAAAAATTTACAAAAAATCTATATTGAAAACCAGCAAACCAAATTAAGAAAATAGTGTTATTTAGATATATCCTCGAGAAAACTCCAAAAAATCCGTTTTAGCTTCTGATAATGGTGTGTGTCTTTGACTTTAATTTAAATATTTTTTTTGTGTTAAGGTCAATTTTTGTAATGACTTTGATTGATGCCAAATGGTTGCTTACATGGTCAAATAATAATGACGTGTCAACCGTTGCAGTACTGTCTGTACAATTTGTGGCTGCTTAGGTGGCAAATAAATTCGCCACCTGGACAACAATCTATCTTTTTTCTTACGTTTTAAATAGTTTTATTGTTCAGCCATGATATAATTATAGGATTAGTTGTTATTCCATTTTCATGGGATTATTTTCAATAATTGAAGATGCGACCAAATAGTTTTTTAGACTAAATTATAAAAATAAGCATAAACTTTATTCTATACTTTAGAAGTATTGATATTCTTTTCAAAAATTGTAAATTTTTTTTTTTTTTTTTTTTTTTTTTTGAGAAGATAAAAAATGTAATGTTACTCTATCCTTTAATCTTTCAAAAAATATTCATAAATATTTTTAAAGTTGAAATTTGTTAAAATGTTATTTGAAAAATTGATGTGCTCGAACGTCATTCCACTATTACATCGTCATATTATTTTTTTTCATCTACTATTCTAATTGAATTTCGATTCCAAAAGTATAATTAAAATATTTATAAAATGTCAGAAAAATAATATCGCAACTTTTGAAAAAGAAATGTTTTTTTTACAAAAATAAAATAGAAGTTAGTCTATCTATAAAAGACAGAAACACATGAAAAGAAAAATAAATTAGTGTATCAATAATATTTGAAAATTAGAAGATTCAAATTTAGTTGAAGATAGATGTCAATTAGCACTAAATCAAGCTCCCCTTAAATATAAATTAATTTGAATTTTCATTTTGTTTTAATTTCAACATTTGTGTTGAAAGAAAACTTAGTCTTCACTTCTTAAACTTCACCACGAAGTTAGTTTGACACAAAACAATAAACCATTGTTTATACAAATTGATGTTATTTTCTTTAGATTGAATACATGAATAGTTTAAGAATCTGATATTTTAAGCAAATTGTAATGACTTTTGTAAATGAACAAGTTTCTTTTATAAGAACTAAATTTAGAAATGATATACTCAAACAACATTAGAGACCTAAAAATTATATATTTGACCCAATTTTTGTTTTTAAAAAAAAAAAAAGAATGTAGACCTAGGCCACAAAACTACAAAAATAGTAGAACTCAAACTAGCTTATTTGGGATAAAACTAGTGAACTAGTTATTTAAATATAATTAATTTCATTGATAGACTACTAAGTCAATGTCTAAAGTCAGTCATAATAAGTCTCAATAATAAATATAAAACAATTGATTAACATACTGTCACCTATTTATAGTAAAAAAAAAAATCCTAAAAATTAAAGAAATTACCTATTAAAAAAATATTATAATAGTGATTAGAAGTTTACAAATAGATATAGAAAATTGTGTACCTTCCACTAGTAAAAGCAATGTAGAAATGTAAAAACAATAAAATAGATAGAATTGTTGTGAAAGCATGCGTGTTGACAAAATAGGACTTTTAACTTCCCATTATCATTCCTTTAAAATGAATTTTAGGTTTTTTTAGTGTCGATTATCATTTTCTATAATTGCAAGTATATATTTTTTTCTCGTTTTCGTCTCTAATTGTTTTTATTTCTCTCTCTTTGCAAGATTGTAGGGGGTGTTTGTTTGTCATATTTAAAAGTAGGATTTAGGTTAATGAATTATATTGAAGAGTTATTTTGAATAGTTAAAAATTGAGAGTTGTAGTAAAAAGCTCGCTTGAATGTGGTTTTTGTGTAGCTGAGTTAGAGTCAAAACTTTATTTGAATATAGATTTATGAATAGTTATTTTGAGTAGTTAAAAAATGAATGATTAAAAATAAGTAATGTTGATTGATTTGAAATGAATGATTAGAAATGAGTGGTTAAAAATGATTGAGTAGTTATAAATGAATTATTAAAAATGAGAAGCTGTATTTAAAAGTAAAAATCAAGAGTGGTTAGTAAAAACTCTTTGGATGTAGATTTTCGAGGAAGAGTTAATAAATCCTCCATCTAAATCTTACTTAAATATGTCAAACAAACACCCCGTAGTGGAAACTTTTTATAGGGAGTAGAAAAAGAATATCATCCAAACTTTTATATTTATAATCGTTCCATTGGAAGAGGTTATAGGGGAGAAATTAGAGAGAGAAAAAAAAGCTTTTAAATATCAAAGATAAGATTATGGGTCATGGTTTGATCCAAATGTTGAGAAAAGTTCTTTTAGATTTGTAAATCTCTAAAGCTCATTTGGAGCCAAAGATTGATCATGGTTTGATCCAAATGTGGCAACAAAAAAAAAAAAAAAAAACAAAACAAAAATTTTTAAGGGACGAAATTCAAGTTTTAACTCTCTAAACTCATCTGAATCGTAATTAAAATTGCTCGAGTTTTGAGACAAAACATCTTGAAATATTCCTTTTGAAGGACGAAATAATTTTAATTATTTATAGTGTAGTTTTTTAATTCAACAATATTTGAAAAGGTTTTAACTTGTAACTATCTTTTTGTTGGTTATTTTTTATTAAACAAACTTGTAACGTGTTGGTTACTTTATAAATACTAATTTTGGCTTTTATGATATTGTTAAATTACTCATGTTTCTTGTTTTCAAAGCTACAACTAGGAAATTCCAAATTATGCTTAGAAATTTAGATTGAACTTTACCAAATGAGTAATTTTTTGTTTATTCTAGAAAAATCGTTTTAAGAAGACGTCTTAATTTAAAAATTGCATCGCTTCTAAAAAAAAAAAATTAAATTAATAAATAAAAATTGCATCCCAAATAGAATTTTAATAAACTTATTCGAGAAAGAAAAGGTGATAATAATTTAAGATTAAAAAAGCATGAAATAATTTTGATGGTGTAATATATGTTTTAATTCAACTAATAGTTAAATCTACAACCTCTTCATATATATATATATTTTTTTTGAGAACCATATATCATGTTATTTAAATTATATTTTTGTTAGGCAATAATATAATTATCTTAAATACATTATTTTACCCAACTTGAGCCAGCAGAAGCTTTGGGAGGGAGCCTAACAACGTCAGGATGACTACTCTATAACATAAGACTAACCAATTTTATATTTTGATAAACAAAATTCACTTTTTTTTTCTTTTTAATTTATCTGAAAAAGTGAATATATTTTATCAAACAAGCAACCTTTGAAACTTTAAAATATAAGTAAAGATGGAAAGACTTTAAAGGAGGCCTTTGGAGACGAGATGAGCGGGTGATGGGACAATGAAAATATAAGAGCTGTCATTGAATTACTATTTTTGTGGATTTAAAAAAAAAATTAACAAATAAATAATTATATGTGTTTGAGTTGAAGTGAATAGTTATGATGAGATATATTGCCAGTATTTGGGATATATGGAATGACTATGAAAGAAATCATTATTCGTCTAGAATAATTAAAGAGAATAAAATAGAACTATGGGAGAAATAATAATGGATCAGATTATGCCACATGGGTGGCTGCATGCGGCAGCATGCAAACATGGCTCATTATGAGTAGATAAATAGTAACTACAAGAAAATAGATAATGATTGATTATGAAAAGAATGAATAGTAATTATGAAAAAATAGTTGACCAAAATAAGTTCAAGAATTATTCTATCTAAGGACATAATCTATTTACCTCAAACCCTCTTTAAAAATTTAATTTCTTAGTTAAAAATATATGACTAATGTGATATTCTTCTCTCTCTTAATATTTGTGATTGTCTGTATCAACTTATGCATACGACAACTAATATCACGAGATATACCATTCAATCTTACCTCATTTACATATAAAAAAAATCTATAAAAAACTATTTCTCAAGTCATCATGAATTTGTCATACCCTCTAAATTTTATAAGAGAAATATTTACATCATGCTTGGGCATTATATATAAAATAATGTCTACTTATGTGGCTTAATATGTGCCACAATCTATTTGATTTTAAATTCAAAAGATAAAAAAAAAAAAAAAAACAAAACAAAAATAGATTGTAGCCCATATTGAACCACATAAATTGACATTATTTTATACATCATACCCGGACATTATATAAATATTTCCCATTTTTTAAATTTCTTTCATTACTAATGTGACATTGTTGATAGATCCCAAAAGATAGATTGATTGAGTCAACCTTATGAAGGTGTCTCTATGATAAAAGAGAAAGTGGTCACCCACTTGATGGGATCTTTGATTTGATGGGCCCTCAAATACTTCCACTCTTTTATTCCCTTTTGTTTGTTTTTTTTTTTTTTTTTTTGAAAAGATTATTTCTTTTCCTTTTCTTAGTTGAGATCTCTCCCCCCTTGAAGTAGTGTGGTTCCTATGCCTATTTTTTGCATTGACTCAACACTATTCTTTTTATTAAATTAAAAAAAAAAATTGACCTTATTTCTTCACTCGTTTAACTAATTTCACACCACAATACTTTGGTTCAAATATGTCAAGAAGTTCACTACAATACTCTAGTAAAAATATCCACACTTAATAGGGCGAGGAATCTCCGATTAGGTGAAAAATGAGAAATGAGTGGGGATGAAAAATTCTGCACCAGCTAAATGGGGATGGGATGGAGAATGTATTCCTTATTCTCGTTTTTCCATTCCCCACTCCCTTCATATTTTAGATTATTTTTAATTTTTTTAATACATTTATATACATAAAATTATAGAAATACATATTTGGATAAATATTTTCCTAACCTAATTAATTATTTATTTTAAAATTAATAAACATTTTTTTAATATTGAAAAAATTATCAGTAAATTGAATTAACATTGAGAAAGTTTGTAAAAAATTGAGAATAAAAATAAATAAATAAAGAACTGAATTAAATGAGGAATAATTCTGCACGGAAAATCCGATCCCTATGAATTTCCACGGTGTATCCCATTGCATTTTCTGCAAAATTTCATGATAAATTTTGTATGGATGTGGATTGAAAGGAATAAAAGGGATGGAAACGGTAAAGTCATCTCTGTCTCCATTCATTCTGTAGACATCTCTAATTTTAATTCATTTCATAAGAAAGCTCTTAATATTTATAAGATAAAGTAAGAGATTTCATTTATTTTGAAATGAAAGTTCTTGAAATCTAATAATAAAATGAAATTAAAATTTCATTGAAAATTAGTTAACCTAAAATGATTAACTTTCAGATGAAACATCGTACAAAGAAAACCTAGAAACAGTAAAACTGACAAATATATATTTCAAAGATTAAAAAATCTCTGCTACTAAATTTATATAAAGACACGATAAAATTGAGGTCAAAATCATATTCTTGGATGGTTGCCTACCTATTCCTCTAAACCTAAACAAAAACTGTGGTGAAAAATAGATGATATTATATGTGGTCCTAAAATAAACTTGAAATAATTTTTTTTTCCAAAAAAAAAAAAAAAAAAAATTGAAATAATTTTTAACAGCATGTTTTTCAATGGTGTGTTACAATAGGGACTTAGAGTTTAGCCTAGATAGTGAAAGGGCACTAAGATGTGAGCCATAACAAACACAATAATATTTAGTCCAAACTATACAACTATTTTTGTTTTTTTGTTTGAATAATGCTGGTGAATTTATTAGTACCATTTCCATATTTGAATTGTCTATTCATAAACTATACATAGTTATGCTAGTTTAAAAAACAAAAACATAAACCTCATTTTTATTATACTTTGTTCATAAATTCTCTTACCTAATTGTTAAAGAATAATAAATAACAAAGATATAACCAATGAATTTCTCACAAAATCATCACTCTTGCCTTAGGATTTGAAATGGTTTAAACGATTTGGAATTACAATGTTTGGTTTCTTATATTATTGTGGGGTTTAGAATCTTACTCCATTCCAATCCACAAACCAAACACATCCAAAGATAATCATACATAGATATGAACTTCTCTCCTCTTTTGATGAATTTAAATCTTATAGAAGTAATTAGGGTTCAAGCTAAGAAAATCTTGCCAGAATTTAATCGGTTCGGTTAGGGTCAATTTAGTTTAAATTTACATAAAAGACTACAAACTTTAAATTAATTTAAATACTTTTTTTAATGACATTTGAATGTATAATAGCTTGAATATATGTGGAATAGAAATATAACTTCAGTAATATATGTATATATATATATATATATATATATATTTGCAAAAGATACATATATGCAAGGAGCCGACAAAATTAGCATACGTATAATATATGTATATATATAATATAATATAATATAGTAATTAAAAGTTTATAGATTCAAATCATTTTAATACCCTTAACTGATCAAGTATGATCTCGTTAACATCAATTTAATTAATGGTTAGTTTTAAATGATTCTATCGATCTTCGATAGTTTTTCAAATTAATTATAGTAATTTGATTCATAAATTTTTTATACTTTTAAAGTAATTAAGTAGATCAATTTGACATTAAATATTTTGGCTAAAATAATTCAAGTAGAGTTACACTCTTATACCTCTAGTCTTTATACTCTTTGTTGACCCATTCGTAAACGTGTGTTGCAACTTTCGTGATAAAGTGATAGGATGATGATTACAATAGTGGCTTTTTTTTAAAAAAAAATATTTGAAAGAATCAAACTTGTATGTTTTCAAAATAAAAGTTTTATCCATTGTAATTATTGCCCAAATGAAAATGATGATAAATGTGTGTGCAAATATTCTATTGTTACTTTAACTTAATTTTTTCAAAAAAATAAAGCTATAGTTTTGAATAATATCTCTAGGTCTTTCAAAACAAATCTCTAGGTTTTCCCATCTCAACCAATTCCTATAAATTATTTCAATTAACTTCATTTTTCTATAAACCAAGCATCATAATTATTGCTCTCACATTCCATGATGATGAGTTTTGAATTCTTAACAAATTACACTCACTAGCTACTTGTGAACTCTTTAACATTTATTTATCAATAAAATTTAAGTATAAAGCATCATGTAGGTCATATAGTTTAATGGTTTTTGAAAAATTAAGGAATGAGAGGTTTAATTTATAATGCCTACTTAAAAGTTATTGTCCTACAAACTTTTTTATTGTAAGAACAGACGACATGCCCCTGACTCAAATAGCAAATAGATGATTGACTTGTCTAATTACTCTTAACATATGACCAAGTTTTTGTGCAGCATTCCAACATATTTGTGACGCTTATTCATATAAAATTAAATGTAATATGATAAATTTCGGAAGATATAAAAATAAAATTGAAATGCAAAATTATATTCTCTTGTTGTCTCTCCTTGAATCCGAATCTTAGAAATGGAATGAGTATCGAAGTCTCAGGTATGTAGTTATCTACAAGTGGATTGCTCTGGTTTCTCAATATCAAAAAATTGAATTTTCAAATTTAAAGATTTTTCTTCTTTTTTTTTTAGTTTGACAGAAATTTATATATATATATATATATATATATATATGAACAATTAAACCAACAACAAAAATTAGTTTCATGGACATAAATTAAGAGGTCATGAATTAAAGAGATATTCTTTCATACCAATGTTTTTTTAGTACAAATTAAGGAGACCACAATTCTTACATACATAGAGGGTACTAGTGCTATCAAAATAAATGGAAATCAAATACCGATTTTATTAATCGAACCCATGAGTCGTGGTGATCTTGAGTATAGTGGATCGAAACTTCGATTTCTCGATTTCGAAAAAAAAATAAAATCCATGAGTCGTGATCGTGGTATTAAACTAGATTACTACTAAACAATGAAATCAACTCATTCTCAATAGGGGTGAAAAGAAAAAACCAAAAACGGACATATATTAAGAGGTCATGAATTTGAATCTCTATTACTAATCATATTATTGTCAACAATAGCAATGACTTTATGACAACCTTGTATTTACAATGGCTGACATATCATGAGTTTGAATCCTCCATTCCTATTGAGTGAAAGGAAAAATCGAAAATCGATAAAACTAAACAAAACTAAACGATCCAATGGATCGATTAAGTATTTTAGAATAATATTTGATCAATCAGTTTGATATTTTAGAAAACCAAAATATATTAGTTTGGATCAGTTTAGATGGAAGAATCTATATGAAAATCGAACTGGATCAAATGTATAAATATTAAGAAAAAATAAAATATATTGTATTGAGATTTGATGGAAGAATCGACTTATGTGAAATATGAAGTAAGAGCTCAGTTAAATAAAAACCGATAATCGAACTAAAATTGAACCGAATCAACGATTTTATCTTTACTAGACATCCATTTGCATCCAATTATTATCTATAACTAAAGATATTGATTCATCCAAACTGACAAAAACCAAACTAAAATCACCCGTAATTCTCAATTGTAAAAAAAAAATTGACCGCACTATCTAAAAAAAGGAGAAGGTCATTTATGTAATAAACAAGAAAAATGAGGGCCAAAAGTAAAGCAAAAATCTTTAAATACCACTCCAAAATCTACCGCACTACAAGCCTCCACCATTATCCTTCACTTTCATCACAATTCAATCACACCAAAAAAAAAGAAGATGGGGAACTGTATATTCATGGAGGCAAAACCCATAAGAATAATGAAAACGGACGGCAAAATCCTGGAATACAAATCCCCAACAAAAGTGTTCCAAGTCCTCTCCGATTTCGACGGCCACGCCATCGCCGACGCCGTCCCGGTGACCCACCATCTCCAACAAGCCACCAACCTCCTCTCCGGCCACCTCTACTTTCTCGTCCCCACCGAGAAACCCGCGAAGAAAAAGAAGGCTGTCCGGTTCGCAGAGGAACCCGAGAAGGAAGACGGCGGGACCGGGCGGGTGGTGAGAATAAAGGTGGTGGTGACGAAGAAGGAGCTGCAAGAGATGGTTGAAAGAGGAGGGATGACAGCAGAGGAAATGATTTGTAAGATGAAAAGTGGGAGTTGTGAAGAAATTATTAGTTGCACAGAAGATGATGAGTTGAAGAAATGGAAGCCTGTTCTTCAAAGTATACCAGAATGTGAAGTTGCTTCTTAGCTAAACTTCCTTCTCTTTACTATACTTTTTTTTCTTTTTTTTTTCTTTTAGTTTAGTTTAAAGATATACAAAGTAAAGTGTAACAAACTTTGAAAGAAGATGAGAAAATTGAAATATTGTTTTTATCTTATGGAATAGTAATAAGATGTTTGATAAAATTATACAAATCACCGACAAACCCTACCTCGAGGATACTACTCCTCTCAAAAGAGATTCAAATACTGATTTTTGGGTTTGAACTCGTGATCGTAAAATTGAAATGGATTAACATCAAACAATACCGATTCATTTGGTTACAAATCACCACTAACTGTTTGGATACCTAGACTGTTGTTACTATTAGTGAATTAATTTTTATTTAAAACTTTTTCAACTATTATACCACTCTTAGTATTGAAATCATATTTTTGAATTTTTAAATTGTTGAATCAATCTCTTAAACTTGGTTAAATATTGAAATCGATACATACTCTTTGAACTTTTAGTTTAATTAAACTTTTTAAATTTTATTGCAATCAGATACTTTGATATATTTAAAGAGATTACTGTATTTAAAAGGAGATTTATGAATAATAAAAAAGAAAAAAAGGAATTTATAGGATGTCAAAATTTTAGAAAAAATTAAAATATAGCATAAACCGGTTTAATCAAGTTAACGGATGGTTTCAATTAAAATTTTAAAATTATGGCTACAATTAGTTAAAACTGATGGTTTTGATGAAGTTGGATAGATTGAAAATAAATTAATGGAATTAATTGAAATGATGAAAGTTGAAATATTTGGTTATATATGAAATATTTTTAAAAAGTTACTATAATTAAAATATAAATTGTAAAATTTCTATCTACTATTTGAAACTGGAAAATTTTAAATGTAAGGCTTAAAAAATTTCAAGGGTTAATGGATCAAATTAAATGTCCAAGATTGTAGTTGTAACCAACTTCGTGCAAATTTTGTTAAATGGTTTTAACTTACTAATGTTTGAAATAAATCAATTATAAATCTAAGATCATAGGTTTTGAAGCATAAATTTATGTTGAATCTAGGAAATCGAATGATGTCAACATATGATGATAGCTGGTCAAAATTTTATATCTATTGATGCCAAAATCTGGCCTTTAGATTAACTGGTAAATTTGTATCGGGAACGAGTACCTGCAAGACAGAAAACGCTAGACATCGGTGTGGTGTGAGCCACGTCACCTCTGATGCCTAAGTCAGATGAGGAGTAGAGTAGTTTAGTAGAATGTCCAGTGTCGATTGGAACTTACCTTTTTTGTTTTATCCTGACCTTTTGTAGGCGGAGACCTACTTCACCACACCACTCCACTTTCTGAATTTCCCTCTCCTCCACGATACTCCGTCTCTCTGTGGGAGTTGCATGATCCCACTCCCTCTGTCATAGTGGAGACCTGGTCATTCGGCGGGGTGTGCAATCTTCGATAGACTCAGCTTCTTTTCGGTAGGCCCAGGTCGAGAATGGGCCACCTAATCCATTATGAGCCTAACGGAGCCGAACCGGGAGGTCGTGGCATCTAGCTTTCAGTGTCAGGTCTCTAACCTTGCTACCATGGACTTTACCTTGGTTGCTAAGGACCTAGCCTCGGTTCCGAGGACTTGGCTTTGGGTGCTAGGGACTCCCCCTTGGGTACTAGGGACTCCACCTCGGGTTCGGAACTCCACTATAGGTGCAAGGGACTACACCTCAGGTGCTAGGGACACCACCTCAGGTGCTTGGAACTCCACTTTAGGTGCAAGGGACTCCACCTCAGGTGCTAGGGACTCCACCTCGAGTGCTCGGAACTCCACCTTAGGTGCAAAGGACTCCACCTCGGGTGCTCGAAACTCTACCTTAGGTACTAGGAACTCCACCTTTGATGTTGGGGACTCCACATCGAGTACCAGGCACTCCACCTTAGGCGCTAGGAACTCCACCTCGAGTACTAGGCACTCCACCTCAGGTGCTCTGAACTCCACATTAAGTGCAAAGGACTCCACCTCGGGTGCTCGGAACTCCTCCTTAGGTGCTAGGAAATCCACCTTGAGTACCAGGAACGTCACCTTAGGTGATAGGAACTCCATCTTAGGTGTTGAGGACTCCACCTCGAGTATTAGGAATTCCACCTTAGGTTCTAGGAACTCCACCTCAAGTACTAGGAACTCCACCTCAAATACTAGGGACTCCACTTTAAGTGCTAGGAACTCCAGCTTAGGTGCTAGGAACTCCACCTCCAGTACCAGGAACTCCATCTTAGGTTTAGGGACAAAATCATTAGGGTCGGCCTTCAATGTTGTTGGTTGCATTTGGGTTGAGCATTTTGGAAGACCATCCAACCCAAGTGTCCTACAAATGTCCCTACTACAATATCTTCTAATGTTGTTAACTATATATATATATATAAAAGAACATTAAGTTTGAGATTTTAATGGAAGGTAAAAAGTGAACCTATATTTAAATGTAAGAAAAATAGGTTATTAATCTCTAGGAAAAAAGTATTTTATATCTTTAAGCCAAAGTCACAAAAACACATTTCCATTAGTTAAGGGTCAGGATTGGTTTGATAGTCATTCTGTTTTTAATTTTTAGTTTTTGAAATTTAAGCTGATAACAGCTATCTTACCTTAGGTTTTTTTCTTACTTAGATATCTATATCTTGCCCATATTTTAAGAAATCAAACCAAAATTTGGGAACAAAAAAAGTAACTTCTAAAAGCTTGTTTTTGTTTTTAAAATTTGGTTAGCATTCTCCTACTTTCTCAAGAAAAGATGGATACATTATAAAAAAGATTGAGCACTTTGTAAAAAACTTGGATAAAAATAAGTTTAAAATTGAAAAACAAAAAATAAAAAATCAAATAGTTATAAAACGGGGTCTAAAGTTTTAGATTGCTCAACTTTAGTTGACAATTTTTTAATTTAATTTTGGAGAGAATTTGATTTCATTACCTATAGAAATCTATATTTGACGAACTTATAAATTTAAAATTAAAATGGATACTTCATTAGGCTAACTATTATTCTCAACTGATTTTTCTTAAAAAAACCATTATTCTAAATTTTATAATATATTAGGGAATTAGCTTTAGGTATGAACTATTTACTATTTTAATTATAGCATTTTTTATAGAGAAATATTTCATTCAAAGTTAAATTTTGGGTTTTTATTTTTTTTGCTCATTTCAATTTTGCTCTTCACCGTTTCTTAATTAAAAATCGTTTGTTGTACTAATTGAAAACTATCTGTAGCACTTATTAAATACTATACTTATTGAAGACTGTTTATAGTATTGATTGAAGATTATATATGTATTTATTAAAGATTTTGTTATACTGATTGAAGTCATTAAACTCGTGAACTTTTTTTGTCTTTTTACTAAGGCTCCTAATTTTTTGCTATGCACGAATTTTTCTAAAAAAAATTGTTACCCATACCATTTTTTTTTAATTATTATACATGTAAAAATTCCAATATATTATTCCTTCTGCTCCATTACACATTAAAGTAGATATGAACAATAATTAGATATCAAGAATGGGAAAGAAGGTGGGTAGGTGTCTATTTTAAAGCACAAAAGTAACATACAATCTAAGGCTTCAGCATTATCTTAATTGAAAAAGAAAGACCCAATCAACCGCTTCAACATTTGTTTAGAATTTATCGAATGGATCAGTGGCGCGTTGGTTACTTGTTTGGTGTTATTTTATTTTAGCTCCAAGGTCACGAATTCGAATCTAAAAATTGGTATTTGATTCTCGTATTATTTGAGAGGAGTAACGTCCTATATAGAATCTATTGGTCCTCCTCTCTTCAATTTGTACTAAAAAAAAAAAAAAAGTTTGAGATTTTGAAATCTTCTTTTTCTTTTAATTCCTGGTTCATTTTTGTACGACTATAAATTTAACCTGTGAATTTTGAGGACTTCATCCATTTTATATAATTTATCTATGTCTTTTAAATTTTAGTTATGATTATATTTAGCCTATTTCATTAACACGATTATTAAAGTTAAAAGTCAAAATGGGATTAATTTAACGGTAATTGACACTTATCGTTGATGAAGAGGTCACACTTAAAATCCTCCCTCTAAGTATTGTTGTACTAAAAAACACCATAACTAAAACACTAAGTATCAAAAAAAAAAAAAAAAAAAAAGTTAGATTAGCTTCTCTTTTTCTTTTTCTTTTTTTTTTTTTCTTTCTAATTTCAATGCCATTCACCTAGCTGTAACATTTTAACTACAACAATTTCATAAGTTTTGGAGGAAAAAAAAAAAGCTACAACAATTTCATAAGATTTGGAGATTATTGCTTAAATGGAATGTTGTAAAATGTAGTTGTAATAACTCTAAGGGGTGTTTGTTTGCCATATTAAAGGAGAATTTACTAACTCTTCCTCAAAAATTTACATACAAACAAATTTTACTAATTCTTCCTCCATTTTACTTTAAAAAATAATTCTTTATTTCTAATCATTCATTTATAACTACTCAATCATTTATAATCACTCATTTTTAATCATTCATTTCAAATCAATCAAAATAACTCATTTTTAATCATTTATTTATTAACTACTCATTTTAAATCTACATTCAAACAAGGTTTTGACTCTAATTTCTCTACACAAAAATCACATCCAAACGAGTTTTTTGCTACAACTCTCAATTTTTAACTCCTCAATATAACTTCCGAAGCTAAATTCTCCTTAAATATAATAAACAAACACCCCCTAAGTTAATAAGTGACTTGATAAATTTTATCTCAAAACTAAGTGGCTTCATAAATTACTTATCAATTAAAAGTCAATATCGACAATAGGATGAATGTGTAGTTTAATATAGTTAAAAATATAATAAAATATAAAATAATATTAACAGATGTATTAATGGTTTATCTGTTTGTTGTTGCAACAATTTCAACTTTTAGTTTTACCAATTTAGCCTTAAACTAGGTAAGTTGTTTCAGTTTATCTCTAAATTTTCAATTTCATCAATTAAACTACAAATTTGAATGAGTCAAATTGCACCTCCAATGAGAATATGTTTTTTTTTTTTTTTAAACATCCAGTAAGTCAATTGAAAGTTTAGGATTCAAATTAAAGCAGCCTGCAAAGTTAGGTAAACATTAATGTAAAATTTGCTTTTGAAATGATATAAAAATATAATGCAGAGATAAGATTAGAAGGAATAGATGATTAATGATTCATATTGGCATGATAAACTAGTATTTCAGGTATAATTATTGAAAATTATGGTGGTGTGATGCTTATTAATTCCATAGTGAGCACTAATATCAAAATGGGCACTTAGTGTTTCAAATGGGTATCAAGTCAATCAATTTCTTTCACCATTAAAAATGGCATCCCAATAATACACCATCAATTTTCTTGAACATTTGCCAAAGTAAATATAATTGAATTAATTTAGATATGATAAATAAATATTAAAAACTATTCATTTTCTAGCCTAAAATTTCAAAATTACTGAAAAGTAGTGGCAGGCATAATGTGGCGAATTATCTTCCCTCTTGCTGGCGGCCATGGCGTTTGGTGAAAATTATACCCAAAGTACTTTGTATGAGATCAATTTAAAATTGCCATTCTCAATCATTAACTAATGTGTCCAAACACAATTAATAATAATAATAATAATAATAATAATGTTAAGATACCATTTCAATAGTGATACTTTTTTTTTATAGGAAAATTGTATTAGATTGATGAGTCATTCTCCCAACATAATTATAAATATAGACAAATTTTAAAATATTTATATTCATAATCATTAATATATTTTAATATTGTACTGTATGTATTAGTATTATAAATATTCATTAACACAAGATTATGTATTATTAGTACAATATTACCATTAATATCAATAATTATGGTTGATAATTTTTTTAAAAAGTGACTATATTAATAATTATTTTCTAAATTTAATTAATTTGGTAAGTTTCCCTTTTTCTTTTAATATCTATGAATATCTGAGCTAATTTACACGCATCTTCATTATTCTCACAAAATAGACCATTTGATCTTATACATTTGAATGTCAAGAAAATCTATAAAAAAAATAAAAAATTATTTTCTAAATAGGTGATCGTCACTGGATTGAACCACAACCTTATAGATTTTCAATGATCTCTTTGAGACCTAAACCAACCCATGACGGTTCAATAATAGTACTTTACGACTCGATCTTAGTTTTTTTTTAACTAATAAACCTTAAAACTAATTTCCACATTTAATTTATGGTTAACTTTTATCTTCAAAAATTCTTTGCTAAAAATCTTCCCTATGGAAATTTATGAAATACACTTGCAAATGAACATTACTATCATTGCTTCAATAAGACCATTAACCGTATCATTGCTTCAATAAGAAGAACTAACCTTTAACAGCTACTCACATTTGAAAGAAAAGAGATTAAAATGTAACAGAACCAAAATGATATTATTAGTGTCTACTCCACATGGATTTTGACAAAATTACACAGCTTGCACCCTTAAGTCACTTGATCATTGGATAAATTATGAATTTTGAAACTTTAAAGTCTAGAGGTGAACAAAGAATAACCAAGGCAGTCTTTTAAAGCAGTGAACAAAATTATGCAGCAAGAACAAGAGGGTACCTAAACTGATGCTAGCTTTTGCTTGGCATGCCATGCAACAACATCCTTGTATGCCATATTTCCCCCAAAAATATCCAAAGCACTTCCCACAGTAACGTCCACATGCCCCATTCCAGCGTCTTTTATCCTTTCTAAGTCGGCCATCGTCGTGACACCACCCGCATATGTAACAGGAATCTGCCATTTTTTTAAAAGCAAGATCAGTATTTTTCAGCAATGCAATGCCAGAAAGTTGTATGTTCTTCAGAAGTAGTCATGGTGGCACTCTAAGAAGCACATACACAAATACGCCATACAAACACAACACGATATGGACACGGTGACACCATTTTTTGAAAATGTAAGACACAAATACATCAAGGACACATTATTTATTTATTATTTATATAATATTAAAAGAACAAATCCAATATATTTTAGTTTTTTTATAAGTATGAAAAATAATTAAAATCAAAATCAAAATTTAAATAACATTTGAATTTAACTCACATAGTTATATGAGTTCATTTAAGTCCAAACCAAACCTCGCCCTTCTTTAAATACCAACTAAAAAAGTCCACAAAGCAAAAATTGATAAGAAAGCCTAACCTTAACAATCCCAAAATATTTTAGTTTTACCCTCGTTTTCCTCCTCTTCGTTCTATTTTCTCTCTCTTTCTCCCTTTCCCATTTTTGTCCACCTACCTTCAGTGGACGTCGCCATTGATTGGCCTCACCAACCTCACTTCGTTGTTGTGTCATCGACCAATTGAAAGGTAAAAGTTTTAAATGATTTGTCCGTGAAGTGTATGTGATGTCCAGAATTAAAATCTAATACTAAAAAAAGGAGACACGGAAGTTTGCGTGTCAGATAAGTGTACAAAGAGTGTCTGGAAGTATCATGTCTAATATATATACGATATGGAATATTCGTGTTTCCTAGGTGACATTAGCAGTTATGCAAACAAGAAAGAAATTTGAAGGCTATATGGAGTAGACTAACCGATGAATACTTGCCAAGCAATGACACTAGCTCTTCATCAATGCCAAGTCTATAGTAACCAAACAGATGTTAGAATAGATATAAATGAATACACTTATACAGATAATAGTAGCATTTATGACTTACTTTTTCCCTTCAACATCCACACCATGAACCAAAAACTCATCTGCATAGTCAGCAAGGAAGGCCAGTACTTCCTCATCAAGAAAAACATCACTGAACTTCTGCCATCTATCAGTCACAATTGCATATTTACCTTCCTAAATCAAAACTGGATGTTAATCAATACTTGATTGATAACAAATGTTAGTGAAGGCCCAAACTGAAAAGGCAATGTTAAATCTAAAATGGAGGAAGAAGTTGCTATAAATTTTAGAGTTCGTTCTATTCCCGAGCTACAAAATTGTTTTTGTAAGATGTTTGTTCGTTTCAGCACAGATGACTTCGAGTACCAGCTCAGATTGAATCCATGATAGATAACAAGTTTACATCAAAAGGGTTAACCATAAATTGAGGTGTTCATTAATCATTACAGCTTCCAAATCCAGCAACACAAGCATGCAAAAAAATACCTTTTTTCTACAACTAAGATCCAGCACAAGCCTTTGTTTCCCAACAATGCGAACAAGATCCTTAAGCCTTGTAAGATCCATTTGTCCATTGTTGAACACATACTGTGGCAGAACCAGAGAAATATGCAACATATTAATGGGAAGTTCTGAAACAGTGCACTTAAATAAAACCAATTAAACTTTCTAATGACATCTTAACTATCTTCTATATTCTAGTACTACAATTGCACAAGGTTCAGTGTTACAGAATTTCAGAAGCATGTTACATTGCCTCCACTTGCTTTACTTTTCTTTTTTTTTTTCTGATATTCGTGAGTGTCCGGGCCAGCTGATGTGCACCTTGACTATCTCATAGACATACTGCCTAACCCTACAACATTTGGATATCAAGAAAACTTGTAAGAAATTAATTCCTACGTAGGTGGCCATCATAGATAAAACCCATCATCTCTTAGTTACATAATGTCATCTTAACTGCTGGGTCATTCCATGATAGTTTGTCTCCACTTACATCATATTCAACATAAATAGGAAGATGGTGAAGAACCCAAGTGAATGAGGACATATTAAGAAATATTTATGCCAAAAATCAGTTTAAACTTCCCTCCCAACTCCAAGGATAACTCACGAGTTATCTTGAATTCTCAATGCAGATGAAATAACCAATTATTAATATTTGTCTTTCTTAAAAAACATAGAAAGAAAGAAGTTTGAATATGCCCTCCTTCAATAACTCGACCTTACCTTGCCACATCAAATGTTCTGTAGATATAGCCTTAATAGGGAAATGGAAATCTGACGCACGTTTATTAGTAACTACTCTAGCCCATTATTGGACCCCTCCTTTTTTAAAAATTTAGGTTGATTTGTTTCAGAAGTTGCGCTCTATTGAATGAATGCCTCATAACTCTAGATCCATGTTGGGTTAATTCACACAAACTTTGGCATTTAGTATGGTTTTATAGAGGGAAGCAGGTTAAAAAATATGTCCAAACAAGAATCCTTGGCCACCACATTAAGCATGGTCATTCATGGATAAAACTAAAAGGTAAGAACTTACTGAAGTAACAATGACATGGCTAGCTCCTTCATCAATATAACCAGAAGCATTTTCTGAATTTATCCCACCTCCTACTTGTAAACCACCTATATATTTTCACTTAAAATTGTCACTCTCAATCATTAACAATAAGTCACTTTGCTACATAAAGTTAAGCTTCTCAAAAATATATAAAATAGTTCAGAAAATCTAAGTGCCACCAGAATACTACTGTTTAACATACTAAGAAAAAGAAAAGGAACAAACCAGGATAGGCATGTAATGCTTCATGGGCAGCAGCTACACTCAAAGGATCTGCTCCAAGCATGATGGCATGCCCACCTGTTAGCCCATCTTGTTTGTACAAATTTGCATATTCTGCAGCTGATTTATCTGATTCAAAATTTGTAAGAAGAGTTGATCCGTCCTGCTCTGAATCTCGGAGAGTTGATCCAACAATTTGTTTCACTTTCCCCTTATAAAATCATATCTCAAACATGAAAAATCAGATTAATATCAGATGTAAACACAACACTTAACAAATCTGTTGTTGAATTGTTGTTAAATTATGTTAAATCCAATCAACTCGAATATCACATGATGTGAACACAATACTTCCCTAATGTGTTGTTGAATTATGTTTAACCTAATTCAACATGATATAAGAGCCATAAGTCTTTTGTTCAAACTCCTAGCAGTTAAGACATAGAGGTCTTTACCCTCCAGTCTCTTCATTTATATTCTGTGTCTATTCCCTTTTCTCTCTAAGTGTA
>JBBMKA010000026.1:10488158-10511687 GCA_037833695.1 Sechiopsis laciniata | reverse complement strand
TATAATAAGATAGTTGTTGTAAGCTTAAATTTTAAAAATTAAAACTAAAAACAAAATGGTTATCAAACGAGGCAAACTGAATCTCAAAGAGAAACATAGAATTTAATCAGGGACCCTTGAGTTAGAACCAAAATATAGATCAAATATGGAGTAAAAGGAACACAAACGGGGAACCTTTTGTTCGGCTTTAAGAGCTTCTTCAAGATTGTTCAATGCAGAAATGGATCCACCTTCCATCACGCCCATCAAATTCTTCATACGAACACGCATTTGGAAGAGTTGAGCCACGAGCTGGCTCACCTAGTGTTGGATAAAATCATATTCGTCAGTGGAACCCTCATTACGGGTTCTAAGATGAAGATGATCTACAACTTTTACATTAAATAAGAACTTGAACTACCTGCTGCTCTGTTTTCCCCGATTCTTGAGCAATTCGTTTCCTCCTTGCGGGTGATTCTGCCAACAATTCTGGTTTCTCCTTCTCCTCTGTCAGCGAACAAGTAAAAAGTTGTCAGATTGTAGAGATAATTAAAAAAAAAAAAAAAAAGGGCTGATGGAACATATTTGATGTATTTGTGTTGAATTAGGTTAAATCATCAATCAACCCAAGAGTTTATGATGGGTTGGGATAAATTTATCATATCAACCAATACTCCCCCTTGCTCGTGAGCTTGAAAATTTGATAAATGCCAAAAAGACTGGGCAGGAACTCGAACTCAAGACCTCTTGCTTTGATACCATGTTTGAATTATGTTAAACCACCAATGAACCCAAAAACTTAATTGATGGATTGGGGTAAATTTAATTATATCACCCAACAATTTGAATAGGCAAAAAGCAACCGGTGATACTACGCAAGTTCATGAGAAGTTTTGTGCCGATTCGATCAGAATGATAAAGAAAACCTATCATCTAACAAAAATGTAATCCAATTGATTAAGACCCTGTTATAACCATTTGATTTTTTGTTTTTGATTTTTAAAATTTAAGCTTATTTTTACTCATATTTCCTACAATGTGCTTCATCTTTCTTACAATATATCTAACTTTCCTTAAGAAAGTATGTGAACGCTAACCAAATTTTAAAAACAAAAACAAACTCTTGAAAGCTACTTTTTTTGTTTACAAATTTTGGTTTGGTTTCTAAAAATATAGGTAAGATGTAGATATCCATGTAGAAAAAACGTATGGTATGATAGTTATTGTAGGCCTAAATTTCAAAAATAAAAAACTAAAAACAAAATGGTTATCAAATGGGGCCTAAGCTAATGTACTTCCGACCCTCTGATAATAAAGAAGCAAAAAAATGGTTAAAATTCACATGATCAACGATTTAATATTGCCCTCTTAAGCATGACCTAGCATTGGAATTCTAACTCATGGTAGAAACCAGCAGGGGAAAGAAAAAATACCAAGAGTCATTACTTCAATCATTGATTCCATTATTTTCAAACTTCTCTCCGCTTCTCGAATCTGAGCCGGAGTGACCTACAAAAAATAACTTAAAGTGATTAGTCAAGCAGACAAATGAAAGAAATTGTAATGCCCATTAAACGTCAGGTACTGTAACCTGAATTCAGTCTGTGTGATACCTATTTGAATTATTAGTGAAACACTCAACGAAAAATAGTTGTATATCTTATGGGTGTCACAAAGAAACTATGATGTAGAAATTCATAAGATTTTCATTCCTACCTTTCCCATACCGGGGATCATTCCAATGACACGAGACATAGATCCCATTCGAGCAACTGCACGAGTTTGCTTCAGGAAATCATTGAAGTCAAATTTTGCACTCATTATCTTCTTTTGCAGTTCCTCTGCATCCTCTTGGTGCATCTATATACACAATGGGGTTAAAAACTTCAGACTTCTCTGAAAGTGGGACAAAATAAATTCCAACTTACCACTTCTTGTGCCTTCTCCACGAAAGAGAGAACATCTCCCATTCCTAAGATTCTTCCTGCCATACGATCAGGATAAAATGGTTCAAGGTCTTCCATTCGTTCTCCACGCCCTACAAGCTTGATTGGCTTTCCTGATACCTGTAAAAATAAAATTGACAAAATAGATCGCTATGCTCATCCAGTCCCATTGTAAATTTGAGGATATTGAAAACATTGCTCGTAAAGAAAAAAGCTAAGAAAAACAATCCAGAAACTTTATTGAAGAAGCGAATGTACATTAGTTTAGCAATAGGTATTCGTTGATATAATTAAATTTACCTCAACCAAGTAGCTTAAAATTTTGGGTTGATTAGTGATTTAACATGATTCAACATGGTATCGAGTAGGAGGTTCTGAGTTCAAACCCCAATGGATTCATTTCATCCCCAATTAAAATTGATTTCTACTTGATGGACATTTCTCAAATTTTCAAGCTCACAAGTGAGGGAAGTGTTCGTTAATATAATTAAATTTGACACAACCCATTAGTTTAAACTTTTGGATTGATTGGTGATTTAACATGATTCAACAATAGGACATACCTCTTTGACACTCAAAGCTGCTCCACCTCTTGAATCTCCATCTAGCTTTGTCAAAATAGCACCTGTGATCCCTATCTCCATGTTGAATGTTGTGACCAAGGCTGCAAAGCCACATAAGATGGAAATGGGCTTAATGTCCTTCTAAGTTATTTCCAAAACCAGTTTTAATACTTTTGGTCGTCGTCCAAGGTTGCAGAAAGAGTACCTGCAGCTTCTTGACCAGTCATTGCATCCACAACAAGGAGCACTTCGGTTGGATTGATTGCTCGTTTCACTTCTTTTAATTCATCCATCATGGGCTTGTCTATCTGTTAAATTTTGAAATGAATAGAACTTTACATAAGTATAATTAATGAACAAAAGAAATTCTTCAATAAGTAATTTATATTGTGAACCATCCACGTATTCTTTGCGACAAAAATATCGAGCACCTGAAGCCTTCCAGCAGTATCCACGATCACTACATCTACTTTATTTTTTCGAGCCTCTTGTAGACCTTGTTTTGCAATGTCTGAAGGCTTAACCTCAGTGCCTGCTGTATAAACAGGTACCCCCACCTGTAAATCACTATGACAGAAAGTGAGGTTAAAATAATTACTAATGAATTATATCTATATAAGTTCATAATTCTTCAGCAGATGTCACACCACGCCCTATTTAAACAATTTATTTACTAATTTCGAATGACAAGAACCCTCATTCCTCTTAACATCAACTATGATCACCTAGCTACATGCACTGCAGAAAATCAACTAAACGGGACTAATGAAGAAGCTCAGATTCAATGCACCATTAACAATATAAAAGCAGACACAAATGTCCTCATCTCCAGTTTCCCTTAAAAGACAAACTTTAGTGTCCACTTCACTTCATTACATTCAATATCTGAAAATTTTCAAAATGTATTACTAGCAGCTGCTGCTTATGAAAAAAACAATGGATTGATACCCATAACAAATCATCGAATTCGAACCCTGTATAAATTTCTAAACTAATTACCACCTTAACACCAAATCTTAAAGAACCGAAAAGAACAATCAGGGAACATGTGGTCTCTCTTCCAATGTCAACTATTCCATATACAGTTAGTTGATGTTGATCCACTCCACTCTATTATTATTTAGACAAGATCGTTTGAGTTCACATTATCTTCACAAGAAACCATTGCAGATAAGAAGGTCTAAAACTAATTAACCACAGATCATTCATAGCCTATATCTATGGTTAGCCTCATAAGTCATATCATATACAAGTAACACAATGATCCACTACTCAGTAGACAATAAGCAAACGACATTGATGAGTTTTTTCAAGTAATTGCACTTTCATGGAGAAAAATGAGAGAATACAACATACAGATAGCACGTCCGAACGAAAGGAGAAAACTGATAACATCATAGAGAACCAGATCAAGCTCGTACTACAAAAAAACTAGTGTCTGAAGCCTCAAGGGAGGGATTAAACATGTCCACCTTGATGAGAATGAAATTTCATACCTGTTCCCCCAAGATAACTAATTGGTCAATAGCAGCAGGTCTATACACATCTCCGGCCACCAGCATGCAACTTTTCCCCTGTCGCCAACATTGTTGAAAAACATCTTTGATTTAAAGAGATGACCAAAGGCAAAAAAGAGTAACTAACACAATACAATACACATATACTTTATTATTGGAAGATGAAAAATACAAACTTACCTGCTTCTTAAGATAATTGGCCAATTTTGCACAAACAGTTGTCTTTCCAACTCCTTGTAGACCAGCCAACAGTATGACAGTAGGGCCAGATTTTGAAAAAACTAGTTCAGAGACTTCTCCACCCATCAATTTCACAAGCTCATCATTTGCAATCTATAAGAGTCAACAACTGAAAAATGATACATAGCTTCGATGCTAAAGTTTTTCAAATTTCCGAAGTCTTAAATGTAACCAAGAATTTCACCTACAAGCAACAATAATGATACATAAAAATACAACATATGAAATCACGCCAATAAGAAGTTATACATACTAGTAAGATCATGCCAATAAGAAGTTATACATACTAGTAAGATAGCGTCTACGCTAAAGTTAACGACCAACAGTTGAATTTTATGCTAATGCGAACAATTTTTTTTTGATACCCATGATAATGTAATGTAAACAATTAAAGATGATACTAGACCTTGACTCAACATAGACCCAAAATATCGTAAGATACAAAAGCTAAAAATGCTTTCAATCTATAATATTTGCCATGTCTACACTCACTTACCCCTAGGAGATTTCCTCAAATCTGAAAAAAAAAAAGCCACGTATAAAGAAAATAGAACATGGTTTTTTAATTGATAATATTTGGATATGGCATAAGACCTACGAATAGTATTAGAACAACTTGAAGGGCTGCTAATTTCTGAGAAATAACCAAGTCCACATGTACATTTGTAGTTGAATGATTATGAAAGAATATAATGGTAAATCTCACACGTCACGGCAGCCTAAATACCTTAACCAATTGTTGATCAGGTTTCACTCCTCGAATCAGGCCAACACCAACAGCTTGGTCGCTGACAGATTGCACAAACTTTCGTACAACAGGAAGGCTTACCTATATTAAACAAGTAGGACCCAAAAATCCTTATTTAAAACCAAAGCACCAATATAAACAATGTAACAGTCACTTACATCAGCCTCTAGAAGAGCTCTCCTAATATCCCGCATTGGCTCCACAATATTTTCCTTTGTCAAAACCTCTAAAGGAAGAGAACATCCATCAACCAAATGAATTGTCTAAAGAATCAGCTATTACTAGTTACATTTAAAGGAAAACAATTAAGAACTCTAACCGAACAGATTAGTTCCTCTGAATTAAATTTTGTACATTGTAACCTAGAAATGAAATGCGTGTATGTGCATGCATGTATGTACTTTGGCTCAATCCCTACATCAAATCCATTTTTCTTCGTTCAAAAAATTAACAAGATATACAGCAGGTTTCACAAGAAAAGAAAATTCCCCCTTCCACCACCTCCATCCCAGCAGTGGCCAAAGGACTCATAAGTGAGTTATCATTTCCCAGCCAGCTCAGGTACTTTTAAAACAAGAACACTATGCAATGCAGGTAATTTGATTGACATTTGATGTATCTTAGCAAACCTTGAACATCTAGTTCTAGACTATATTTAATTATCAAACCATCTTTTTTATTTATCCAACTGTTATTAAATAGTCCAGAGATCATCACAAAACAAACTTGAAAGGCAACAGATATAAGGAAATAAAGATGTTCAGACCTTCTCCTTTGAGCTTGTTCCAAGCAGACTCCAGGCCACTTGTCAACTGGCCAAACATTTCAGCTCGTACTACCCCACGCATCTCTCTCCTAGTGATAGCAATCTTGGAATGAACCGAACCCCAAATCTCTCTCTGTGAACAAAATCAAAACCAAACTCAAGAAAAACTGACAAGCTCACAGAACCCACAAATGTAAATTTTTTAATTCAACAACAATTGACAATTGAAAATTCGAGCCCATAACCTCTTGATTACATGGTCGTACAAGATAACCTTAATAATAACTCTTTTCAAAGAAAAACAGAGTTCCATTGAAATGATGAAATTTACAAAGCACTCAAAAATCAATTCCAATTGTCCTCGAGAGGTGGCGCCGTGGTCGAAGGCTTAAGTTTTGAGGTGTTCATTAAAATCCCAGTTTCAAGACTCACCTGTGAGTGTGCGACATTAATTTATAGACCCCTCCCGTGTATGTCTCTCAATGCCTAGCCTAGAGACGAGCGTGGTTACCCCAGGTACGGTAGAGCGAAGCTCTAATTTCCCGGTTAAAAAAAAAAAATCCATTCCAATTTACACAAAATCATAGCAAGACTAAAAATCCAGAAACAAAAACACAGTTTTCTCAAATTTCCCCCACCAAACAATCTACACCTTGAAATATTTTCCATTTTCTCTGTAACCAAACTTCCACAAAATTTAAGTTCTCCTTTCAAAATTGCCTCAATCACAAGATAAAAACAGAAATAAGCAACGAACAATAACGCAATCAAACTTCTTACAGCGAACAAATTCCTGGAAGAGAGCGACTTCAAATAACTGGTTCCAAGCCAAGAAGATGAAACACTGGACGATTTTCTCGCGCAGTTCGAACCATAGCACAACCTTCTACTTGCACAAGGAGATTGAGAATTCGAAACCAAATGACGCGAAGCAACGGTCGAAATTTGCAATGCCTCCATTGCAAAATTCGACCAGATTTCTTTTTTGCTTCCTTTTTCTCTGCAAGTCTCTGTATTTAATATATCCGATTTTTTGCTTATCCTCTTCGGCTCACATCGTGACTGTCCATTTTTTATGACGTGGCAGCATCGAACCTCTTCGTTCAAACGCAGCCTATTAGTTCTCTTCTTCCTCACCATGAAGGATGATTTCGGTTTGATTTTATCGGTTTTGTGTCAAATCGACAACAGAACCAATATTCTTGATATACATAAAACCAGTATTCTTGATATACATAATTGGGTTGAGACTAATTTTCAATAAATGATAAAATCGTTGATTTAATTTTCATTTGGTTCGATTTTTTAAAGTCATTTGAAAAATTAACTTTCATAGAGAAGCCAACTCGAACTTCGGACCGGACCGCACTTCCTAAACTCTTACCCTCTGAGTATAATTTTAATGAGAATTTGATTCACTTTTCTTTCTTTTTTGTATCATTTACATTTTGGTTTATTAATTTTTATTTGAGGAAAAAATTCCTACATTTTGTATAGAAGAGCCATGCAATTTATCTATTTGTACCATTAGAGTCATGTATATATTTTTATTTGTAATACAAATATATGTGCTATAATGATCCCACATAGGAAAATTATAGGATTTAATGCACATTTATATGCAGGAACGTTTTTCTCTTTTTTTTTCATATATAAAGTAATATTTCTAACGTTTTTTACTTCATATTTTGCAGCTAAAATTATTCTTTCATGGAATCTTAATACAAATATAATTGTATTTTTCTTTAAGTATTGAAAGGGATAGTGAATTCTAAAGAAAAAAAAGGTCAGTGACATATTAATTTTATTATTTAATAGTACAACACCGCAATTACAAATTCGATCCTACTTCAACCAAACTAATATATTCCAATATTTTTAGAATATGATTCAATATTAAATCGGTTTTGTTCCGTTCAATTTTGTAGATTTTTTGTTTTTTCTTTCCCCCTACTTCTTCTACCACTAGACAAATGGAAAACAAAATTAATCGCAGAATCAAAATCTATGACCGTTTTCTCTACGCCATGGAACACTCAGCTCAGAGAATTAGCAAAACGATGTCAATTCCTTCAAGCTCTGAATCTCTATTCCCAAATGCTCCGCCATGGCGATCGCCCCAACGCCTTTACTTTCCCGTTCGCTCTCAAATCATGCGCAGCTCTCTCACGCCCAATTCTCGGCGGCCAATTCCATGCACAAATCATCAAAGTTGGGTGTGAATCTGAACCTTTCGTGCAAACGGGTTTGATTTCTATGTACTGTAAAGGCTGTTTGGTTGAGAATGCTCGGAAAGTGTTCGACGAAAATCCCCAGTCAAGAAAACTTACTGTTTGCTACAATGCTTTGATTTCCGGCTGTGTTTTGAATTCGAAAAGCTCCGATGCGGTACTTTTGTTTCGTCAAATGAATGAAGAGGGTGTGTCTGTTAATTCGGTTACGTTGCTGGGTTTGATCCCAGTTTGTGTATCACCGATTAATTTGGAGCTTGGATCGTCTCTTCATGGTGCTACATTGAAATGTGGATTGGATTCTGATGTCTCTGTTGTTAACTGCTTTATCACTATGTATATGAAATTTGGTTTGGTTAATTATGCACAGGAACTGTTTGATGAAATGCCTGAGAAGGGTTTGATTTCTTGGAACGCTATGATTTCTGGGTATGCACGAAATGGGCTGGCATCAAATGTTTTGGAGCTCTATTATAAAATGGAGTTACATGGGGTTCATCCGGATCCTGTAACTTTTGTTGGGGTTTTGTCATCTTGTGCTAATCTTGGTGCTCAAAGTGTTGGTCGAGATGTAGAATTTAAGATCCAAGATTGTTGTTTTGGCCACAATCGGTTTCTAAGCAATGCTTTGATCAACATGTACGCTAGGTGCGGCAATTTAGCGAAGGCACGAGCTCTGTTCAATGAAATGTCGGAGAGAACGTTAGTTTCATGGACAGCAATTATAGGTGGGTATGGAATGCATGGACATGGAGAAATTGCAGTGCAGCTTTTCGAAGAGATGATAAGCAGTGGCATTGTACCTGATGGAACTGCATTTGTTAGTGTCTTGTCTGCCTGTAGCCATGCAGGACTTACTGATCAGGGCTTGGAATATTTCAAGATGATGAGGAGAAACTATCAATTGGAACCGGGTCCAGAGCATTATTCGTGCACGGTGGATCTTCTGGGGCGAGCAGGGCGGCTAAATGAAGCTCGAGAACTCATTGAGTCCATGCCAATAAAGCCTGATGGTGCTGTTTGGGGAGCTCTTCTTGGTGCCTGTAAGATTCACAAGAATGTTGAGTTAGCAGAATTGGCTTTTGAACGTGTGGTTGAGCTTGAACCTGAAAACATAGGATACTATGTTTTATTATCGAACATCTATTCCGATACCAACAATTCGAAAGGGGTATTGAGGATTCGGGTTATGATGAAGAAGAGGAAGCTGAAGAAGGATCCTGGATGTAGCTATGTTGAACTGAATGGCAGAGTTCATCCATTTGTGGTTGGGGATAGAAATCATTCCCAGGCTGAAGAGATATACAGAGTTCTAGATGAGTTAGAAGCATTAGTGCAGGAATTTGGAGGGCCTAAAAGAGATGAAAGCAACAAAGATTTGTTGACTGGAGCTGGTGGTGTTCATAGTGAAAAGTTGGCTATTGCTTTTGGACTCTTGAATACCATCTCTGGGACAGAAATTGTGATCATAAAAAACCTTAGGATTTGTGAAGATTGTCACTTGTTTTTCAAGTTGGTTAGCAAGATTGTTGATCGTCAATTGACTGTTAGAGATGCAACTCGCTTCCACCATTTTAGAAATGGGAGCTGTTCTTGCAAAGATTATTGGTAGGATCATGGACTTGTTTGCTTTTGGTTAAATGGTAAATTCAAAGTTGAACTCTTGCAAGAGTGGAGTATTGAAGGTTGAGAGAGGTTGTTGTTATTATTATTATTATTTTTTTTTTTTTTTTATTGCGAGTATTCTTCATCTCAACTTTTTTCATGAAAATTTGATCCTACCATATTTAGATATCAAGAAAACGTAAAAAAAATACTTATGTTTATATGAGACATTCTTTGATGCCCTATCAAATGAGAGCTATATGTTTGAATTGGACTTGTAACTTATAACTTTACCATGTTCATAAGTGGACATAGATAGAGGAATCTCATAAAGGGCATAACGAATAGGAGATTGGAAACAACTCCCCACACATAATGTTAAAAGACAACTATATATATATATATAACAAAATCTAAGCCTATTCCCCTGCATAACATAAAATTTAATAATTTATAACAAAATCTATGCCAATTTACATTGCAATTTAAAAAATTGTAGCAAAGTTGATATCCATTTGGGGTTTCTATAATTTTCCTCGGACTTCAACTATCCATTTTGGGTTAGCAACAACTGTTTTGTCTAATTTTGAACCTGCAAAAGCTTATGATGGAATGAAGCAGTTTAATACGAAAAGCAAAGTAAATTGCATTGAAGATGGAAGGTTTGATACAATCAAATTCATAATTGGATCTTGGAGCTGTAGCAGAGAGAGAGTATGAATGGTTTTCTTAGAAAATTTACTATCCCAAAATAATACAGAAACCTCATTGCTGAAATTTATAATCCACTTGTCCTAAATGGAATACAAGAATTCCATCTAATATTTGTATCATACCAAAATCATACATGCTACAGTTCCGAAATGTTTTACTCACTAGATCTATGTAGATAAAACGGATCGGCAAGGATTGAACCAAATTCCAACAAGTCCATCATCATCACTGCATCCTGTTTACAGGTTCAAGTGCTTCAACGGTTACCACACTATTGCCCCTAATCACCTGAAATGGGATCCAAAATGAGAAATCAATTCTTGAACTATTAAAAGAAAACAAATTTGTTAAATTTTTCCCAATCCATCAACTTAAGCTATTGAGTTCATTGGTGATTTAACACGTCAACGTGAACTCGTGAAGTATAGAGAAGGGCTGAAGTGCAAAATAACAGAGACGCACCACCATGCCAATATCGGTTTTCTCGTTGCCGTTCACTTCCACGGTGTTGTCAACCACTAGATTCATAAATTGGTCAAACCCACGAAGAGTTCCAATTACCAAGCGATTAGCATTCAGTTTTACTGCAAAATTCAAAAGCATCATCAATGTGTGTATACAACAAACACCTAGCATGCAAGATTTCTTCAATCCCGCGATTATACATGTATCGACTAAAAACTGTCCAACCTAGAGAAGTTAGCTCACTGATTTTGATAAATTATTCTAGAATTATCTAGATGATATGATCTTGACTTTATTTTTAGGAATATAAGTTGGACGTTCAAATGTTTACAGGGTTATCAAATTGTATAAATGGCACAAAATCTTATAAAACCTTGTAACACTTTCCTCTTATCAATGAAATTGTTTTTTTTTTTTATAAATAAAGAATAAATAAATAAATAAACTAGATTTAAGACCTCTCTCGCTGCCAAAACGAAAAATGGTCTATTGCCTTCAACTCCAAACAAAAAAGTTTCAATACTTCATCTGTTCGTCTCCTAACAGTATCCATGTCAAATTAGGTCTCTAAACCCTAAACCCTAAACCCTAAACCCTAAACTAAAAAGATTCAAATTCAGGCTCCCCACATTACAAACAGACAAGTAGTTTTGTTTCAGTGCTAAAAATTAAAGACTATTCAATAGCAAACGAAATTGTGAATCAAATCGCATAATTTACATAAAACAAACGAAATCGACGAGTTCTCAACTTCCAGAAAGAAAACGCCAATTCTCAAATCTCAACCAATCTTTCCAGACATAAACAGAGCAAGAAAAATAAAATACGACAACAAATAAAAGTAACAAGAACGTGATGAACAGAACTTACTCTGAAGCTTCTTGTCCATGTACCTGCATCAAGAACGGAAAATCAGGATCCGAGGAAGATGATAGTTGAAATAATCGAACAAAAATTACATTGAACAAAGAATATTTAAGCCGAAACTTACTTCTTGAGATCTGGAGGCTGGCCCGACCTGCTCATGGTGAAGAACGAAAGGAAAATATGTGAAAAGGTTTTTGGTAGAGCAGATGGGAAAACCCTAATTTGTCAAGAAGAAAGTAGCTGCGAGTCTTGAGATTTTGTACACCGGTGACGACATACTTACCATTTGGACCAAAAAGTATTTTTGGGCCTAGTGGACTTCGGCCCATGATATTATTTGTTTAAAGGTTTTTTTTTTTTTTTTTTGAGAAAATTGGTTTAAAGTTTTGAAGACATTAAATACAATTTTGATTTTTATTAGATAACTATGTTGTTTTTATTTTTTAAAAATACAATTATATCAAGATATCTATAATTTACATATGTTTTAAAAATCAAAGCAGACCTTGAAGCTAAAAATAATAAAATAATATCGAATGGGTTGATGACGGGTCATGGGTTTGATCTTAGAAATCTCTATTTTGACTCTCATATTATTTGAAATCTTTAGTGTTCTATGTAGGGTTTGTTGGTCCTCCACCCGTAAATTGAGCCATATACTGTTTTTCAAGATCGAATCTGTGACCGTGGTATTAAATTAGATTACCACCAAACAATGAAACCACTAGACCACTAACTCTTTCGGTACTTTGTTCTTTTAATTATTTTTTTTTTAAATTACTTTTTTCTTTTAATAACTATGATTTAGATTAATAAAAAAAAATTACAAATAACTAACGAAATATAATTTTTAGAAAAAAAAAAACAAAAAAAAATTATGATTAATATTCAACATAATAAGAATACATTAATATTTATTTTTTAATAATGATTTTTTTTTATTTGACTTATCTTGTGATATATTTATGTACTGAAAAATGAATGTATTGGTATGTACCGTTATAATTTGAAATTTTTGAATAAAATATGGAAATTTTTATTCAATTAATACATCATTTTGAAAATAAACTTATATAATTAGAAAATCGTGTTAAATAATGAAAAAGGATGAGATTTGAAAGATAGATAAATACATACATTAACATTAATTGATTTTATGTTTTCACAAAAAATATATTAATTGATTTTAATTCATGAATATATATATATATATATATAAAATCGACCTAAATAAAAATTATTGTTTCATCTAATATTTATCATATTATTTCAAATAATTAAATATTAATTTTAGACAAAAAAATATATTATACCTATATTGTTTGATATAAATGATTACGTATGAATGTAAACAAAATTTGCTGTCAATATTTATAATAATATTAAGAAAATCATTAAAAAAAAAAGAAAGAAGAAATTTAGATAAATATATAAGTCGAATCAAACGTGAGTTGAATTATGATAATTCAATGGGAGGTTTTCATAAATGGCTCCTAACAAAATGCAAAATGAGTGTACCAAACACAAGTCAAACATTATACAACGGAATCTACATTTTAGTCAAAGGCATCGTTTGTTTGTTTGTTTGTTTTTTTCACAATAATCAAAGGTATATTAGTTGAAAGTAAACGATTATTTCTCACAAGTTGTAGATCGCCAAATCCTCGGTCTCACAAAATTGAAGCTTCAATCCCAAGCGGCTGAGTTCTTATGATTAATTCTAAGTCAACGCGTACTAAATTCAAAATCGGCATCATATGGCCCAGCCCTTTCTCCCTTCATTGGCCCAATTTTCTCTATCACTTTTTCAACTCCTGTTATTTTCAATCCTGTTGGCAGATAGTTTTTTCTTATTCAACCACATAAGAAAGAGTTTATTTATTTATTATTTTTTTATTCATAAGTGTTAGAGTTACGTTTATTATGTAATTCAACGATTCACATGAGGCTTCACCTTATCACATTTGAATGTTCAAGAAACTTGTAAAAAATGAATTTCCAAAGTCATGCCTGATAATTATTTTATTTTTGGTTTTTTATTTTGAAAATTTAAGCTTATAACTATTTTATTATATGTTTTTTCTTTGTGGGATATCCACATTTTACTTATATTTTTAGAAACCAAACTAAAACTTGGAAGAAGAAAAAGAAATTTCAAAAGTTTGATTTTATTTTTAAAATTTGGTTAGTATTCACATACTTCCGTAAGAAAAGATGAATACATTATAGAAAAATATGAAAAACTATGTAAGAAATTTGAGTAAAAATAAGCTTAAATTTCAAAAATCAAATCCAAACAAAAGATCTAAATAAATGATCATCATGAATTGAATCCAAATTTTTTTAATTTTTTGATATTTTTTCGACTACTAGATTACGCATGGTGGTTATAAGAAGAGTATACATATAATCGAGAAAGAGCAAAAGTCCAATGACATCGTTTACTCTAATAATTTAAGGTTACATGCTCAAAACCTACCTCTTTAGTGCAATGGTGTTTTTTTTTTCTAAAAAAAAGAATCATAAAATTAATAAATTTCTCTTATTTGTACTATATTTAATTGTTTTCTTTTTATGTATCGTGTCAAGTCGGTCAAAATAAATACTGTGATCATGATTTATTTGATGATAATTGTCTCCTCATTGTCTCACATTAACTAAAATAACTAATAATTATATAAGTGATAACAATCATTTGTTTTAGTATTAGGTTTTTTATATCATAAAAAATTATCTATAGAAATAACATTACAAGGGAAAGGTTTGGCTGCACCCCCTTTAAAAGCTACACATAAAGAAAAAAATTTAAAAACAAAAAAATATTATAAAAATAAATAAATAAATAAATTTGTGGCTCTCAAAGAGCCATATCAGCGGGTGCACCAACCATTCCCATATTATAAAGATTATCCGAGATTTTTGTTCTTATCATAGTTTATATTACATTTTTCAGAAAGTAAATGATATTGTTTTTTAATTTTAGAAATTTGGCTTATATTTTGAAAGAAAATTTAAAGTAGATAAGAAAACAAACAAACATAGAAAGTATAAATGTAGAGACAACCACAGTTTTTTTTTTTTTTTTTGAGTACCTGTTTTTAATATTTGTTTTCACAATGAAAAACAAAACTTTCAAACAGAAATTGATATTATTTTAGGTTTTTAGAAATTTAGTTCATATTTTTTTAAGTAAATTTAAAAGTATAAAATAAAACAAACAAACATAGAGGGTAGGAATGTGTTTAAGAGTTCAATTTTCCAAGTCAAATGCCAAACACAAAGATGGATACCAAGCCTAGCTAGTTTGTTTGGTAGGTGTAAATTCAAAAAATTAAGTTTTAAGTAAATCACCATATATTAAATAAGAATAAATATCACATTTAAAATAAAGTTTTTTTTTAAAAAAAACTTCATTTAAAATAAAGTTATTTGCATTTTTTTTTAAACGTCAATATTGAAAGAAGGAGAATTCGAACCTATAATCTCATAATTACAAGCTTATACAAGGTAACCTTAGAGTTCTGATCTTATCAGCGCATTTTTACTTTTTAGTTACACTTCACTCCTGCATGATTTTTTTTTTCTTTTCATTTTTTGTGATCTCATTTGATTCCACAAACAACCCTACTCATGAATTTGTTTCCTTTTTATATAGCACAACTCATTAGTTTGATACATAAATAATAACATAGTAAGTTAATTA
This sequence comes from Sechiopsis laciniata, assembly GCA_037833695.1. Classification (NCBI taxonomy): domain Eukaryota; kingdom Viridiplantae; phylum Streptophyta; class Magnoliopsida; order Cucurbitales; family Cucurbitaceae; genus Sechiopsis; species Sechiopsis laciniata. The sequence continues at coordinate 10,496,343 of JBBMKA010000026.1, read as the reverse complement.
CTGTTTTAATTTCCCTTTCAATTAACAAGAATAAATATGAATGTTGTGTTTAAATCGATGATTGATTTTTTATGAAATATATTATTACAGCAAGAAAGTATTATATTAGAGAAAATTATAATAATATATATTTGAGTCGCAATTATAATATGTGTTTAGAGTGGATAGAATTTTATTATAATAACAAAATTTTGATAATTATTGTTGGATGGTGAAAATTGTGGTCTAATTACTCAACGAGTGTCCAAATGGCCCCAAAAAGACTACTTTCCAACATAATTTAAAAATAAAAAATTACTTATCTTCATGTTTTAGGTTGATCATGTTTGTTTATGGAAGAATTTTAACTTGCATTACTTTTCAAGGAAAAAAAAAAAAAAAGCTTGCATTATTTATCTTCATATTAAATTTGATATAAATACATTTAACCTGGAAAGTTTAAAAAATAAGCCTACAAAAAATAAGAGTCAAATAGACAAAGAAATTTACTGGCGATACTAGCATCTCTATTTTAATTCTTACAATTTTTTTAAGATATTTCTTCAATTTTTATTATGTTAATCAATTTTATTTAATTGAAAACAACAGGATGAAATGTCACAATTTATTATTATTATTTTTTTAAATCATATTCGAATAAGTTTTTTTTTTTTTTACTATATTTGATTTATTTATAAAATTTTGATATTTACATAATTATTTTCTTTATTATTATTCAAGAAAATTCCCAATAAACAAGTTAAAAATGTGACTAGATCATCATTTATTTATTGAGAAAATTATCTTTTTAGTCTGTATGCTTGAGATTTAGTTTTAATTTATTGTAACACTTCTATCCATGACATTTCAATAATGTAATTTTAGTTTGTGTTTTTTTATTTTACATTACTTTTCTTTTAGAAATCAAATTTACGTGAAAACTAAAATCATCATTTCATCAATATATTCAAATTTAAAATTAATCTAATCATCAATTTAATTAACATTATTTTATACTAACGATTTTGTTATTTCATATATTAAAAGTGTGTAATATTGAGACGTTAGGTTAAAAGTTTTTTATTTTAAAATATAATAACTCTAAGAACTAAATTGAAATTAGAGTTAACTCAAAAGATTTTTTTTTTTTTTTTTTTTTTTAAAAGTATTTTTCCTTATTTATTTGTTTGAAAACAAGAGGTTAAAAAGTATACAAACGTGAGACAAACCCAAACGAACATTTTTACTTTTAAAGTGTTTCAAATTTTTAATCAAAATCCAAATCAAACAAAAACACCATTCACCAACCCACCCCAAAAGAACTACTTGAATTAAATAAATAATATAAATAAATAAGCTTATTTAATTGACTATTTATGTTGACGGCCACAATCATTAGCCTCCCTCTAGAAACATGGTATTTCCTATGTAACTTCCACATGATTAAATATTAACTTAGAGGGTAATTTTTTAATGCACCTTCATAAATTATTTTGCAGCATTTGGTTGGATTCTCTGACAAATTATTTTCTTTTCAATTTTGTTAGAAAGGATTTCAATTTTAATTTGTTCTTTTAATTCCAAATAATAAATATAGCTTATACTAAAATTAAAAAAGATAAGGTGGGTGAATAGTGGCCGTTCCCTCTATTTTTCGAGAAAAAAACAAAAAAAACAACCACCTTTTTTGTAGCTTCCCGTTCTAAACAAAGTTTGGTTTAATTTTCAAATATTTTGAGTCAATTTGGGTGTTTTATAATATGTTATAATAATTGAGAGATTTTATTGTTAAGATCTCGATATTGTCCCACATGGAAAAATTGAAGATTCCTACAAGTATTTGTGAGAGATATGGTTACTTCCTCACTGTCAATTGATTTTGAGAATCTCATATTCTCTAATATTTCTAAATTAATAATTATCCATTTAAGATAAATTATTTTAAAAGTAGTTGTAATTTGACTTATAATTTTGCATCCAACTATTTGAAAGAGGGAGTGTGTCTCATTGAATAATTTCTACATTTCATAGTTTTTTTATAGCTTAGTTTAATTTTAGTTTGCACATAAAAATTTAAGGAATTATATTGGGAGAGTGTAAATATTTTATGCAATAAAATCATCAATTTCATTAAAAAAAAAAATCAATAAAATATGTAAAGGCATTAAAGCATTACTATTTTTTTTAATTTAAATTCACAATTTCTTAATGATAGAATAAATTTATGTTAGTGGAGCGAGTTCTCGTTGGTAGCACTCAAATTTTATTTCTATATTTTTAAAAAAACTATTTTTTTTAGTTAACACGATCAATAGTTGAATTTGATATAATATATGATTTGTTATTAGAAAGTCATGACTTCAATATCTAATGTTAAAACTTAAATTCATGACTTTCTCATGAAAGTTTCTCCGCTCCAAAAATCACTGTTGAATTTAATAGAAAAAAAACTAGTTTTGAAAGAAACATTCCATAAAAATAAATTTTTTATAATCATCATGAAGTGGCTCAATTGATTAACAAAGATCTTGAGGTGTTTAAGATTATGGGTTCAATTTGTGGTGGCACCTACTCAACGTGAACAGTCATGAATATAAAATAATAATAATTTTTTTTTTAGATTAGCTTTTTATACTTTTTTTCTCCCCTCTAAAAAAACTAACAAAAACCCCTAAAAATAGTAAATAACAAACTTTGTTTTTTCGTAGAAATGTTTCAAATTTAATTTTATAAATTATAAATGTGTTTTAATACGTATTTGGAAAAGCTTTCGACTTTAAAGTTACTTTTAAATAATTTATATCCAATTGTTTTTTTTTTAATTATTTATTAATTAATCCAAAGTTTAAAAACTCATTTATGCATAAGGTAACTATTTTGTCACACAAATCGTCACATGTTACAACTTTTAGTTCTCAAGAAAAAAATTCTTAAAAACTAATTCTTAAATAAGTAGTTATTTTAGATTAAATGCACATTTTCCCAATCTCATTATATTTGAAGTTTAGTTTTAAAATTAATAAAGTACACATAAATTTTAAATAAAAAACAATAAACAAGCATATCATTGAATAAATAAATGAGATAAAAGTTTTAAAAAAAAATTTATTCTAACAATATTGGAAAAAGGAGAAATTAAAAAATTATAATCTCAATTATAGAAGAGGCCGTTAAAACTCAATTTTTGTTTGGCAGCAAAAATATTACATGTTTTGTTGGTAAAATTCTATGTTAAAATTAAGCAAAAATTTTACATGTTTTGTTTGTAAAATTTTATTTTAAAATTATAAAAGTAACCATATTTGGAAGGTTTCATATGTGTACCAATGGAAGAAAACCAAAACACAAAGAAACTGATTTCTTACCAAAAAAATAGTTTTTCTTTTTAAAAAAAATAATAATAAGTTATTGATTTGGTAATGGAACTGTTGATTTTGGTAATTAAAATTTGAAGTCAAAGGGCAAAGGGTTTTCAATGATAAGTGGTTGCCATTACAAACTGAAACACCTTTCATATTCTCTCTTTTTAGTGGTTGAGCACCAAAGTCCAATATCTTATGCCCTTTGAATTTCATGTCATACTTTTGTGTTTTCTATAATACACTTTTACTATAATATCCAAAATTTAAATTATGTATGAACAAAATGTAACTTCTAAAGTTAGGGGTAGAACCGTCACTACTTGAAATGGAACATCAATGTTCAACTAAAATGGCAACTTGTAAAAATGTTGAGTTGAAAAAGACATATTTTCTTAGCAACACCAACTAAATCTATTGATGATATTGACAAAAAATCAGTCAATAAACACCTTAGCTTTTATTTTGTTTTTATATTATACCATGACTAAAAATGAAGTTTCAAACTAATTGGAAATTATGATTTATGACATTGTGTAGAATGAGATAATGATGAATGATTAATGTCTTTTCAGAAATAGATTAGTAAGAAAAATGTGTATAAAAGCTTAAAATTTAATTTACATATTAATGTGTGTTTGTTTTTATTTTTAGTCATCGGCGATAAAAAAAAAAAAAAATTCAATTCCAAATTATATGTTGAATTTTATTTTTAGTCAATGTGTTTTACTTTTGTTTTAATTTATGCCAAATGTTTAAAAATGATTCATGACTCAAGTTGATGATCTGTATTACTTAATTTACATATTAAATGCTTTTTTTCAAAACAACATATTAAATTTCTTGATTTTCTTACTAAATATATCTACTATTCATAAAAATAAAAGTTAATCCTAGTTAAGATATAACAACAACAACATAGTTTAGCTGGTATAAGATGTGTTTATAATTAAGATGTCTTTAAATTTCATACTCGTAATTATTATTGAATTAAACAAAATATATTCGTTAAGATACAGTTTACTGGTGTTGGTTTGTCTATTTTGGAAATGGGTTAGATTGAAATCTCAAATTTAAAATCGAAGATAAATTATTCTCTGAATTTGTACTAAAAAAATAATAATAATAAATTTTTTGAAAGGTAAACCCAATTTAAAGTTTTGTGTAGAGGGAGAAGGGTGATTTTGCAAATCAACTAGTGTCATTAACTTTTTTTCATCTCCATTCTCTCCATTCTCCTTCCTCTCTTTCTCACAGGTTTTATAATTTAACAATCAAATTATAAGTTTGACTGTACAATATTTGAATGACAAGAAAACTTATAAAATATTAATTTCTAAGTATGTGAATAAGATAGATTAAATTTTTCACCTCTTAGTTCCTAAAATATTTTTGAGTACTAGACCACTCTATGATGGTTTTTAAATTTTAACCTCTTAAAAGAATGAAATTCTCGATTGAATCAATCTCTTTTATGGTGATTTTATATTTAAAGAAAATAGAATGTGAAAAAAATGTATCTCGCTCCCAAATAAAATGTGGAAAGAACATGTTCCACTTCTAATAAATGACAAAACCTCCTTTTTACATGTGTGTTGCCAAATTGTTAAAAGATCGCTTAACTTTTCTAATATACAAAACATACTAAAAATACTTAAAGTTTAACAAATTGGCACGGAAGGATTTACACTCGATAATTGTTTCTTAAATACTACACTAATCATCGCCGTGTGTATGACAATAACGATTATCAATTACTTAAAATATGAATCAACATTAGAAATTAATTAAAATTTCTAACATATATATAATAAAAGATTGGAAGACTCAAACCAAAAATATCATTATTATTAATATATTAATACACACATGCACACACAAGGAATTTGCTCTAGATAATAATTATCTATTTTAATTTAATTATAACACTTCTAAAGAAATATTTAATCAATAGAAAAAATTTAGGCATTTTTTTGCATATTCCAATTTTGCCTCTTCATTGGACTATCTGCTACACTGATTGAAAATTATATGTGACATTAATTGAAGACTGCTCGTGACACTAATTTAAATCTATTTGTATGTGGTCAAAGCGTTTGTTGAGGACTCTCCTCATTTCTCTGAATTCAACAATTTAGTTGTTGATATTAGGCATCTTATTGATTTTCTTGGTATCGAGCATGTTTCTCAATGTAATAGACTTTGTAACAAAGTTGCTAATTTGCTATTAGGGTGATCTTGAATGATGGTTTTTGTTGGATGACTTGTTGCCTTGCTGTTGAGGCGAAGCCTTTATTTTGGAGGGGGAATCTCCTCCCTAATATTACCTCTGCTTTGGAGGTTGATTGTATTGGTGTGGTTTAGTTTGGTTGAATGAATTGGTTTTTTTTAAAAAAAAATAAATAAATAAATATTTGTGACATTGATTAAAGACTATATATATGCATTCATCGAAGATTATATGTTTCACTCATTGAAATCATCAGACACATGAATTTTTTTTCATCTTTTTGTTAGGTTCACCTCAATTTTCTGTTCTGTATAATTTTTTTTCTTCTAAAAAGTGGCTATTCATTATTATTTTAATTTCATAGGTTTGAAGTCTAATTTCAATTTAGTTCATATATTTCAAAATTGAAAATCCTAGCATTTTCATAATGCCCGCATTTGGCCCGTGAGACAATCCTTTACCTAATGTTGACCAAAATAATTATTAGATTAATTTTAAATTTTAAAATATAAGACCAAATTGAAATTAAATCTGAAATCTAAATACTAAAAAATGTATTTTTCTCAAAAAGTTTATATATATAATAGTTTAGTAGTACTAAGTGGAAGTTAAAGGAAAGGCATAGGAAATGGAATAATTGAGACTCTCTATGAGTAACCGCCAAAGTCAAATAATCCAATCATATATTTATTTTATTAATTAATTCATAAAAAAAAATTCCTTTTATTTATTATTATTCTTCTTCTCCAACCCCACCTCCATTCTTGTATAAAACCCATTTTCAGCCCCTCCAATTTTCCATATCCATGGATTCCAAGCTTCATCTTCAAAAACCCTAGCCCCTCCTCTGCAAACTCTTCCTTCAATTTCCCTTCACTTCACAAAAAATGCTAGGCAAGAAAATGGTCTCCTTCAAGAAACTCGCCAAGAAAGTGAAGGTCCGAGCCGGAACCGACGAGAAACCGCACAACGAGAGTTTGCTGTTGGAATCGTCGGAAAATCACGATTCACAGTCGCCGTCGTCAACGCCGACCGGATCCTTCGCCGTTTACGTCGGCGACGAGCGGCAGCGGTTCGTCGTTCCGACGAGCTTCTTGTCGCATCCGCTGTTCAAGATGCTGCTCGATAAAGCGTACAGAGAGTTCGGATTCGAGCAGAGGAATGCGCTTGTTGTTCCTTGTAGCGTCTCTGCTTTTCAAGGAATTGTTAGCGCTGTTGAATGCTGTAATGGCAGATTCGATTTCGGCGAGATTGTCGAGGAGTTTCTTTAGAACAGATCGAATGTAGAGGAATGCCGAATCGCCTAGAGTTTGAATCGCTTGATCTTTTCGGTGAGGCAATTCGTCTTCGATTTCTGTTTAAACCGAAGAGGATTCGATTCGATTTCGGCAAGATTGTTGAGGAATTTCTTTAGAACAGATCAAATGCAGAGGAATACCAAATCGCTAGGGTTTGAATCATTTGATCTTTCCGGTAAGGAATTTCGTCTTCGATTTCTGTTTAAACTGAAGAGGATTTGATTTGATTCGTTTCTGTTCGATTGAATTTGGCCGATTTTACTGTTCGATTGGCTGTGAATGTGAAATTTTCAATTCAGATCCAATTCGATTTGTTGATTCATTTTTCCTAGGAATTGTAAAATCAGAGCTGTAATTCTGCGATGAAATTGAATTTGTCATTTGTAATTTGTAGTTGTAATTACTATGTATGAACAGAAATGTTTATTTAGGTAATTTGTCAACTTTCTTGACAGTTTTTCATGGTAATAGCTGGCATTGCCGACTAAACAAAGGTTACGAGGGGAAAAAAATGTGAACAAGAAAGATGGATTTTTATTTTTATTTTTATTTTTTTTGAAAACAACTAAGTTAATATCAATTAAATCAATATAGGAAAGGTTAAAAGGTGTAATTGAGATAATCGTTTTTTCACAACAAAATACATTGTCAAAACTAATTTCAACTATCATTATAAAATTTTCATTTTGGTTTTGATAGTTCTTTATTATTAAATTTATAAATTAGGTACTAATGTGATAAATGAAGCATAATTATTTTATTTTTAAAATTTAAGCCTACGATAACTATCTTACATAAGTTTCTTCTTACATGAATATCTACATTTTATCTATATTTTGAAAAACTAAATTAAAATTTGGAAAAGAAAAAAAAGAAGTTTCCAAAAAACTTGTTTTTATTTTTGAAATTTTGTTAGTATTCATCAACTTTCTTGAAAAAATATAGATACATTATAAGAATGATGGATATATGATAGAAAATTTAAGTAAAAATAAATTAAATTTCAAAAATAAAAAATTAAATAGTTATCAAATGGATCTTAATTTTAAAATTATTCCTATAATATGAAAGGGGAGGTTCTTGGTAACTGATTAACTTCGTAAGTAGTTGATTCCCGTTAGTTTGAACTAAAAAAAAATAAATAAAAAAAATCTATTTATTACTATTATTATTTTAGTTTAATAAATAGTGGCTGATTTATAAAATTAGGAATCGATTACGATGTACTTCTAAAACCAAAAAGAATCGACTTAGATATAAATGTTGGGTTATTGATAACAATCATTGAATGACATGCACTCTACTATGTTGTTATTTTG
>JBBMKA010000026.1:10472541-10485048 GCA_037833695.1 Sechiopsis laciniata | reverse complement strand
ATAATTTTTTTTTTTTTTTTTTTTTTTTTTTTTTACTTAAATGGTATCTAAAAAAATAGAAATTTTTTTTTTCTAAAAAGGCAAGTACAAACTTATTATTTCTTGTTAACAAGAGGAGTATTTTAGTGGATTCAAGTGTGACACCATCACTACGAAGTCATGAGCTCGAATTTTACTTCTCTTTTCTTTAATTACAAGAAACAATTAGCCACTTATGAATTTATTGAATGAATATAAAACTAATTATATTGTTTTTAAACTTAAATATAGATATTGAGTTAAAATTAAAATAAATAACAAATATATATTGATCAAGCATATTTACTAAATGAAGAGTAGACATTTGAAAAAAAATGAAAAATGATAAATAGAAATTCAGCTTAACTTAATCCTTGTACCAAACAAAATCAGCTTAACTTAACTTATCCACCAAACACAGATTAACTTAATTCAGCTTAACTTAATACCCAACTTAATTTAATACTAACTAACTTAATCATAATCCTTGCACCAAACACGCCCTAAAGGAACACACTAATGTCGTTGATAAAGTAATAGCTTCAACTTCCAAAAGCACAATTATTTTTTTTTAAAATAATACATTAAATGGGTTCTTAAAAATTAACTAGATTTCATACACGGATAAACGTCTTTGATAAAGTAATAGCTACATATTTCTACTGCTTAACAACAAACCAAAAATATTATAGTACGTATAAAGCCAATGAGTAATATACAAAGAATAAAGTATATTTGAAATTTCAGTATTAAAATAATATACAAACAATTCTCCAACATTTTATTTTATTTTATTTTATTTATTTTTTGAGTGGGGCCAACATTTTATTTAATATATGAGAAGAAGTTTATAAATTCATCAGTTAGAGGCATGAAGGTAAACTTTGAAGAAAGATGAAAATAACTTACAAGTTTAACCTTAGTCGAACGGGTCGAATCTTGGATCGTGCTCACTCGCCATCACCATCCCAGTACACAGACATGTTGGGCACATAACCTAAATAATAAGCTCATGTAAGTTAATACTCAATATATAATAACTCAAACCACATCAGCTGCAGTGTATTTTCTTAAAACAATTTATAAAAAAAATGTTTCGGAAAATATCCTTTTGGTTCCTAAGTTTTGGTTATAGTTTCTATTTGGTCCATAAATTTCAAAATATTACATTTTCCCCATAACTTTCAAGTATAGTTTCCCTTTAGTCCCTAGCTTTCATAATGTTGTATTTTTTTTTTTTTCTTTGAACTTAGTTTCATTTAGTCCTTAGGTTTTAAGATTTTACAATTTTATCCAAGAATTTTCACTATTAATGCTCTCTATTAAAGTGATTTTTTTTTAAATTAATTTTATTAGTGTTGAAAAGTAGTAAAAATTAGTTAATTTTAAAAACATAACATAAAATTAAGATGACCAAGCCTCCCTGAACACAACGGGGAGATATCAAATAGAAATCAAACCCAAGATAAAATTGTAATATTTTAAAATATAAGGACCAAATCAAAACTAAATTCAAAACAAGTGACTAAATAGAAATGTCAACAAGAGCAATATCTTAGTGACATCATTGTAATAGTAACAACAAGATCTATGGTTTGAATCCTCAAGTCTCCTATTCTATCAAAAAAAAAAAAAAAAAAGAGACTAAATAAAAACTATATTCAAAATTGGACAATAAGGTATTTTTTCCAAAAAATAAATAAATTATAGATCAGCCTTTTGAACTATTTTCATTGTTTTTTTTTCAACTTTACAACTTTTGATTATAAATTCCTATTGATTTCTTCTCCATAATAATTTAAAAGTGTAGTACATTTAATTCAAGTTGTACTTAAAAGTTAAAAATGACATTAACGTTTACATATGAACAATCGATTTTTTAAAAAAAATGAAAGAGGACATTTTTTTTAGGCCAGTAACAAAAGTTCAAAAACTATGTTTTAAAAAATTATCCAGCCAAACAACTTGTTTCGAAATGCGGCATTATATTCAAAGTTTCAAAGATGATGGGCTAACAGACAAGAGATACAAGATGATAGTAATTCCAACGATTATTTTGATAAATTTTTGTACCTTTCCTGCGCCAGAACAATTGAGACATCTTTGAGTATTGGGCACTCGTAAAGGGCGGCTAGAAGAGGCAGATAGAGAGATGGGGTCAGGAGTAAAGCAAACACCACTCGAAGAACATCGAGCACAAGCCAAATATCCTGTCCATAACATTGCGGAGGGTTAGTTAAAAACCTAGTAATGGTACCTGCATCCGGTCCAAGACTTAGGTTCAAGAGACAACAAGAGATTTTACAGTTAAATTCATTCGTGAGTTTTGAAAACCAAAGCCTTTCAAGAGAGCATACCTTGAAAACACCGAACCTCTACCAATGAGAACGTCCTTTAAAAACATTTCACTTTAATTGATAAAGAACAAAAAAGCTTAAACATTTTTTTGCATGATTATTAGAATCAGAAAGTCTAAAGGTGCAGAAGACACTCTAAAGCAGGTCCTTTTACTTGAACTTCGCCTATTGGTTGATCAGCGACTTATGCTTCAGCCTAGATGCATGCCTAGACAAGTTTTTTTTTTCTTCTAATCAATGACATTTGAGATTTGAACCTGAAACCTCTTGGTTGTTAAATTATACAAAATGTCACCGGAACTATCCTCTTTGGGAACCTAGAAAGGTCTTTATTTTTTTTAAAATTGGAAAATCAGAGCTTCGCTCCACTATACTTGGGGTAACCACGCTCGTCCCTAGGCCAGTGATGCAATATGTTATCAGGGTATTTGGGTAATTTCCTATTAGCTAGTTGGTTACCTTACTATTCTATAAATACCAGTCATTCTCTCATGTAAAGGAACTTTTGATTCATTGGAATAAAGATCGAAGTGTGATTCTTGGAGATTTCCTTCTATTGGGTCTGTTGGTCCTGTTTAGTCTACACCAACCAAGTACCGGGAGATATTAAAGGAATGGAGACACGGGAGGTGTCTACAAATTAATGTCACGGGTGAATTTCGAATCTGGGACCTTGAGGGAAGCACGCCTTTAAAACCTAAGTTTTTAACCATTGTGCCACCCCTTCAAGACTTAGAAAGGTCTTTTAAAACAAGCACGATCTTAAACTGAATCAAGACTGATTTTATATTACACCACATGAGAATAGCATTGTTCCCTTCCAAAAGTTCAAACATAGATATTAATGGGGCAAAAAACACATGGAGAAATGAGGTTATATACATACATCTATATACACACATATATGCATATACACATATTGTCGATTTTAGAGAATAGAAATAAGTTCTTATTCATTTATCGATATTTTTCAATGGTTACAATCTTCTCCTTAAATAGGTAAAACCCCATTCTTGAAAGAAGGAAATAAATCTCTACAAGGAAATTACATAAGAAAGGAAAATCTACATATGGAATAAGTATACAAGGAAAGAATCAATCAAATAAATCAACACTCCCCCTCAAGTTGGTGAAAAGATGTCTGCCATGGCCAACTTGTTGATAAGTTTGTCGATTGTAACTTTGGAAGCCCTTTTGTCAAAACATCAACAATTTGATCTGTTGTAGGTAAATAGGAAATGCAAATCAATCATGTGTCAATTTTTTCCTTTATAAAATGTTTGTCAATTTCAATATGCTTCGTTCAGAACTGGGTCATGAGCAATGGAGATAGCAGCTTTATTGTCACAATAAACTCGAATAGGTGTTGCTTGTGTGATATTAAGTTCCTCTAAGAGTCTCTTTATCCAGATACCTTCACAAATGCCAAGGGCTAATGCTCTAAATTCTGCCTCACCGCTACTTCTGGCTACCACACTCTGTTTTTTTACTTCTCCAGGTAATAGGATTTCCTCCAATAAAGGAATAATAACCTGACGTAGATCTTCTATATGTAGCACTTCCTGCCCAGTCTGCATCAGTGTAAATTTCAATATCAAAATTCTCATGTTTTTGAAATAGTATGCCCAATCCAGGAGATCCCTTCAAATATCTAAGAATAATATAGATTGCTTCAAAAAGACTTGAACCTGGAGCACGCATAAATTGGCTCACCATACTCACTACAAAGGCAATGTCTGATCTCGTGTGTGATAGATAGATAAGTTTTCCTACAAGTCTTTGGTATCGTTCTTTATCTTTCACCTCTTTCTCGACTACTGCTTGTAATTTCATATTTGATTCAATAGGGGTGTCTGCTGTTCTACATCCCATTAACCCTGTCTCTTTGAGTAAGTCAAGAATGTATTTCCACTGATTAACAAGAATACCCTGCTTTGACATGGCAAATTCCATTCCTAGGAAATATTTCAACGTTCCTAGATCTTTAATTTGAAATTCACATGCTAGTCTCTTCTTCAATCATTTATCCCTACTTCATCGTTGCATGTAAGAATTATATCATCCACATATACGATTAGAACAACTATCTTGTTATTTCCTATATAATTGAAGAAGATAGTATGGTCTGTTGACTTTGAGAGAACCCGTAACTTTTAACTGCTTTCTGGAATCGTTCAAACCATGCTCTTGGAGATTGTTTAAGACCATATAAGGCTTTTTTTTAGTTTGCAAACTTTATTAGTTCCAAGTTCCACTTCGAATCCAGGTGGCAAATTCATAAACACTTCCTCCTCAAGATCTTCATTGAGGAATGCATTCTTCACATCTAATTGATAAAGTGGCCATTCAGAGTTGACAGCAACAGAAAGAAGTACTCGAATTGAGTTAATCTTAGCAACGGGAGCAAAAGTTTCTTTGTAGTCAATGCCATATGTCTGAGTGAAGCCTTTAGCAACAAGTCTGGTTTGCATTTTACTGTGAATACCCATTTACATCCAACTATTCTTTTGTCCTTTGGTGTTTCTACCAATTCCCATGTACAGTTCTGTCTGAGTGCATTTATCTCCTCCATAACTGCTAAATTCCAGTTCAAATCATTCTGGGCTTCTTATATGTTCCTTGGAATAAAAAGGTTAGTTATTCTTGAGGTGAAAACCTTATGATTATTAGACAACCTATGATATGACAGATAATTGGCAATTGGGTATTTCGTACAATTACGAACTCCCTTCCTTTGAGTTATGAGAATATCAAGATCAAGATTAGAAGATGATGGATTACCTGACTGCTCAGTATCATTCGCCAGAGATTCAGATTGATGAGTGACAAGTCCATTGTTTGATCTGTATTATTTTGAATAGGTGCCCTCCTAGTATAAACCTGAAGCTCAGGAACGTGATCAGGGAGATCAATCGATAGTATTTCTCCCCCTGAAGTAGAACATTCTACATTTGACATAACAGGACTAGGACTGACATTGTTAGGACACATAATTTGAAGAGGAGATGTTTCCCAGAAATTTACTTCAAGGTTAGAATTCTCCCCCTGAAGTAAATTTGGGTTAAAAAAAGATTCGTTCTCTACAAAGGTGATATCCATTCTTTCAAAATATTTCAAAATATTTTTTATGTATGGGATCAAAGCAACGATACCCTTTCTTATTCGAGGCATAACCTAAGAAAATACATTTAGTTGCACGAGGGTAGGAAGGTGAACATAAGCAATACACCCGAAAATTCTAATAATAAGATAAGCAACGATAAGAACTGCATCACCCCATAAATAATTAGGAACATACATGGAAATCATAAGTGCACCAGTAACCTCCATTATATGTCTATTTTTCCTCTCAGCAATCCCATTTTGTTGGGGAGTATCCCTACATGTAGACTGATGAGATATCCCTTTATTCTTGAAAAATGTATCTAAATATTCATTAAAATATTCAGTTCCATTATCAGTGTGTAAAATACTTATTTTTGTTTGAAATTGATTTTCGATCATATTAAAAAAGCGAATAAAAATATTTTTCCCGCACTTTGCCACTAATATTGTCTTGTTATCTTCATATTCAACCCCAACAATCTCTTGCCTTGCCTCTTTTTCCTCTTCCACTCTCTTGAAATCATCCTTAATCAAGGATTTTTCCACCTTTATATTTTCTTTTTCGTATTGTTGATTTTCTTGATCTTTTTTAACCAAGCAAATGGATTCTTGATTTAATTTTTTCTCCTCCACCTCCTTCTCCAACGCTTCTTGTCTTTTGTTTTTAGCCAAATATTCCTCCCATTCCTTCCTCATTCTTGCCCACTTATCTTGACGAGTTTTGAATAAAGAATCTAGTGAGTTTGCTACATCATTTGTCACTCTATATTGTTTTGAAATCTTGCTTTTTCCAAACTGTTGTGGTTCAATCTTTCTCTCAATTTGGGCCTTGCTTTGTTTTTCTTGATTCTTGGTTGTACACAAGATTGTTACTTCATTGGTTAGCTTCTCTCTCTCGAAGTCAATCCAAATCAAAGATTCTTCCACTTTTCTATCTTCTTTATTTTCGTGTTCGACCCGATCTTTCTTGATCTCTTCCTCGTCCTCCTTTATTGATGAAATACTGAGTTGTGAATGATATTCTCTATTTTTTTTATCTTTTTCTTCCAAAAAAGTGATTTCATGGATCAATCTATTCTCCTCCTCATCTACTTTAGCATAATTTCTCAACCCTACAACTTTTTCTCGTTTAGCTTCGGCCAAGTGCTCTTCCCCTTCCATCCTCATACTTGCAACTTTCTCTTGGCGAGTTTTGACTAAAGAATCTATTGACTTCACTCCGTCATCCGCCACTTTTCTTGCCATAGCTTCAAAAAAACCTTCCTTGTGCATCTGGTTGATAATCCCATCAATATCCATGGATCAAATGCTCTGATACCAAATTAATAAGAACGAAATATATATTTAAATAAAAGGATAATAAAGATACAAATTAACCCAAGTGTTCGAGGTACTTGGACTCTCTCGATCTTGAGATCACTCTCAAGCTCTAGATACTCAATATCTCAATACTTCTCAATATATCCTTACCTCCCTATTCTCTCTTATTTATAGTCTAATATTTTTATCCTACTCCTAATAGGATTGGTCATTCCTTATCCTACTCCTAATAGGATTGACCATTCCTTATCCTACTCCAAAATGGACCTTATCACATACATACACATACATACATATACAAACATACATATAATTGCTTGGTGTTAACACATACCAGTTCCTTCACAATATTTGCACCTTTTCTTCTCTTGTTGCTCAACATTATTGACTTCAATTAACATCAAGGCCGAAATGACACCTACCGCTCCACCTGAAAACGACGCTACAATGGGATCCACTTGACTGAAATTGAGATTCAAAAAGACAAAAATCGAAGCAACATGGGGTTCGTTAGAGACAAACATTTTTATTGGTTTCAATATTCAAATTTGGAAAGAAGTTGGATTAGTTAAAATACCTTAATTGCATAGGCAAGTGCAAGTTGCGGATGAAATCTACATATGAAGTGCCACCTATTCCCAACTTTAGCTCCAGCTGAAATGGGAAAGATTTTTCTCGCCAATGTTAGATGGTATAGACAAGTATGGAATAACATAATTCATTGAGCATGATCCGTTCCCTTAAGTTACTTTAGAATACACGGGCATACAAAAAAACAAGCCCACAAAAGGGAGGTTCTCCAATCTAACAAAATACGACGTGACGAATAGTTACAAAAAGAACAAGTGAACGTCTAAAGATCCCTCCCAACCCACTTAGTTATGCTTTGATTCATGTAAGGGAGTTTCATCGCTATGTTCCAGAACCCATATCCTTCGTTATTTTTCTGAAGCAGTAAATATTGTATCTATTTAGCGGAACCTGTTGCTCGCATTTAACTAATCCCTTGTATGTATGAAGTTCTATCAAAATTGTTTTTTATTATGTTTGCTATTCTCATGAATCTAAGAAAAAGGCCATCATCATTCATGTACGTCTCACAAACAATAGATTTCTATTATTCTCAAGCTCAAAAATATTATCTCAAGAGGAAATTTGCTGACTCTATTTTGATATAAACTCACGAGGTGTTTGTTTTTAGTATTTAACGAGCTATTACAAATGAGTTTTGACAACCCCTCTTCAAAAAATTATATCCAAACGAGCCATTGCAACCATTAATTTTTAATCACTCATTTCTAACCACTAAAAAATAACTCATCGTTTTAAAACCACTCATTTCTATAACTCCTCTAAGGCTCTAACAAAATTCACATCCGAGTTATTAGCTGCAACTCCTCTACAAAAGTCACATCCAAATCAGCTATTGTTTGCAATTCCTCTACAAAATCCACATCCAAACGAACTATTACTACAACCTCTATTTCTAATCATTCAAAATAACTATTCATTCTAATCACTCAAAATAATCATTCATGCAATTACTCATCCAAACACCCCCTCAAACAACTAAAACAATGATCTCCAAAGGATTCTAAAAGCGTCCATAAAACTGATAATCACATATTTCGTGATGGTTTTAAAATTCAAGAAAAGCTGTTGCATTGCCTTCAAACCTTTTTGTTTCTTTTTTTACTCTGTTTCATCTCTTCATTCAACTTTTGGGCTGAAGTGGAGTGATAGCGAATGAGAAATAGCAGCCCACATACAAGGGTAATAAACCCAAACAACAAGTCTAGAACTATTCATTAGGATGAAGAACAAGAGGTAAAAAGAAAATCAACTTACAGTTGGGGCAATAAGGCCACCAAATACAATTATTCCTGATATAACCAACAAGCTGGTTAAATATTGCTTCTTCAACGTCTTTCGTGTCTACAAGGGGAAAAGGGTAAGAGCCATTATTAGTCAAACATCAGTTGATGATATTCAATGACCATCAGTAACTAAAACACAAAAGAGAAACAAAAGACATGGTGTATCATTGGCGAATACTTGAACAGATTTAACAAGCATTAAAAAAAATGTATAACCTATTAAATTAACCACAAGTACAACCATAGTTCATCTGGGCTTACAAAAATGGGTTTCAGTTTTTATTTCCGAACTACACCTGCAATTTCATCTAAGTTAATTGTGATGGTTGTTTGTAACAGTCACCCACTAGCCTAGTATCTTTCTTAGTGAAGCCAACTTCTGCAAGATCACAATTAAGGGACGTGCCCCGGCAGACAAAAATAGCAATATGCTGTGTTTATTTATTTACTTATATATCCGTGAGTGTCCAACCAATTTAGACGCAACTTAACTATTCTTACGATACAATAACCTTCTAACCTACCATATTTGGACTTCAAGTAAACTCTTAAAGAATTTATTCATAAGTAGGTGATTATCATGAGTTGAAGGGATAACTTCTTAGTTCTCGACCTTCTTGACTACTAGGTCAAGATGGTTTCACTGTGTTTGTTAAGAAAATCGGAACAATCAATGATGAAAGAAAATGCGTGAAAAAGAATACAGTGATTTACATGGTTCACTAACACCATGTTAGCTACGTCCACGGACAAAGTAGTGTTGAGATATGCCTTGAACGGTTTAATGCCCTACAATTAGTTAGTCGACGGTCTTGCCCCTTATGATGTTCACGGGTTTTAATGAGAGTGTCTATATAAATTCGAATTAAAACCCTAGCCCTTTATGATGTTCATTATGTTTTTCGCCTTCCTCAATAAAATCGTCTCCCTCTCTGCCTGTGGAATAGCTAACACAACGTTAGTGAACCACGTAAAATTTATGTGTTGTTTCTTCTCTCTCGTTTTCTCTATTTTCAATTGCTTGTTGATTGTCGTTTTCATAACAAGTAGAGAAACTATTTTATTTAGGAGATAAGAATACAAATGCTTGGTCAAACTAGGCTAGGATTTTAAGAAAGTTCATAAAATTATAATACAACAATGACCTAAAATACATTAAAAAAACCCAATGATCAAACAACAAGACCCCTAATAAGTAATCATAGCCCAACATAGTCCAAAAAATTCCGTATTTATTTCTACACAAGATACTTTTGTCACTTACCACATGGGGAAGAAAAGGAATAGATGATGGAATGTCAGGCATCTCATTGGCCTCTTCATTTTCATCATTATCAAGAACTCGTAGACTCTTTATGCGTTGTTGTATTCGTAATCTTCTAACCTATCCGCTCAAAGATAACTAGTTAGAAAAATCCCTTCATTTCCATTAGGCGATAGCTTCAAGAAAAACAAATTATGAATCCACTTCCAATAAGAAACCTAACCTCTTCCATCAGAAGAAAAATCTTATTACGACGACTCCTTATGTTGTCTTGAATTTCCTGGAATTGCATCTGAACAAAATCCTGAACGGTCTCCGGTCCTTCTATGATGCAGAAGTTACTGAAAAACAGCAATAGAACAAGGAAAACAATAAACTCCATCGTGTTTACATAAATTTCGTCTTCAATAAAAAATAATAATAATAAAATTAAAAAAAAAAAAAAAGTCGTCTAGAACATTAAAAAAAAGGAAAATCTAAAAGTCGTATTTGATAATATGGATTCAATCTCAAAACCAATTAATAGATGACGGGAGTAAACCATATTTCTTATAAAGATGTTGAAAACTCCTCGGTGGCTATCTCCATGTCCTCTCAAAAGGATGCCACATTGGAATTGGAAATAACATTATGAATTAGATCCTAATTTATGACCGAAATACTGACTTTGGCTTACTAGTTTGAGTCGTATCCGAATTTTTTGGATCAAATAACATCTTAAGTTTATGTCTACTTGGATGGGGTCCAAATCACCAGCATAGGTTTTTAATCGTTGAACTTTGATGTGGTTCCAACTCAAAACTAATTGATAGTGAAGGTAGTCGCTCAAAACTAATTGTTGACTATCCCCAACAAGGCTATCCACATGTCAACCAGTAGTTTCTCAAATCTCTGCAAGTATACTATCGAGCACCTTCTATTACTCACAATTGTTGAGGATCCCATGTTAGAAAGTGAGGAGATCTCCTAGCAATGTATCGGGTAGGTGAGCTACTCGTCTCATCTTCCATCGGTTTTGAGATAGCACACTATCTAATGTCACCATAACTCACTAAATTGGTATCCAATTTCAATCGAATGAAATTAGGAAACTATCATGGAGTGGTTCAAGTGGTCAAAGAGGGCCTTGAGGTGCTCAAGGTGATGGGTTCAATTCATGGTGGTTACCTATCTAGGAATTAATTTTCTACGAGTTTCCTTTGTGATATTAGTGGAGAATGGAGATGCACGCAAGCTGGCCTGGACAATAACAAATATTAAAAAAAAAAAAAAAAAAAGAAATTGGGATAAGTGAACCAAAAGTGGCACCATCTGGAGATGTCTACACTATCTAGTAACAATGTCCATGAAAACTCATCTACTCAACAATTACGGAAAAAATAAACAGTAAAAAGCAACCTGGGAGTGTTTTCACCGGACGCGCCGTCGGGCGAAGAAGAGCAGATAAGCGGCGACCGCCGGGAAGTGGTTGTAGACGGTGAAATGAGGGATTTGCGGCACCAATCATCGAGGGATAAGAAAAGTGAGGTTCTGCCATGGCGATAGGGCTTGGAATGTGAAATTGGGAGGGGAAATTGAGAGTGAAGAGCAAAAGTGTAAGGAATTGCCATGGAAAACAGAAAAAGAGATAGGACACAATGCGCAGCAGCTACCAGTTTCCATGTTTGTATATATGCTGAAGAAGAATTATGAGGATATTTCTCTTTCTCTAAAAATAAATTTGTGAAATTAAAGTCCTATGTGACATTTTATTTTCTAAAATCTCGAATTAAACATTGTGACGATTTTTTTAATATGAGAGTTAAATATTGATTTTTGAGTTTAAATTTGTTCGTGTGGAATTGAAATGGATCAAGATAGTTAATTATGTCACTGACCCATTCGGTAAAATATCGTGATGATGAATGAGATTACAACAAATCCTATATAGAATGGTGAAGTTAAAATAGATTAAATCAAACAAATAATCAACTGCGTCACTGACCCATTCGATAAGAGAACGTAGTCATTAGTAGATGAAAAAAGTAAAAGATGTTACTTATACTTTAAAATTAAATACTTCTACTATATATGAATGATTTTTCTATTTTAGTAATCATTATAACTTTATAAAAGACGTTTCTATTTTAGTAATCATTATAACTTAATAAAAGACGGACTAATGTTAATTTTTAATATATTAATGTAATAGTTATTTTGGTCTTGTCGTTAATTTATTATTATTATTTTTTAAAGAAAAAAAACTCTAAGGGTGTGTTTGGCTGTAGGTGAAATGAGATGGAAGGATAGATTAAATGTTGACATCATAAAAACTTTGTTTGGGGTGCAGGAAGATGAGATGAAATGATAGGAAAACCTTGTTTGAGATGTAGGGAGATGAGATGAGATTACAGAAAAACCTTGTTTGAGATGTAGGGAGATGAGATGAGATGTTAGGGTATCTGATATAATTTTTGCTAAGTAGTTCTATTTTTTTTTTTTTTTGAATGATAAAATTATTCTCAAATCTTTAACTATTATTATAAATATGAAAATATAACCAATATCATAAAGAAATGGTAAGTAA
>JBBMKA010000026.1:10383368-10445013 GCA_037833695.1 Sechiopsis laciniata | reverse complement strand
TATAAACAGGTTCCTTGGAATTTTAAATGGATGTTTTATGCAAACTTTATTGCTTTATGATTTCCATTGTCTTTTAAACATGCATGCTGAGTAAGGACCAGGTTTAGAACCATTTTTAGGTCGGATCCTTACAGTTGGTATCAGAGGGGCATCTGGTCCGAGCATGTACCCAGGGAGGAGCAGGTCAGGCCCAACAGCAGGGCCGTGTGTTTGCCACTACCCGTCAGGAGGCAGATAAGACCGATGCCGCAGTTACAGGTACATTATTAGTTCTTGATCATTATGCCTTTGTGTTATTTGACTCGGGTTCGACCCATTCTTTTATATCTGTGTCTTTTGTGAGACAAGCTTGTTTGGAGCTGGAACTCTTGGGGTTCAAGTTGTGTGTTGCAACTCCATCTAGAGACAGTATGTCCGCCTCTGAGAAGGTGAAGGATGGTCGGATCGTAGTATCCGGAGAGCTTTTAGCTGCTACCCTTATAGTACTGCCAATGAGCGGGTTCGATGTGATATTGGGTATGGAGTGGTTAGCTGACAACCACGCTGTAATTGATTACCGCCGGAAAGAAGTAGTGTTCAGTCTGCCTGAGAAGAAAAGCTTCAAGTTTCGAGGTGTTAAGAGTGGATGTTACCCACAGTTAATTTCGAGAGAGAAAGCCAGACGTTTGATAGCTCGAGGAGCTTGGGGTTATCTAGCTAAGTTGACAGCTGATAGTTGTCCAGTGTTATCCGTGGATCGTGTTCCAGTGGTTCAAGAGTTTGAGGATGTGTTCCCTGAGGAGTTGCCAGGCTTACCGCCGCCAAGGATGATTGACTTTACTATTGAGCTCGAACCAAGGACTCTCCCTATCTCGAAGGATCCGTACCGGATGGCGCCAGCTGAATTGAAAGAGCTGAAGGTTCAGCTGCAAGAGCTGTTGGATAAGGGTTTCATTCGCCCTCGTGTGTTCCCATGGGGAGCACCAGTGTTATTTTTAAAGAAGAAGGACGGATCAATGCGCCTTTGAATTGACTATAGAGAGTTGAACAAGGTTACAATAAAGAATAGATATCCGTTGCTTCGCATAGATGGCTTGTTTGATCAGCTTCAAGGAGCGTCGGTATTCTCCAAAATAGACTTGAGGTCAGGGTATCATCAGATAAGAATTAGGGATTTGGATATTCCGAAGACGGCATTCAGGACAAGGTATGGGCATTATGAGTTTGTGGTAATGCCGTTTGGTTTCACCAATGCACCAGCAACGATCATGGACATGATGAACCGGGTGTTCAAACCATTTTTGGACAGCTTTGTCATTGTGTTCATCGATGACATTTTGGTTTATTCTCAGACTAAGGAGGACCATGCCTATCATTTGAAGTTAGTATTGACAGCCTTGAGAGAGAATAAATTGTATGCAAAGTTCTCCAAGTGTGAGTTTTGGCTAGAGCAGGTGGCTTTCTTAGGCCACGTGGTTTCTTGAGATGGTATTTCAGTAGATCCCGCCAAAATTGAAGCCGTAAGTTCTTGGGCAGAGCCGACATCAGTAGCAGAGATTCGCAGCTTTCTGGGTTTGGCCAGTTATTACAGACGGTTCGTTTTTAACTTTTCCAAGATAGTGGGACCTATGACTCAGTTGACACGGAAGGGTTGTAAGTTCGTCTGGGATAACGCTTGCAAGGAGAGTTTTACAAAGTTGAAAGAAGCCTTGACTACAGCACCGGTTTTGACAGTTCCGGATGGGACCGTAGGATTTACAGTGTTTAGCGATGCTTCACATAAAGGAATAAGGTGTGTTTTGATGCAGCATGGAAAGGTGATTGCCTATGCTTCCT
Source organism: Sechiopsis laciniata (assembly GCA_037833695.1). Taxonomy (NCBI): domain Eukaryota; kingdom Viridiplantae; phylum Streptophyta; class Magnoliopsida; order Cucurbitales; family Cucurbitaceae; genus Sechiopsis; species Sechiopsis laciniata. The sequence goes on along the minus strand of JBBMKA010000026.1, from coordinate 10,443,198 downwards.
GTCAATTGAAGCCTTATGAGTTGAACTACCCAGTGCACGATTTAGAGTTAGCAGTAGTGGTTCATGCGTTGAAGGTCTAGAGGCACTACCTGTATGGAGAGAAAATTCAGATATTTACGGATCACTAGAGCCTCAAGTATTTCTTCACACAGAAAGAGTTGAATATGAGACAAATGATATTAGTTTGGCTAAGGTCCAGTGGAGAAATCAGAGGGTAGAGGAAGCGACTTGGGAGTTAGAGGATGAGATGACGACACATTATCCGGAGCTGTTCCAGTCTTAAGACTTTCGAGGACGAAAATCTTAAAATGAGGGAATATGGTTTTTTTTTTCTTTTTTTTTTTAATGATTGTAAATCTTGTGGGTTGGCTGTTGTTCATAGTTGTGTTTTATGGTTATGAAGCGTGGGTTCTATTCGAGTTTCGAGGCGTGTTTTTGCAAGTTCGACTTGATTTTTTGGTGCTTTGCCGAGCGTTGGACAGCTTCGATCACCTTCGAGATTGGGTAAGTTCTGTGGGTTGTTGTTGTTGTGAATTGACAAGGTTCGATGTGTTGTTACTGAGTTAAATAGCTATTTTTTTTTTTGGATTCTAAATTAATAGGTCGAACAACTTGTTGGTCCTTTGTCTGCGGCTCGATGGGCAATATTACTGTCTATTTTCAAGTAAGGACCATCTCTACTTGGGTTGTGTGGACCTTGCTTAAGGCGAAGTTTACTGTGCTATTGTTTGTGTTATGTGAAATAGAGTGTTGATGTGTGCATGATTGTTGTGTTGCTTGTTATTCCATTTTTCTGTTTTACTCTGTTGTGGTGCTTTGGGATTGTGGGGTCCTGGGGTACCACCTCGTGTATGTGTTTTAAATATTTTAACTGTAAACATGCTGGGATTTTGGGGTCCTGGTACGTTGATTTTTTATCTGTAGGTTCTGATGTCCTCTGTTTAGTATGCTCGTTGTGATGACATATTGAGTTCGTAGCTAGTCATGTTCATATGAGATAGTATCCTGTTAGGATGTCTGTTGAGTTTCTTTTGAGCAGGTTTGGTGATCTGTTAGGACTGAGCTGATAAGCATTTGTAATAGAACTCCTAGTTGTCATTATCTAGAGGCTGTAGAGACACGACGTATTGTTTTCTCATTGGGTCGGTGTCGTTGAGGATCTTTATCCCGCACTCGATAGCCGGGGACGTGATGTAACATGCTGCCCTTGGTGATGCCTAGTTTGTAACCTTTTTAGGTGGGCCTTGATCATAGTGTACTCCTGCTATGGGAGGGTCTTAGCTTAGGGTGATAGGTGTGAACAGGTTGACTCGGTGCCCTGGTGAGGACCTCCAGGACCGTGACTCAGTGGACACCTTTCTTCGATTTTTTTTTTCTTTAGACATGTCGACCTGGACCAGGTCAGACTGTGTAGGCCTACACCTGACTGGTTTTCATCACCATGCGGTGTATGCGTACAAGCGCCGAGTGTCAGGTAGATGGCTCACCTGGATCGGTGTCGTCAGTACACCAGTAGTGAAGAGTTGTGTTTGAGCTAGATAGTTGTGTAACGAACTTCATGACCAGTCACTTTATTTAGAACATGTGAGTGTCTTGAGGGCCTCACAAGTGAGTCATGTAACGAATCCCATGACCAAGAAAAAGTAAAAGATAGTTGAGATCAGTATGTTTTCGTTAGCATGTTAAACTTTACCTTGTGCATTGTACCCTTGTTGGGGAGTTCTTACTGGGTATTCTTTTATACTCACCCTTTCCATGGTTTTTTTCTCCAAGTAATCAGGGACATCATCGAGGCGGTTAGCTGGGAGATGCTGAAGTAATCATAGGCGAAGCTTGCTGCGTCCGTTAGGGTTGTGTTAGGACTTTTACCATTTCCATCATTCGTTGTTCAACATACTAGAATAGGGCTCCTGTTTTTTTTTTTTATTTCTTGAAACCTAATTGTTTAACTGTTGGCATGGATGCCCATCTCTTGTTTCTTCATTTATTTAATTGTTTTAGACTGTTTGAATAAACACATTGGCCAAGGGCTTTTTGTGTTCACTTATTTATTTGAAATAAAAGCATCAGGAGCCGCTATTTGAAATTTTGAAATTTTGAATGTTTGTAACTGATTTTTGAGTCAGCATGACGTGGGAACGTAGTTTAAAAATTACGGGTCCTTACATAGAGTCTTATTAGTTTTAGCTCAATCCAAAATTTGGCCAATTATCCAACTAGATGTAAACAATGTCTTTTTACATGGTGACTTACAAGAAGAAGTTTGCATGGATCTTCCTCTTGGATACAAGGCTAGTACCACTTTCTCATCCACAAATCAACTTGTTTGCAAGCTACACAAGTCCATTTATGGACTCAAACAAGCCTCTCGCCATACAAAATTCACTTCTACACTAATTTCTCTTGATTCCACTAAGATTATTCTTTATTTTGAAAGGGAAAGATCAAAATTTTCTAGCTTTGCTAGTATATGTCGATGAGATCATTGTTACTGGAGGTAACATACAAGAAACCACTTCCCTCGAGCACTTTTTGAATGATCAATTCAGGTTAAAAGACTTGGGATCTTTAATATTTTTCTTAGGGCTTGAATTAACAAGATCTGCACAAGGAATATATATATACGAAATTATGCTTTAACCAGAGTTAATGATGCTAGCCTAATTGGAGCAAAACTAGAACACTTGCCAATGGATCCTAAACTCAAGCTTCAAACTTCCATGGATGACACACTTCATGATGCTACCACTGTTGAGATATGCCTTGAACCTAAACCTAATTGGAATAGGATTTGAGCTATTCTATACCTAAATGAAATAGGATTTGGGCTTTTATGTATTTGACCCTATTTTTAATAGGATTTAAGATAGTGCTCTATATAAACAATAGAATCGAAGATGTCTGGTCTAAACAATAGGATTTGGGCTTTTATGTATTTGACCCTAATTCTGGTGTTCTTCTTTTACGTTTTTTATTGTTTTCGATTGATTGTTGATTGTTGTTTACATAACAATCTGGTATTAGAGCCTAGGGTTCGTTTTTCTGCATTTGTTTTTCAACAATAGAATCGAAGATGTCTGGTCTAAACGTGAAGGTCGACAAGTATACCGGAGGGAACAGTTTTGGTTTGTGGCAAATCAAGATGCGAGCCTTGTTAAAGCAACAGGGATTATGGAAGCCTCTTACTGCCAAATAGAAGAATCAGAATGTAGATGATGACGACGAGTTGATGAGTTTGGAGGAAAAGGCTCATTCGACAATCATGCTGTGTTTGGCAGATGACGTCATCGCTGAGGTCGCTGATGAAGGGAATGCTGCTAGTTTGTGGTTGAAGCTCGAGAGTCTTTACATGACGAAGTCTTTAACAAAAAAGTTACTTTTAAAGCAACGATTATTTAGCCTCCGTATAGGTGAAGGTATGCTTCTTAAAGATCATCTAGATAGGTTAAACACAATATTAATGGATTTGCGTAATATTGAGGTTAAGGTAGATGACGAGGATGTTGCCTTAATTCTGTTGGTTTCTTTGCCGCTGCTATATGAGAATTTTGTGGATTCGTTTATTGCGGGTAAAGATACGTTGTCTTTAAAGGAAGTGAAGAATGCTCTTCTTACTAGAGAAGACCATCACAGGGTCGCTGGTTCAGGTACAACAGAAAGTTTAGCATCTGGGTTGGCTGTAATAGGAAGCCAAGGTCATGGAAAGCCTGGGAAGAAGAAGTCAAAGGAAGTTGTCTCGCCTTCTAAAGGCTCGAAGCCTTATAATTCCAGGGCAAATGACATTTGCGCTTAGTGCAAGAAGAAGGGACATTGAAGCCCGACTGTCCTCGCAGTAGTTGGAATCAGACCAATAAAAAGGAAGGTTCAGCAACCGTAGCAGAAGTTGATGGCAGTTCAGAAGAAGATTTGGCCTTAGCTGTAAATGAACACACATATCCCAAAGATGTGTGGGTTCTTGATTCAGGGGCATCGTATCATATATGTCCAAACAGGGAGTAGTTTTCGACGTATGAGTAGATTGATGGAGGCAGTGTGTCTATGGCAAACAGTTCAGTCTGCAAAGTAGATGGAATCGGCTCAATCAGAATACGAACACACGATGGAGTATTCTACACTTTGAATGATGTTAGGCATATTCCGCTAATGACGAAAAGTCTGATATCTTTAAGTATATTGGACAACAAAGGTTTCAGTATCAAAGGTGAAGGTAGAGTGATGTATGTCTACAAAGATTCAAAGGTAATTCTGAAAGGTATAAAATGTGGAACTCTGTATTTTCTGGCAGGTTCAACGTTGACTGGTTTCGCTGCAGTGGCATCGTCTGCAGTTCAAAAAGAGGACATGACTAAGTTATGGCATATGATACTTGGTCATATGAGTGAAAGGGGAATGCAGATCTTGTCGAAAAGAGATATTCTATGTGGACATAAGGTGCAGTATCTAGGATTCTGTGAACACTGTGTGTTTGGGAAACAACGTCGTAGTAAGTTTTCTAAAGGAGTCCACTGTACCAAGGGTACACTTGATTATATCCACGCTGACTGTTGGGGTCCTTCACGAGTTGAATCAATTAGAGGTAAAAGATATTTTTTTGTCAATTATTGATGATTATTCAAGAATGACTTGGATATTCATGATGAAGCACAAAGGTGAAGCCTTCAAGAATTTCAAACAGTGGAAGGTTATGGTGGAAAATCAAACAGGGAAGAAGATCAAGAGATTTCGAACAGATAATGGCCTTGAGTTTTGCAGTTCTGAGTTTAATGAATTCTGCAAAGATGAGGGGATTGTTCGGCATCATACTATAAGGGACACACCTCAACAGAATGGGGTAGCAGAACGTATGAACCGAACTTTACTAGAAAGAGCAAGATGCATGCTCTCAAATGCTGGGTTAGCTAGAAGGTTTTGGGTAGAAGCAGTTAATACAGCGTGCTATCTGGTCAACCGAGGGCCTCACATAGGCATTGACTGTAAGATACCATACAAGGTATGGTCTGGCAAGCCTCCAGATTACTCTTTGTCAAAAGTTTTTTGTTGTAATGTTTATTATCATGTCAGTGAAGGTAAATTAGAGCCAAGAGCGAAAAAGGGTGTTTTGTAGGTTATGGAAATGGAGTTAGGGGTATAGAATATGGTCTCCTTCTGAGAATAGAGTTATTCACAGTCGAAATGTAACTTTTGATGAGAATTCTACATTCAACTCCGTTGCACAGTCTACAGTTGTAGGGGATAATAGTTGTGTTGATAAAAAGGTGGAGCTGCAATTCAATTCAAACAAAGGTGAATCATAGCACCAAGGTGGAGAAATAGATCAACATGCTACAATTGATGAGTCAGATATGCAAGGTACTGCTACAGAAACTGATACCATTGGGCAATCTTCTAACATGGAAGCCAGACAGCCAAGTATAGCCCTTGATAAAGCTAGAAGAACTGGTGTTCGACCTCTAATCAGATATGGTTTTGAGGATATAGTTGCTTATGCACTACAGGTTGCTGAAGAGGTGGATACTTATGAACCATCTACCTATAAAGAAGTTGTTTCATGTAGTGAGTCAGAAAATAGGGTAAATGTTTTGAAAGTCGGCACCGCTAATAATCCTGCTGGTATGTTCACCAAGGCAGTGCCACATGGCAAGTGCCAACATTGTTTGGACTTGCTGAACGTTTACAATTGTTGAGGTCCCTAAAGGGACCATCTGAGGCAGAGGGAGAAGCATCTGGTATATGTCGGGTATACATCTGGTTGATTTGAAGGAAAGTTCAAGTCAAGGTGGAGATTTGTTGAGATATGCCTTGAACCTAAACCTAATTGGAATAGGATTTGAGCAATTCTATACCTAAATGAAATAGGATTTGGGCTTCTATGTATTTGACCCTATTTTTAATAGGATTTAAGATAGTGCTCTATATAAGCTTGGTAAGCCCCCTAATTTCAATAGACCAAAAAGAAAACATATGTATTCTTATCTCCTAAAGTAATAAAACTGTTCTCTCCTCTACCCGTGGATTAGCTAACACAACGTTAGTGAACCACGTAATTCTGGTGTTCTTCTTTTACGTTTTTTTATTATTTTCGATTGATTGTTGATTGTTGATTGTTGTTTACATAACAACCGCTTATAGAAGAATCCTTGGCAAACTCATCAATCTAACCATAACAAGGCCAGACATCACTTTTGCAGTAAATTAGTAGAGTCAATTTGTATCTTCTCCTTATAAATCTCACATGAAAGCAGTTCTTCATTTACTTAGATATATCAAAACAGCTTCAGGTCAAGGTATTCTTCTTAGTCCTACCTCTGATTTCAATTTAAGAGCTTATGTGGATTCTGATTGGGCTTTTTGTTTAGATACAAGGAAATCCATTTATGGTTTTTGTGTTTTCTTAGGAAAATCTCTTATTTCATAGAAAACAAAGAAGCAATCAACTGTCTCTAGATCGAAGTTGAATACCGAGCCATAACAAACACAACATATGAATTAGTTTGGTTGTCTTATCTACTTGTTGATCTACACATACATTCAACTCTTCCAGCAACCCTTTTTTGTGACAACCAATCAGCAATACATCTAGCTCACAACCCCATCTTCTATGAGAGGGCAAAGCACATAGAGTTAGACTGTCATTTTGTACGAGAAAGGATCAATAATGGTTCTCTAAAGTTACTACCTCTCCGAAGTGATCAGCAACTAGCAGACCTATTGACAAAACCTTTATCTACTCCCTTGTTTTTCTCCATATGTTTCAAGTTGGGAATTTTAAATCTCTTTTTTTTTTTTTTTTTTTTGATCAGCAACTAGCAGACCTATTGACAAAAACTTTCTGTTGTTATTTCAGTTGCTACAACTTGTATAAATACCTCACTTTACTCTTAATAAAACTATGGAATTCCTCTAATATATTCTCTCTCTCCTAAAGCACCGATTCTATATTATGAAATAGAGTCGGCCTTCAATCAGGGGGTTTGTTCCCTCCGATAGTGTCTTATTGTAAATGATGCAATGATCGTCAGTAATAAGCAACAAACAAACAAGTCATTTGTATGTCTTCAGCTTTAATCAACATGCAATTATTTACAAACGTAGTTTGGACCTTTTTTTATTGATATTTATTCCACGTAGGTTGGACTTTATGCAATCGTATATGTATTATCTTCAAAGAATTGGTAGCCATTTCATGTGACGGTCAAGGGGACATTTAGCAATAAATGCCATCAAAATATCAACGCTTTCGTTTGTTGAAAAAAAAAAACATACTTTAAAAATACATAACACAAACCAATTATCAAGTACCAATCGTATTAAATGTAGCCTTTCATTCTCTGACTTGGCAGCTAAATGTATAATCTCCCAGCCTATACATATAGGTGAAACTCAAAAAATGGATGAATGTTGCAATATTAAGAAAAAAAGGAAAATTACCTTAGTTAGTCTTTAGGGTTTGGTTTAATTTCAATTTGATTCTTATGTTTAAAAAATGAGCATATTTATCTTTGACATTTCAATAATACTTAGTTTTGGTCTTTATGTTTCAAAATTGAACACTTTACTCCTAACATCTGTCATTTCAATAATCCTCAATTTTTGTCCCTAAACTTGGAGTCTAGTTTTAGTTTGGTTCCTATTTCAAAATTGAACACTTTTGGTCCATATTTCAAAATTGAACATTTTTACTCTGTGACGAATAATGCTCACTTTTAATCATTGTATATTTTTATAGTTTATTTTTATATTTATTTTAAAAAACTTAAATTCATATAAAAAATAAAATTATAAATTTATCAATATATTGGAATTTAAAATTAGTCTCGTCAACATTAAGTTATATATCTAGCGATTTTGTTATTTCAATGATTAAAATTGAGAATTACTAAATTTTATTAAAATATCATGAGCAAAATTATTCAATTTTGAAACATATGTGCCTAATATAAATTAGGCCACAAACTTAAAGATTAATTTTTTTTTTCCTAAATACATATAATTTTCTAAATTAAAATAACAATAACAAATAAAAATGGAATGGAAAAGGTCAATTGATGGTCATTTAATCTATTTACTATCCGTTTATAATGAGAACCATAATTAAAAAGGAAATCATAGTAAAAGAAAAGAAAATTTTTAACTGTTTTTTGGGCAATTTTATATTTATAAAAATATTTTTCTTTTTTCTTTCTTTTTTTTAGTAGAAAATTGAATAAAATCAATGGACAAAATATGGGGTCTAATTTTTTTTATAACTATGTTTCAAAATTGAACAATCTACCCTTAATTTTAATAATACTTGATTTTACTAATTTTAAATACTAATATACTAGTGAAATGGTTAGTTTAATTTTGATGTTAATTTAATTTTAACAAAATTGCTATAAAAGCAAACTAAATAACACACACAGAACTAAAGTGAGCATTATTTTGAAATATATAGACCAAATTCAGACTACACTCCTAAACTAAGGACAAAAAATGAGCATTATTGAAATATCAAAGATATAAACATAGGGATCAAACTAAAACTAAGCCCCAAACTTAAGGACCAAAAACTTATTTTTCCCTAAAAAAATGTAACCTCTTAAATTTAAAAGATGAAATATATATATATATATATATATATATATATATATATATATATTGGAGAAAGGTAGAATTTTAATTGATATTTAAATGTAGAGGCAAGGTACAAAAAATCATCCCTTATTTAGAGATCTAAATTGATTAAATAAAAATTCAAAAGTTAAAAATTACGCTAATATTTTAGTCTCTAATATAATGTTTAAGCTTTATTTTCCTATTATTAAAAAAAGTTTTCAATTTACTTCTTTAGAGAGTGTTTGGCTGCAGGTGAGATGAGATGAGATGAGATATTGATAACAGAACAATTTTGTTTGGAGTAGAAGGAGATAAGATGAGATGACAGAAAAATGTTGTTTGGGGTGGAGGGAGAGGAAATGAGATGTTAGGGTATCTGATACAATTTTTTTTTAAAAAATTTTTTTTTTATGTTTTTTTAATAATAAAATTATTCTCAAATTTTTAGATATTAACATAAGTATGCAAATATAACCACTATCATAAATAAATTGTAAGTAATATAAAAACAATATTATACTACTCTTGATCATATTAATGTTTATATTAAAAAGAAACGAAGTTTCATTGATATTATGTCCGACCTAATAACCATGAGTTCAAAGTTTTGAAATTCTCCCACTTAAATATTCTTGAATTAAAAAATAATAATGAAAAAAAACTTCACAAGTTTGACTAATCTAAAATATAGTAGGTCATTCATAACTTTTTTTTTCAAGATTTGTCAGACTTAAATAATAAAATCAAATTTGAAAAATACAAAGATTTTATTTATTAAAAAAATAATGAATTAAAAAATAAAAATAAAAATAATTTGGTTAAACTAGTCATTATAAAATCTTGATAGCAATTTTTATTTTTATTTAATTAAAAAAAAAAGTAATTTTCTTATACCTTTTATACATGCATAGTCATATTTACCGAAAGTCAAAGAATTGTCAATAAAATATACGAATTAATATGTAACATTAAATTAATCATATTTATCTTATTAGTCATTGATGCTTCTAGGAAAGCATAAATACCCCTAAATTTTTTAATTTGTAATTTTTTTGTAGGTAAAAGTGAACTCAGTCACATTTTGATAATAATTATTACATAGAAGTAAGACAGTGCCTTTCAAATTTTAGAATTTAGTATTTTTTTTAATCTAAAATATATCTCAATCTCTATGTTCACTCATATAAGTCTTGAAACTTATAGTTTTTTTTTTTATATATATATATAAGCAAAGCTCTCAAAATTATTTAAATTAATTTATCAATTCCGAAAAAAAAATTATAGATCCGCTCCTACTATTATTTTAAAGTGTAGCTTAGTACGAGAGTACAAAATTTGAATATCCTTTTTATAACAAACAAATAAGTTCAATATTTTTAAATTTATTGAAAAAGTTCATATTTTTGAACATTTCAATGTGTATAAATTATTTAAATTTAATTATTTTTTTAAATGTATTTAAATTTAATTATTGTTTTAATAATAAATTGATGTACATATTGTTAATGTTAAAAAGAAACACATTATTTTGTAACAATAATTTTTTAATTATAAATTTATAAATATTCAAATCTATCCCTAAACAATTGAAGTTTCATAAACTTTTTTTTTTGTTATTAAGGATGATTAAACAAAGAAATAAAAAATATTTAATTTTTTATAAATAAAAAATATTAAAAATTATTGTGATATATCAAGAGATATATATTTCTATTTATTTTAATTTTTAAAATTCAAATTTATTTAAATAAACATTTGATATAATAATAATATAGTTATTATAATTATATACCGGTATATTAATATATTTAAATAATAATAATAATATAAAAAATATATCAAACATAAAAAAAATAAAAAATAAAAAATAAATAAAAAGATGAAAAAATGTTAAAAGAAATAAGAAAAAAAGAAGATGAGATGAGATGAGGAACACCTTGGCCCAACCAAGGTGTTGAAGCCCAACACCTCATCTCATCTCATCCCAAAACAAACACACCAAGTTATAATTTTCTATTTATAGAATTTTTATTGGTGAGGTTGTTTTTTTTAGTAAAATAGAGAATTGAACCTCGGTAATTTCTAATATATTTAAGATGCAAGTTGAATTATTTTTATATTTGGTGAAGATTAATAAAGGACTAGTGAACTTTATTTTGTTTAAATGACATATTTATCCTTTAAATTAAAAAAAAAATTATTAATTTTTCTTAATAGAAATCATTTATTAGATACAAAACCCACATATTTAACCCTCAAAATCAATTGTTAGTTGACTTTTTTTGAAAAAGAAAAATCAACTAATGAATGCATGTTTTGTGAGCAAATAAATATTGGGGGACCTTGTTGCCTTGTAGCATCCGTCAAGAAATGTCTTAGAAACTTCTTTGTGACCTTTTCAGTAGAAGAATATTCTGATCTTTTCAGCAAGTTCTAATTTTAAGTCTTCAAAAAATAGAAAACAAGACGAGTGAGAAAAAAATAACCCGAACAAGAACATTTATTTTTATTTAAAGTTCAGTTATTCCTTTTTTTATACTATTTAAGAAAACCCCATTTATTAAACAAAAGATCTTTCCTTTTTCTCAATTTATTTTTAATGAACATTGCTTTCAAGTGTCCAAATTTGCTCCCATTCTTTCCTAGACATTGGGAAAAGGGGAGGGAAGGAAGGGAAATGAGATAATAGCTGAGTTGTGAAAATTGGTGTGTACTTAGGATTAAAAAAGATAGATCAGAATCATGATGAATTAACAACAATTGAAGTGGGAAAATTCGAATCCATAATGTCTTGATCATACATAATGTCACTAGCTCTACTTCAATTTTAAATTATTGGGCAAGCAAAGTATATCTCACATTGCTAAGTTAGGAGTGAGATCTTGGGTATATAAGGAGGGGACAACATCTCCATTGATATGAAACATTTTGGGAGAAACCTTAAAACAACACCATGAGGGGTGTGATTCATAAAGTGGACAATATCATATCAATGTGGATGTTTGTTGTCCCTAACAGATGGTATTAGAGCCAAGCTCTTAACTTAGCGATGTGGGGAAGACTCCCGGTGTAGAATAAAGGAGTTGGCGAGTCTCATATGGCTCGGTATGCTTTGTTGAGGGGTGGTATCCCAGGGTAAAACAAAGGAGTGGTGACGAGACTCGGTATGACTCGGTGTACTTTGTTTGAGGGGAGGATTATTGGGTAAACAAAGTATCTCACATTCTTAAGTTAGGAGGGAGATCTTGGGTATATAAGAAGTGGACAACACCTCATTGAAGTGAGACCTTTTGGGGGATGCCCAAAAACAAAACCATGAGGGGTGATTCCCAAAGTGAACAATATCATATTAATGTGGAGGTTTGTGGTTGCGTTGTCCCTAATAACAAATGGTATCAGCCAAACTCTTAACTTGGTGATGTGATATAAGACTCCCGGTATGGAACAAAGAAGACAAACGTATAGTTTGAGTGTACTTTGTTCAAAAGGAGGTCTCCTGGTGAAGAACAAAGGAGTTGACGAGTCTCGTATGGATGGTAACATCTCTTCATTAGTAAAAAAGAGATGGTGACAGTCATATCACAATTGTTTGTTAATATATGAGTATTTATGCCTGTTTATGTACACAATTATTTTTATAAAACAAATCATTTGATCTTATAATATTAGTTATGAAGTAAATTTATAGAAAATTGATCTTTAGGTAGTTGATTACCATGAAGTGAACTCATGATCATAAGACCTTATTTAACCTCTAAGTCACTCATGATAGTTAGGGTCTCCATCTTTAAATTTATTGCTACATGAACCATTATATTTTTTTAATACAACAATAATCGAGAAGATCTATGACCTCTCGATCATAAGAAATACACTTTATATTTTTTTAATACAAAAATAATCGAGAAGATCCATGGTTGCATCTATCAGAGCTTCATCTACTGTTGCAAGTCTTATGAATTCGTCTTTCGGCCATCCCTTCATTACGATCCTCGCTATGAAGCTAGATGACAAAAATTATCAACTGTGGAGAGCTGGGATGGTTATGGCAATCTTTAGGGGTTAGAGAGTTGATGGTTTTGTCCTTTGTACTAAGGAGAAACCTACTAAGCGTGTTGAATCTACAAATGAATCTAGAGCTACCATTACAGGCCGTAACTGATAACTCTCAAGCATTGAGAGTAATTGCTTATTTATTAATAGCATTTGAGGAAACTATACAAAATATTGAGCTAAATTGAATAAGAAAGCTTTGTTTTAGCATCATGATTTAGCAACGTGCATTGTCTTATGGTTTACTAAGTAGGATATATTTTTTGGAGAATTATGTCGCATTTATGCATGATTGTGTGAAATATTGAGTTCTGAAGTTCAAATATATGATTATTGATATTTGCTACAAAAATATAGGTTAAAGAAAGTTGTGAGGATGCTAAGGAAAGCTAAAGTAGCATAATAGTCCACAAAGAAGATAGGTGCAAAGTGCGTGACAAGTTCAGAGAGGAAGCGTGTCGTTAATTCAGCAGAAGCGTAAATCACTATGTTGAAGCGCCTAATCCCAGCCATCGATTGTTTAAGTAGAAAGATTTGAAAATAGAGAAAACTTTTGAAGTATAAAAGTTGGAGCGCAAGTTTGAAATGGGAGTCTTCTTCGTTAGTTTTTCATTTTTCAAGTTTTTCAATTCGAGAGCAATTTAGATTAGAAAGGGGTCATAGTTTTAATTCATAGTTTAGAAACATTTTCTATTCATAGCGAGTTGTAGATTGTAACTTGGATTGTTGCAGTTCTTAGCATCAGCATTCAGAGTTATTGTTGATAAGGGTAGAAATGAAAAAGCAGAGCATCAGATTGGAGAGAAGTAGCAGAGTCGTTGTTTGACGATTCACAACCAGGCTTTTTCTTCTCCTTTGCTACTCGAATTTTTGTGTTATTGAACTTGTTTCTGTTTGAATTGTTATTTGTTTGATTAAGCATTTTAGTGCAATTTGATTGAATGAATATGTACTCTGTTTTTTATCTTGTTGTAGTTCCAATTGTGAATATGAGTAGCTAAGTTCGTAATCGGAAGAGTTAGGGAAGTAAGAGTTAGATTGCATTAGCAATGAGAAGGAGGATAAGGAATTATGATCGATTGTTGTTTTCATTTTAGGTTTGAATCTCCTGATTAGCCATTCATTCCTGTTCTGTTCTAATTCTGAGAGGAACGTCGCATAAAGAACTAGCAATTAAACACATTAGGTTAGCTAGATACTTGCTAGCAATTAGAAGATCTATTAGAGATAACGATTTTACCAATGTTGTTGACTTGTTTGAATTTGAATGTTGTCTTGAGAGAGGCAAAGTGTAAGTAGAGAAGAAGTTCATTTCTTACCATTTAGTCTTGATGCTATAGCAATTTACTTTGAAACTCTTAATTCCTTCTGATGCTTGTTAATTGATTGATTTAGTTGAGCGTTACGTTTATTCGCTGCATTATGAATCTACATTTGTGATTTTGAGACTCTATTTCTAGAGCAGTCAATTCTATTGATTGATGTAGCGTCTGCATGTTTCTATATTCAATATCATTACAAACAATTATTTCATAACAATTAACTCTCATAACTGTGGACAAAGTGAAATTAACATAAAATCCCTAAGGAGAATGACCTTTAAGAGATTAAAACTTGCTACAACAATATTGTGTACACTTGCACATACATACTAAAGAATTAAAGATTGAATTGAATACATTGCTAAAGCATTTCTTGAGTAGAGTCGGGATTGACCGACCAGTAACCCCCTTTTTGAAGAATGGTCAATTATCGACCTGGCACTCTACGGCTGGCTATTTAGGTCGATGACTCCCAATGTTACAATAGATGTGGTTGATCTTGGAACATTGCGTGAAGTATGAAAAGCCTTTGAAAAAGTTTATGGTGCAACCAGCAAGACTTGGATGAATCAACTCTATGGTATACTTCAGAATGCAAAGAAAGGTACAATTAAAATGATTGAATATCTCTCGGTCATGAAGAAAACGTTTGAGAGTTTGAAACTTGTTGGGGCACTAGTACCTATTTCTGATCTAATCTCATATGTTTTTTTTGGTCTTGATGCTGAAAACATATAGATTATCTGCACTATTGAGGGCCAAAACCTAAATTAATAGCAAGATCTCTACACTATCATATTGAATGTTATGTATTCTGTTGATCTGTGTGATTATCTGGAATAGGATATGCATATAGAACTTTTTTATATCTTAAGATGCATGACTGTTGTTCCATGTGGAACTTGATTAGTATGCATGATGATCTTTGATATCCCAAAGGGGATTTGCATTGAGGTTTTAAAGAGGACATTTTATAAATTTATAGTTCGCGTTGATGCTCAAACACATGAGGTCCAGATACAGGTATCAGATAGAGGTACTAATTAGGTTGTCAAGCGATGGGTGATATCTTACTTGCAGTTAGAGATAAAGAACTGCTGGTTAATCGGAGCATTCTACCTACTAGAGTTCTCCTGACAATATCCTGAGTGTCTTATCATGGTTTTGGGAGTGTGTGGATGATATCCCATTGTGAACAATGTTTGTACAATAGTCTCATAGCGAGAGTATGAGTCATGAGGGCTGTCAGGTTGCTCTTCTAGCTAAGACATTCTTCCTAATATAGGTAGCTAGATTTCCCAAAAAGGCCATAGGACTCTAGATGGTATTTTGGTCTTTGATAGCTCATAAGAACTTAGGTCATTGAACTCCTTCATTGTATTTTGATGATTGCTTTTGATTTCTCTTATGCTTATACAAATCCCATGCTAGGGATCCTTACTGAGTTCAATAACTCACTCATTTTCTTTTGTAAGCTTCCACAGATACTCACGAGCTTTATTAGGATTGGTGACCAGTCCAGAGTTGACCATGGGACTGGCGACATATTTTCTCCAAGTCTTGTTTTTTGTTGTTTATCCCTCTACACAAACTATATTTCAGGCATGTTGGGTTTTATGGATTTTACTCGATTTTATGTTGTAATTTCTACTAGGTACCACAAGCTCGATTTTATGAATTTCATTATGATGTTGCAAATGTTTTATTGTTAATGGATATATTTTTTAATATTATATGCTCATTGTCTTCGAGTTTCTTGTTTTCAACTTCATGTATTAGGGTAAGAACTTGGTTTAAGACCTTAGTGATAACTCTAAATAATAGAGTTTTTTAGGGCTTATTACTAGTATATTTTGACAATTTTTGCATTAAATAAATTAAATCTAGTTTTAAAATGATATTAGAATTAAAGAAATTTGTATAAGTTATGCATGGAGTCTAAAAAGCTTTAAAGATAAAATTAGGACAAATTAATAACGTTTTATAAAGAAAATGAGAATTACATGTTTAGAACCCAAGCCTCGGTGATATTTTGTCTTATATGCACGACTTGAGAAAGTGTATGCATCACCGGGATGCGAAGTTTGACACTTTGGAGGACGTAAATCAAGTTTATCTTCTTGGCTAAATTGCGGAGATATAGGAAGATCTTTATCTCACCGGAAAGATAAAGACAAGCTCTAGAATCTTCCAAAGATCAAACTTAGGCCACAAAGAAAACAGAATCTCCCAAAGATCTTTATCTTTATCGATGATTGATAACTCTCAAATAGAGCACATTTTAGGCTATTATATTCTACATTATTCTAAGGTTCAAGGGAAATAATTGGGCTATAATATGTAAATTGCGAGTAAAAACTACTAGAAGTTGCATGCATTCATAAATTAGCATCAGAAGCACAATTTCGTGGTTTTAGAATAAATATTGAATAAACTGTGCTAAATTAATGCACAATGCAGGAAATGCGAAGCTAAAGTATGGGAAGAACAAATCAGCGCGAACGGTGACAAGCAAAGCAAGAAAGCACTAAACGATAATGCGAACACGTTCGAAGAATCACGCCAACAAGGAAACAAGCGAAGAATCAATCAAGTAATTAAGTTGGCATCGATCAAATAAATCTCGACAAAAATCAAAAGATCCTGCATTAATGAAGATTTTACAGCTCACCTAAACTTGTTCACCAAGTAATTCATCTTTATAAATAGTAAAAGGAAAGCCGAGGTTCGGTGAGCTGTTCGGTTGGCCAAAAGCCAATCTTAAGGAGAAGCAGTAAGTGGTGTTCGTGGAAGTCGATGACAAAGGGACTGCACACTTCACAACAGCACCAATTCCAACTTTTTATTGTTTTTCTTAGGAGTAGTCTATAGCTGTGAACATTTAGTAGTAGTAATAAAATTAGCTGATTTCAACTTTCTACTTGTGTTTATTACTATGTTGCATTATAGGAGCTATTGATGAGGATTTATTTGTAAAAGCATGTTAAGAGTGTAGGTTATCATGTTTTACACTGCTGCGTTTTTTTAATTAATATACATGCGTCGATTAGCTATCCACGTATGTAACCTGCAGCGAGTTCGGAAGAAGAAACTGTAGGATGATCCAGTATGCTACGTTAGGATTGGGTGAAAGGCTTTTCACCATTCGAAGTGTTAGGGATAACCTTACTAAAGCTTGCATCGCCCCGAGTTAGTATGGAGATTGCAATGGAGGCTGGATCTGCCATAAATCATTAACTGCGGAAATTACTTTTTAGATTAGGGAAGCAAGAAGCTTGATAACTAGTCCCGCATTGTTAGCATCTTTTGCAACTATTTTCTCAACACTACTGTTTGCATTCACGTTTAATTCTTGTTTGCATTAGCATTCAAAATCAACAATAAAACCAACTTCAAATTCATTCTTTACTTTATTTGCATAACTCTCAAGATAAAAGTACTAGTTCTAACATCAATCCCTGTGGAGAACGATAAAATATAAATGCTTATTACTTGCTACATTCTGACCGCGTATACTTGCGAGTAAGCGATTCCGAGTCACACTTAGTAATAGGTTTACTCTGAGTTAATTACGATACATTTATATTAACACCCAAAATTGCAACCATCAATGATCAATCTATGCTAGTTTTTTAGGGCTTTGTTTATAATGGATTGCAAGATTCGCCAAATTGTATCGATTGAGCCCTTGGCCATGTGTGTTATCTGTAGAGCCTGAGCAAGCTAGTACCAAGGTGTCTGTCAAAGTCCGGAGATCGCAAGTGACAACGACATTAGTTCTTTAGCAGCCTCCTTTTATTTCTGCTTTTTGTTGTTTTCATAGTAGGATTTCCCCTATAATACTTGTTTTGAATTCTTAGAAGTCAGTCGTAATGCAAACTCTTGGATTCTTATGTAAGGAGTTTGTTCTTTGTTTACTGTCTTCCGCATTCTCACACATGTTCAATTTTCTAATCAAGAAGCATACTAAGCAACGGTGAAAGAACGAGTAAGTACTTAGTATTAATTTAGAATAAAGGAAGATGAATTGTTGTTTACGACGATTATTTTTAACTAGGAAGGATCGATTGACAACCCACCTGTCGCTCGCTCTCGACCACTTCGAAAGAGGGAGAGATAAGGGATTTACCCAACCGTAATCATTAGGTTAGTACTTGATCGCTTCTATATTTAGGAAGCAGATTAGGAATAACCATCCCACTAGTGCATGTTAATCACTTGTCTTAATACTAAAGTCTAGAACTAGTGTTGAGCTTCGTTACATCGCTTTCCAGAAGGAAGCGTTAGGCCTAAGTGTAGCATGGAATAATAATCCTTGCCAATATTTATCTTAAACTATATAGTAATCACTTTCTGAAACTTTGACTCATGCTTTAATAAAATAGTTCATTAGACTTAGGAACCAAACCACCAACCAAATTGATTTACTTTTCTGTTGACTCTTAAATAAACGTCTCTGATTGAACCCAATTCCCTGTGGAGAACAATAATATAAATGCTTATCACTTGCTTCATTTACAATTGCATATACCTACGTATTATGCGATTCAAAAGCGTAGGACATAGTCATACTTAGAATTACTTTTAGAATATTTATACTACACCAAACATTTTGACGTCGTTACTGGAGAATTATTTTCAATCAATGGCATTTACTTAAGAGGGGTTTATTAAGTTTATAAAGGCTAACTGTGTCCATTTTTGTGATTGCAGGTAAACAACGGTATAGGAATATGAAATCATATGATGAAGAGTTTTTGAGTTAAGGCTTGGCTAGTCATAAGGTCGATAACGTCATCGGGACTCACTAAGAACAACTTCCATCCTTACTGACACTTGCACTGCAACTATGGAAGCAATGCTTTACCATCTAATTTGGATCGCCTGATTCCAAGTTTAGAGCCTTCACCACTGCTAACATGAGATCAAATAAGGTAAAACAAGGTAAAATTATATAAGAGAAAAGCTAAGAGAATTCCTAGAATGCTAATATCTTATTGAAAGCTCTCAAGTAGAGCATTATTTGAACCATAATTTAGGAAGTTCTGTGAATTTTACAAGAAAGGTTGAAGAATTTAAAAAGCTAAACTATGGTTAACAAGAGTGAATCAATCTGCATCCGCACTAAGGAAAATTAGAAAAAACGTAAGAATAAACATTGCATCGTTCTATTTTTTAAAATGCTAACCTCACTGACCTATCAATTTTCATGCACGTTCTTAGGAGAGAATAGGCCTTCACATTCGAACAAAGCAATAAAAGCTAAGCACTAGAGTTGCTGCAGGACTCTATCGTTCCGCAAGAGCACAATACCATGAATCTAGGAGATTCCACTAAACGAAGAACCAAGAAAATAAATATATTCTCAAAAATTCCAATCGTGATCTCCAAGCAACTGAGCCATATATAAATACACAAATGAAATCCTTGAGGGTGTGCCTGCTCATAGCTCTTAAATAGAGCGTATGTTAGGGTGCAATAGTTTGCTTTATTCTTAGGATTAAGGGAAATAACTAAGCATCAGTAGGAAATTGTGAGCATAAATCATAGGAATCAGTATACATTCATAAAGTAGCATCAGAAGCACAGTTTGGGGACTAAGTTCGAATATTGTACAACTTTGAGCTAAAAAGACTATTTAATGCAGGAAATGCTGAACGCTGATATTGGAGGGACAAATCAATACGAGCGGTAACACACATAGAAGACTCACACGTTTTACAAGGCAGACGCGCTCGGAGAATAAAACCAATAAGGAAAGAACAGAGAATCAATCAAGCAATTAAGTTTGTGTCAATCAAATAAATTCTAGCGAAAATTAAGAGATCCTGCATTAATAAGGATTCTCCAGCTCACCTAGGCTTGTTGATCAAGTAAATCAATTCTATAAATTGTAAGAAAGAAGCCAAAGTTCGGTGAGCTGGTCGAATGGCCAGAAGCCAATCCATACGAGAAGCAACTGATGGTGTTGGTAGAAGCTGATGACAAGGGGACTGCACACTTCACAATTGAGCCAATTCCATTTTTTACTATTTTCTAGGAGTAGTTGTAGTTATAAACATCTCGTAGTCGTAATAAAATCAGCTGGTTTAAACTTCTTACTTGTGTTTATATCTATGCTGCGTTATAGGAGTTTTGCATGAATACTCTCGAGTAGAAGCATGTTAAGAGCGTAGGTTAAAGAGTTTTACACTGCTGCATTACTATTCTATACATATGCTTTGATTTGCTACCCACGTATATAACTTACGGTGAGTTCGGAAGAAGGAACTGCATGGTGACCTAGTATGCTACAATAGGTTGAAGGCAAGTCTTTGCATCATTTAGGGAGTTAGGAATAACCTCACCATTGCTCGCATCGCTCCAAGTTAGTACAGAGTTCGCAGCAGAAGCTGGTTCTGTCGTAAATCATTAAGTATGGAAGTCCTTATTGGTAGAGGGAAGCAAGAAACTCGATAACTAGATCGGCTCTCTTAATATCTTCTACAACTATCTGATTATCACTACTCATTGTATTCATATTTATTACTGTTAGCATTTGCTTTATTTATTTATCAGCATCAAAAGAAAACAACAACTATCCCAACCATACATTTACTTTCTGCACAACTCTCGACTTAGCAATATTAGTTCTAGACATCAATCTTTATGGGATCGATAAAATTATATACTTATTACTTTCTGCGCTTTGACCGTGTATACTTGTGTGTAAGCGATTCTGAGGTTTACTTAAACATTTTAACTCTGAATTAATTACTATGATTATATTAGCACTCGGAACGCTCTAGTCAATTTTTTTGCACCGTTGCCGAGGATTGATTATTTAGAATTTATATTATTAGGACGAGAGTAGTTTTTATTGCTAAAAAGGTTGAATACTTGTATTTTAGGGGAATCTAGATTTAAGGCAATACAACCAACAGGGAAAGAAGTCTCAAACACATTACCACAAGCACGAGCGACAAAGATGGCATTCAATCACTTTGCGAATCAATAATGGAACAACAATGTAAACCCCCAACATACACGTCATTATCAGAAACAAGGCTATGTGAAAGAGACATACTCAACCAATTTTTGTTCAGTGTATCCTAACTGGGAACAATAGTTGAAGTTTGAGGGAAGTCATAACAGTATTTTTCAGCATCAAACTGGTCTACAAGGAGACCACAGCAATATGAGCCATACATGGGAGAAGTCATGAACCTAAAAGACCACTGTAAAATCATGAGCAGTCTCTTGAAGGCATAACCATAGAAGAAGAAGAACAATTATGATGGAAGGAATGGATGAGGGGCAACTGTATAATACTAAAACCTCGACAGCCCAATCACGAGAACAGACAGACTCTAGAAGCAAACACGGAGAAAAGTGTAGCCTACAATACCAACAAAGAAGAGACATATCTAAGTGTCAAAATGTTTAATGTGTCATCAGCCGTGGAATTTTTCGGTGATTGTGAACTTTCATGGGAAGATTTTTGGCTAGCCATGATTAAACGAGAAGAAGAGGCCAAGGCTCTAAGGCACACAGAAGAAATAGAGAAGGAATAAAATAGGCGTTTGCAGCGATAGGAGGAAACTTGGGCAAGGATCGTCGCCCTGGAAGCTGAGATTGAGGCAAAAAAGGAAGACAGATTGCAAAAGATGCGATATCAGCAGCAGTAGGAGACTTGGGCAAGGATCGCAAAAGATGCAATATCAGCAGCAGCAGGAGGCCTGGGCAAAATTTGCTGCCTTAAAAGCTGAAACCATGGACAAAATTGAAAAAGCAAAAGGAGATTCCAAAGTTGACCCTGAGCAAAGCATAATGAAGGAAAGCTATAGTGAGGATGAATATCTTCAACAATTCAACAAGGTGCGTAATGAACCTGCAGAGCCAAATATCAGGATTTCGCATTACCCCAATAGAGGGGATGCATAATCAACCATTTCGCAGGAAGATAATGTTAACGCATAAAATCACAGACTACTAGCAATGGTACCTGTAGTTTTTACGCTACCAGAATCGCAATCATCGCAGGATTTGATTAGTCGAGAAAGAGACACTTGGGCAATTCAAATGAGCTTCAATTTGATGCTCTATACCCTATCAACGCTTAGAATGGTAGGAAGTATACACATCAAAGCGCATGATGCAGAAAGGCAGGAGGAAGCTATCAAAGATGGTTTCTCTCCAAAGATATATAAATGTTCAAGCAAGGATAACTGCACCGGACGGAAGTAGCATGATGTTCCGCCCAGATCCTGCTCAGCAGCATTCCTGGAATGTGAAAATCGGTATTTCTGACTTTGTGCACAATTTACAGCAATTTTAGAATAAGGAAGTATTTCCATATATGCAGTTTTTTTTTTTATTATTTTCGTGCAATTTAAATTTCAGTAGTTTTAGAAGGAATCGATTCGATTAAGAAAGTATTGCTGCAGAATTAAAATTTTCCTTTTTGTCATTATCCCTTTCCTTGCACATAGATTTTCAAATCTTTAGAAACCCTATATAAAACCTATGAGAGGAAGGATCGATCACCACATTCTCACCTAACACTTTAAGAAACTGAAACTCTGCTACCAATACTCGAAACCAATGGCCTCAAAGAGCATAGCAGCTAGAAAAAGTAAGGTAGTTGAGGATGATGACGATGAATATCCAGTGGTTCTAAAAGCAAACCTTTATGCATCGCTGGCTAGGAGGAAATTCTAGCAGGATCGAGGATGGCCTGTAGAATGTATTCCACATGCAGTACGAGAAAAGTTAGACGAGTTAGGTTGAAGCAGCCTGGTAATGCCTGCTTAGGATGCAAGGCCAGATTGGGTTTACCAGTTTTATGCAAAACTTAACCAAGAAAAGAAATTTTTCTCGCAAGTAGAAGGTTTTGAGATAGACTATTTTTTTTGTTCTGCATGTTGTGCTTCGAGATTATGGGGTCCCGGGGTGCCACCTGGTATATTGTTTTAATTATTATACATGATCTGTATGCTTAGTACCTCAAGATTATGGGTCCCGAGGTGCATCTTGTATGTGATTTTATTATCATATTTTCTTGTGAAGCATACTAGGATTATGGGGTCTTAGCATGTTGTTGTTCTTATGGTTGTTCTGTGTTTCTCTTGGCGTGTGTGTGTGAGCTGGTGATGACGTGTTGCATGTAGCTAGTCTTGATCATGTAATGAATAGTATCCTATTAGGATGACTGAATAAGAATAATCGAGCATGTGTGGTGATCTATTGAGACTGAGTTGATAAACATTTTGTAATAGAACTCTTAGTTATCATCATCTAGAGGCTGTAGAGACACAACATACTGTTGTCTCATTGGGTCAGTGTCGTTGAAGATTTAATCCCACCCCCGATAGCCAGGGATGTGGTGTAACATGCTGCCCCCAACGATGCCTAGTTTGTAGCTTTATAGGCGAGCCCTGATCATAGTGTACACCTGCTATGGGAGGGTCTTAGCTTGGGGCGATAGGTGTGAACAGGCTGACTCGGATCGCTGGTGAGGGCCTTTAGGACCGTGACTCAGTGGACACCTTTCTTCGAGTCGTTAGGCATGTCGACCTGGACTAGGTCAGTATTGTGTAGGCCTACACCTGACTGGTTTTCAGCACCATGCGGTGTATACATACATGCACCGAGTGTCAAGTAGACGGCTCACTTGGACCGGTGACGTCAGTACACCAGTAGTGAAAAGTTGTGTTTGAGCTAGATAGTTGTGTAACAAACTTCATTACTAGTCGTATTATCTAGAATAGGTGAGTGTTTCAAGGGCCTTACAAGAAAGTTGTGTAACGTACTTCATGACCAATTTTATTGATTTAGGTGAGTGTCTTAAGGGCCTCATAAAATAGTCATGCAACAAATCTCATGACCAAGTAAAAAGCTAAGTTGATTTGGGAGCAAATTGGATTGATTGAGAAAGATAGGTAACGAAACTCATGGTTGGTTGCTAAGCTATATTGAGACGAGAATAGATATGTATTACTAGCATGTTGAGTTCTTCTTTGTGCATTGTACCCCTGTTGGGGAGTTCTTACTGAGTGTTCTTTATACTCACCCTTTCTGTAGTTATTTTCTTTCCACAGGTAATCAGATGATACCACCGAAACGGTTAGCTGGGAGGTGCTGAAGAGATAATGGGTGGAGCCATTGCATTTTTCTCTAAGCTGTTGTTAGGATAGATGTCTTTCTTTCTCTTAGTGGCATGATATGTTTAAACTCCTGTTATTTCTGTTAACTGCTGGCACGGATGCCTTCACTTGTATTTAATTATTTATTTAACTGAAACGTTTTGGAACCACCTTGGCCAAAGGCTTATTTATTAAGTATTTGAAATAAAATGCCAACAAGAGCAATTGTCTTAAGTTTTTTTTTCAAATTCGAAATTTAAGTTTGCATGTTTGTAACTGAATTTTGAGTCAGTATAAGTAGGAATCGTAGTTTAGAATTACGGGTCCTTACATTTGGTATCAGAGCACAGAGTCATAGATTTTGTAGACTGACCTATTTAGTAGGTTGTTATTTTTCCCCCATAATCTTGAGCATTCCAGCGACCGTCAGGTATGTCAGTTTTATAAAAGAGTTTCGATTAATGCACATAATATCTAGCTTACATGTTTACTTTTATTGTTTATTGGTTAGTCCTATGCGTGGACTAACATGTTGTGGTCCTCGGGTGTAGACCCCGAGGAATGGTTGAGATCTGAGTTACCTGGATCTTAGCTATTGAGATAGCATCTGCCAGAGAGGTACAATGGCACTAGCAGCGAGTAAAGGTGCATCCTCTTTTAAAGCAGGATTTTGAGGCAGAGTTAGTTGTTGCTCTTCGAGAAAATTTAAGGAGATGTTCGTAGAGGAGTAGGTAGGGTTTGAGGCGCAGTTCGCGCAGCTCGTTCACCAGGTAACCTCGGTAGTACCACCATTTCCAGTAGTTTTTATGGTTAGAGGAGTACAACCAGCCCAAGTAGTTGAGTTCGTAGTTAGAGATTTTGCTGCTTAGATGAGAACTTATGTTGAAAAGTGTAGGAAGAGAAATTTGACACCTTTGGGTCCTCTAAATTAGTGAGCCAGCGGTGCCATTCGAGTAACATCAAGTTTGAGATTAGAGGCGATGATTAGGTCGCCAGTAAAGTAAAAGTTGTAGTGAGTACCACTTCGGTTTGTGGGGCTTTTACGAGAGCTTGCTACCGTTGTGGCAAAAAGGAATGCATGGTTAGAGCATGTACCTAGAGAGAAGCAGGTCGGGCCCAATAGTGGAGCCATGTGTTTGCCGTCTTTAGTTAAGAGGTAGATAAAGACCGATGCAGCAGTTGCAAGTACCTTATTAGTATAGACCTTTGCGCTTATGGTGCTGTTTGAGCCAGACCCAGTTCGTTCTTGTATATTGGTGCTCTTGAGACACAAGCTTGTTTGGAGTTGGAACCCTTAGGGTTCGACTTGTGTGTTGCAACTCAGTTTGGGGTTAGTAGTGTTCGCCTCTGAGTAAGGTGAAGGTGGCTGGATCGTGGTATCCAGAGAACTCTTAGCAGCTACCCTCGTAATACTGCCTATAAGTTGCTTCGATATGATTCTTGGTATGGAGTGTGTTTAGCTATTAACCATGTTGTGATCAATTACCGCCAGAAAAAAGTCGTGTTTAGTCTGCCCGAAAAGAAATGTTTCAAGTTTTGTGGTGTCAGGAGTAGATCTTGACCACAGTTAGTTTCTAGAGAGAAGACAGCTGGCTGATAGCTCAAGGAGCATTGTGTTACTTAGCCGAGTTGACAGTTGATGATTTTTCAACGCTGTCTGTGGGTTAAGTACTAGTAGTTCAAGAATTCATGGACGTTTTCCCTGAAAAGTTGAAGGTTCCACTGACTTGTTGGTTAGAGGTTTCATTCTTCCTAGTGCCGTCCTTAGAGATCACCTGTGTATTTGTAGGAAAAAGGATGGATCGATGCACATTTTCATCGACTATAGAGAGTTGAACAAGTTTACAGTAGAGAATAGGTACCTGTTGCCTCGCATAGATGTTTTGTTCGATCAGCTTCAGGGAGCATTAGTGTTCCAAGATAGATTCGAGATCAGGTTACCACTAGTTGAGGATCAGGGATTTGGATGTCTTGAAGACAATATTTAGGACGGGGTATGGTTTGTAAAAGCTCGTAGTAATGTTTTTGGGATGGACCAATGCTCCAAACAGGGTTTATGGATATGGTGGATCATGTCAACCATCTAAGGTTAGTGTTGTCAGTTTAGAGGGAGAACCAGTTGTTTGCTAAGGTCTCCAAGTGTGAGTTTTGGCTACAGCAATTAGCCTTTATAGGCCACGTGATTGCTCGATATGGTGTTTCAGTGGATTCTGTAAAAATTGAAGCAGTGATTTCTTAGGCAGCGCCGTCATCAGTCGTGAAAATTTGCAGCTTTCTAGGTTTGGCAAGTTATTACAGACGATTCGTCTACAACCTTTCTAAGATAGCGAGACTCATGGCTCGGTTGACAAGGAAAGTTTGTGAGTTCGTCTGGGATAACGTTTGGAATGAGAGTTTTTCAAGGTTAAAGGAAACTTGGATTACATCGCCAGTTATGACAGCGGTAAATGGGATAGTAGGTTTTATAGTGTTCGGTGGTGTCGGTCAGAAAAGATTAGGATGTGTTGAGCACAAGAAGGTGATCGCCTATGCGTCCCGACAGTTGAAGCCTTACGAGTTATTTTATCCAGTGCACGATTTTGAGTTAGCAGTAGGATTTCATGCATTGAAGATCTTAAGGCATTGTCTGCATGGAGAGAAGATTCAGATCTTCACGGGTCACAAGAGGCTCAAGTGTTTTTTCACCTAAGAGTACTGGAATATGACACAGAGGAGATGACTTGAGTTGGTTAAGGATTGTGACTTTGAGATTTTGTACTGCCTAGGTAAGGTCAATATTGTGGTTGAGGCACTTAGTAGAAAGATGTCACACCCAGCAGCTTCGTGGACTGAGCAACCTTTGCTAGTTAGAGATGTAGAGGGGGTCGGTATTGTAGTAAAAGAAAAAGAAAAATGTTGATTCAGTTAATCAAAATGCTAATAATTAGACTAAGCATTGCTTGGGACATCAATGATTCAAGTTTGGGGGTTTGATATCCCTTAAATAGGTCATTCTTTAGGTTGATTTATTAAGCATTTTATTAAGGAATCATGAAGTTTTTCGAGCTATTGGGAGCATTTTGAGAATAAAAGTGTAGAAATCTTTTATCTGAAATAATATACAATTTCAGATAATAGATTTCTACACTTTTCGTGCTAAAAAGCAACTAAATACAAGAAATACTAAACACTAATGCTGGAGGAACGAAACAATGCGAGCGACAATGCAAACCGTTTACAAGGCGGCTACACTCGAGAATCACACTATCATGGAAATAAATAGAGAATCAATCAAGCAATTAAAGTGGTGTCAATCAAATAAATTCCAGCGAAAATCAAGAAATTCTATATTAATAAAGATTTTCCAACTCACCTAGGCTTGCCGACCAAGTAAATCAACTCTATAAATTGAAAGAAAGAAGCCGAAGTTTGGTGAGCTGGTCAGATGGAAAGAAGCCGATCTAAGTGAAGAGGAGCTAAGTCAGATGGTTAGAACCCGATTCATGCGAGAAGCAACTGGTGGTGACTGTAGAAGCCGATGACAAGGGGACTATATACTTCACAGCTGTGCCAATTCCATTTTACTGTTTTTCTTAGGAGTATTTATAATGATAAAGATTTAGTAGTCGTAATAAAATCTGCTGATTTAAACTTCTTATTGGGTGTTCATTGCTATGCTGCGTTATAAGAGTCTTGAATGAATTCTAACGAATAGAATCATGCTTGGGAGCTTAGGTTAAAGAGTTTTACACTGCTGCGTTTGTTTATTTATATGTATATGCGTGGCTTAGCTATCCACGTATATGACTTGTGGTAAGTCAGAAAAAGGAACCACATGGAGATCCAATATGCTACTGTATATTGAATGCAAGTCTTTGCATCATTTATGGAGTTAGGAATAACCTCACTATTGCTCGTGATGCCCTGTTATACTATGGAGTTCACAGCGGAAGCTGTCTTTTCATAAATCACTAAGTGCGGAAGTACTTCTTAATTGAGGGAAGCGAGAAACTCGATAACTAGTCCTACATTCTTAACATCTTCTACAACTGTTTATTTATCTTTACTCATTGCATTCATATTTATTTCTGTCAAGCATTTGCATATTTCTGTATTCAAAACCTAAATCAAACACACTTTTACAACCCATTTATTTACTTTTCAGCATAACTCTCGTTTTAACAGTATTACTTATAGACATCAATCTCTGTGGGACCGATAAAATATATACTTATTACTTGCTACATTTTCGACCGCGTATACTTGCGCGTAAGCAATTTCGAGTTATACTTAGCTTTAAGTTTTCTCTGAGTTAATTACTGTACGATTACATTAGCACCCAGAACGCAATCCATTTCAGCAGTCAAGTTTCGATTGAGACCTCGACCATTTCTGTTCTCTGTAGATCCTAGTAAGCAAGTACCATGGTGTTTGATGGTGTGCAGATCTCGTTAATGAGAGCAGCATAGGCGTCAACGGCCCATTTACTTATGTTGCTTTATTGTTTTTATAGTTCCATCTTTTAACTAACCTAACTACCTCACTAGTGTTCTCTAACTCAGCTTGTAACTACCTTTTAGAAACTGATTTAGGGTTTAAGAACTTCTATAAATAGAGGGGTTTTTAAGGGAGAGAGTATGCATGTAATAGAGAAAGTTAGATAGAGAGAACTCACTTGTAATTTTGAAAAAGTCTTGAAGAACAAAGAATAATCTGATCCCTCGTTGCTTTGTCGAACCACGTAAAGTTTCTGATGTTCTTTCGCTTCTTCTCTAAACTGCTATGTGTTCCATTGTTCTGGTTTTTCCCGTGCATCTTCTTCATTGCTGATCAATGCCATTGAAACCGAGTGTCGTCTGCGAGAGAGTGCGAAGGGAATTAGAAATTGGTTTTTCAATCCTTTCGATTCGATCTGTTAAACTGAAAGGTAAAAGTTGAATACGTGTGTATGCGGTGTCAAGTATTCTTCATTCCATGTGCAGCCTAATCAAAGAGTAAAATAAAAATTAAAATTAATAATTGGTATCAGAGCAATTCGATCCACCTATCAGAACAAATCCTTCAGGTAACTCTGTAACTCTTTTCTCACTAGCAAGAAAGAGATTCTTGATTTAAGATCAATCAAGAAATTGCTACAACGAGATTTATCTTAGAAAAATTCGATGAAACAGGGGACTTTAGTCTCTGGAAAACAAAGATTAAAGCTTTGCTTGGTCAACAAAAAGCTCACAGAGCACTTCTTGATCCCACTAAACCCCCTTCCTCCATGACAGATGATGAAAAAGAAACTATGGAACTGTATGCACATGGTACATTGATTTTGCATCTAAGGGACAATGTTTTTAGAGAAGTTGCTGATCAAGAAACAACATATAAACTATGGAATAAACTAGATGAACTGTATGTGTCCAAAAATCTCCCAAATAAAATGTTCTTGAGGGAAAAACTCTTTACATTTAAAATGGATCCTTCAAAGAATCTGTCACAAAATTTTGATGACTTAAAAAGGATCGCTACTGATCTAAAATCCCCAAGAGAAACTATAGCATCGGATAATGAATCCTTTGTGCTTTTGAATTCTCTTCCTGATAGTTATAAGGATGTTAAAAATGCCTTGAAATATGGAAGAAATTTTATAACTCCAGTGGGTATAATCTCTACTTTAAGGATAAAAGAGATGAAGTTAATGATCTCCAAGAGGGATCTACCTCCAGCTAAAGAATTATTCATAAAGAGAAAAGGTAAACCTCATAGTAAAGAAGTTCCTAAGTCAAATAAGGAAAAACATCAGTCCAAAGTGAAATGCACTTACTGTCACAACCCAGGACACTCTAAAGAAAAATGTTAGGTTCTAAAAAGAAAGCAACTCAAAGACAAGAAAGGTAAAACTCAAGTAGAAGCTTCAGTTGGTGAAAATTCTCTAACATGCTTATATGCTTTAGCCACCTCAAATGAAAAAGTAACTGAAGAAAGTCCTAATAACATTCAAGATTGGGTGTTAGACTCTGGCTGCTCATTTCATATGATACCTCATAAGGAATGATTCAGTTCCTATACGGTGTGCGATGGTGGAAAGGTCTACTTAGGCAACAATGCGTCATGCCAAGTAATAGAATTGGGAGCTGTCTCTTTAAAGTTATAAGATGGTTCAGTCAAGTTACTTAGAAATGTGAGACATGTTCCTAGTTTAAGAAGAAATCTCATCTTCTTGGGTATGTTAGATGCTTTATGGTGTGAATCAAAAGGGTCAGATGGTACTCTACATGTAATCGAAGACTCTAAAGAAGTTCTAACTGCTACTAGAATAAATTGATTTTATGTCATTAAGAATGTTGAAATGACTAACTATGCTTTGACTGCTACAAGTGAACAGGTTTCAGAAGCAAATCTTTGGCATGAACAACTTGCTCATATTAGAATTACAAGAATTATTAAAACAAGGTGTTTTACATCCTGGTACTAATACTGACCTTAACTTTTGTGAACACTGTGTTGCAGGGAAAGCCACAAGGAAAAGCTTCCCTAAATCACATCGCACGACTAAGGCTATTCTGGACTACATCCATTCAGACTTATGGGGTCCAACTCCAATTCTCTCCTTAGGAGGAGCAAGGTATTTTGTATCCTTCATTGATGACTACTCTAGAAAAAGTTGGGTTTATTTCCTTAAAACTAAAGACCTAGCCTTTGAAAAATTCAAAGAATGGAAAACTTTAGTTGAAAACCAAACATCTAGAAAAATTAAATACCTAAGGACTGACAATGGGCTTGAGTTATGTAATGAATTGTTTGACAATTTCTGCAAACATTATGGCATTACAAGACATAAAACTGTGAATTATACTCCTCAACGGAATGGCATTGCAGAAAGACTAAATAGAACCATAATGGAAAAAGTTAAAAGCATTCTGTCATCTCTTACACAGTTCACACTTTGAATAAGTGTCCCCACACTTTACTAAACTTTATAACTCTTGAAGAGAAATGGTCTGGTCATCCTCCAAATCTAGATAACCTAAGAATTTTTTGTTGTACTGGTTACATACATCAGAAACTAGGAAAATTAAAACCTAGGGCTATAAGATGTATGTTTGTAGGATTTACTAAAGGGGGTAAGTGGTTTAGATTTTGGAACCCTATTGATAAAAGATGTGTAAACTCAAGAGATGTGACTTTTAGGGAAAATGAGATGTTCATGAATAAAAAATCTTCATTAAAACCTTCTACGGATACCTAAATTGAGGTGGAGTTGCCTATTGCTATCTCTAATACTGATTCTTTAGATATAGAGGTACCAGTTACTGTGCAGGAAAGCTCAGATTCAGAAGAAGAAGAAGATTCAACTCTTATCTAGAAAGGTCTAAGTGATTATGCACTAGCTCGAGATAGATAAAGAAGAACTATAGTTCCATCTGCTAGATATGCAGAGGCTGACTATATAGGTCTAGCTCTAAATGCATCAGGTACTTTAGAAGATGATGAACCAAACTCATTTGAAGAAGCAACAAGCTCTTCTCAAGCTCCTAAATGGATTGAGGCAATGAATGAGGAAATGAACTCCCTCAAAGTCAACAACACTTGGAGGTTAGTTCCCTTACCTAAAAACTCTAAAGCCATCTCTTGTAAATGGATTTATAAAATTAAAGAAGGAATTCCAAGGGTTCAACCATCTAGGTTTAAAGTTAGATTGGTTGCTAAAGGATTCACTCAAAGGGAAGGAATCGATTATAATGAAAATTTCTCTCCAGTAGTGAAACATACTTCTATTAGGTTGCTATTCAAAACCTTGAATTGGACCAGTTGGATATTAAAACTGCCTTCCTCCATGAGCATATAAAAGAAACTATATACATGAAACAGCCTAAAGGTTATGAGGTAAAAAGAAAAGAGAACCTAGTATGTCTCATAGATGTTGGTATCACAGGTTTGATACCTACATGATAAAGATAGGATTCACCAAAAGTAACTTTGACAGTTGTATTTATACTAACAAAGAAACCTACAACTCAGTTGTCTACCTCAAAATAAAATGACATGTTAATAGCAAGCAAATCAAAAGAAGATCTTAAGAAAGTTAAAATATCCCTCAAGCAAGAATTTGACATCAAAGATCTAGGTGAATCAAAGAAAATTCTAGGGATAGAAACTTCTAGAGATAGATCAAATAAAATTTTGTCTTTAGATCAAAGTGGTTTATTTAGAAAGATACTAAAAAGATTTAATATAGGAGAATATAAATTAGTCTCTATTCCTTTAGCACAACATTTTAAACGCTCTTTTAATAATTCTCCAAAAGAAGAAGAAGAAGAACATTTAAAATCTATGTCTAATATACCCTATTCACAAGCAGTTGGTAGCCTATTGTATCTAATGATCTTTACAAGACCAGATTTATCCTATGCCACCAGCCTAATTAGTAGATACATGGAAAATCCTTGTAAGAGACATTGGGAGGCAACCAAATGGGTAATTAGGTACCCGGAAGGATCTCAGAACTCTAAACTAATGTACAAAATTAGAGATAATTGTCCTAACGAGCTATATGGATATGTTGATTCTGACTATGCAGGAGATTTAGATCAAAGAAGATCTCCATTTAGGATATGTTGAATCTGATCATCTGATCTTCTGATGTTGATTCCAACTCTCTGAGAAGGGTTAAAATAATTCAACCATCAGAAGATCAGATTGTTCGAAGGCTCAAGACATTACCTAAACTCACTTCAGGTGGAGATTTGTAGTTCTAGCTCCTAACTAACCTAACTACCTCACTAGTGTTCTCTACCTCAGCTTGTAACTACCTTTTAGAAACTGATTTAGGGTTTAAAAACTTCTATAAATAGAGAGGCTTTTTAGGGAGAGAGTATGCATGTAATAGAAAGTTAGATGGAGAGAACTCTCTTGTAATTCTAGAAAAGTCTTGAAGAACAGAGAATAATCTGATCTATCTTGGAGTAGATCTTGCTTTGTCGAACCACGTAAAATTTTTGCTATTCTTTTGCTTTTTCTCTAAACTGCTGTGTATTCCACTATTCTGGTTTTTCCCGTGCATCTTCTTCATCGCTGATCACTTCCATTGAAACTGAGTGTCGTCTGCGAGAGAGTGTGAAGGGAATTAGAAATTGGTTTTTCAATCCTTTCGATTCGATCTGTCAAACTGAAAGGTAAAGGTTGAATACGTGTGTGTGCGGTGTCATGTATTCTTCATTCCATGTGTAGCATAATCAAAAAGTAAAATCGAAATTAAAATTAACAGTTTTCATAGATAGAACTTTACTGCCTTGTTTACTGCATTCTGTAGGAGTAGATTGTAAAATTGATTTGATTTAAGTTTATAAATGGTTGTTTCAGACTTGATCTCCTGTCACATTCTCATGCATGACCTTAATTCAAAAACGTAAAATTAGTAGAAGAATGGAATGCTAATAATTGAATTAGATTTAGGGTAAAAGGGAGGTACATTAGTAATTGCGGTAGTTGTTTCTATTAGCGAGAGTCGACTGACAATCCACCTATAGTCTGCTTCTTGCCCGCCTTGAGAAAGGGTGCGGCAAAGGCATAGCCCAACAACAATCGCTAGGTGATGCTAAGTCTTTAGAATCATTAGAGTAGTGTTAGGAATAACCTCCTCGCAAGTGGTGTGTGCATTACTTGTTAAAATCGTAAACTCACGAGCAATGTACTGGTGAGTTACTGTAAAGCGTTCCGAAAGGGAGCTTTAAGTTATAGTATAGCATGTGCTAATATTCTTACCATCAATTATCATAAATAGAATTTCCATGGTTTCAATTCAACTTTTTGCATTTTAATATTCCATTTTTTTAGATCTAAACCCAAAAACCCAATCAACTGAGTTGTTTACTATTTTGTATTGACTCTTAAGTTAACAAATACTAATTACCAATTCCATATGGAGAACGATAAAATAAATACTTATCACTTGCTGTAATTTTGACTGCGTATACTTACATAAAATGCGATTCCAAAGTGTATGATATTAGCATTAGTATCTTAAACTTAGAATTAATTAATTAAATATTTATACTGCAGCCGGATTCGCTACCAAATGTTGTCGGGGAATTGTGTAATTAATGGTGCTAACTTAAGAGTATTTCTTCAAATTTCAAAGTCTAACTTGTTAACTTTTACTCACAGGTAATGAAAAATAGGAATTGGGGAAATGTCGTGAAGAGGATGTTTGAACTCTAGAGCTGGCCACTCTAAGAAGGAAAAACTGAAGAATCCAACATTAAACTAGTTCTGCATTGTCTTACATTGTGGGAATGGAGCAAGGGAAGTCTTATCCACTTTCCCTGGATTACATAATACTAGGTAAAGGGTATTTATTCTACCGTTATTCCATGGTCAACCAAGGATAACCGTGAGACGTGGGAAGTGAAGCGCATTCCTGAAATGTGGATGGTGGACATCATTCACCTTGTCGAGCAAAGGAATGCATTGTTTCTTAATTGAGAAAAAGAATGGATATTTGCAAAATTCAATTCGGGAACAATGCGAGTGCTAACACGTTACATCTCTTACTTTAAGAAGTTTTTATCTTAATTCGCTTTTTAGGATTTTTATTACTTTAATAGAATTTATCTTCTATTAAATTAGGCTGCTAAATAAGCCGAATGCGTATGAGGAATTGATTGATTAACATGTTTAGATGCCATGTGGCACAATCGAAGTGAAATCAAGGATTTTAATCATCAGTTCACAACGACGAGAATTTAACCATTGCACAGCCATAATTGCAGTAGGGTAATGATGACTATTCATCAACTCATTGTGATTCCCTTAGCTTCTATAAATATGCAATTTTTCGTCGTCATCATTACGCTTTGTGAATTTTGAAAAACCTAACATTCATGTGATCTTCGCGAGCAATCCTTACAAATTTTTTAGTGAAATTCCTCGCCAGAACCCTAAATCGTTTCAAATGGCACCCAAAATTTCAACTACTAGAAAGAAGTCGGCAAAGAAAACTGCAATCAAAGTTCTAGAAGCATAAAAAAAATTGGAACCACACCGCAAGGTTCCTCGTCCAGACCCTTCGTTGATTCGTCAGAGCAAATAAATAAGAAAATATTCTTCACCTCGAATGACGAATCCCCTTAAAAAATGTCTACTAGCCAATTAGCCCCAGAACAATTTGTTGTGCAAAGAGTCAAAACGGTCCAGTCCGATGAAGGGCATGCAATGTCAGACATCGCAGAACTAGGGCAGGCAATTGTGGCTGAAGTAAAGGGGTTGTTAGACGAAGTACAAAGAGATCTGGAGAACATGGCAGTAGAGAAAGTGTTCTCTACCGCAGTGGAAGGCTTGACTGCAGAAATATCAGGTGAACAGGTGATTATAGTGGCTGAGGAACACCCAGCTGTAGAGGCGTCTCCAACAAAGGGGGTAACATGTGAATTAGAAGAGGAAATAGTGGAAGAAGAAATCCGTAGAGTAATGGAGTAGGAATCAGAGTCTCGCTTGACCCTGACGCCCGTGGAGATTATCATATTTGATACCGAATTGGAACCAGTGGTGAGTTTTGGGATTCACAGAGCCTCTAAAAAGCTAGATCAAGAAATGGAAAGCGAAGCCAAAGTAGAGAAACAAGCCAAAGAGGCAGAAGAAGAAAGAACAGCCCCAGAATTAGTTAAACGGCTAGATCAATAAGAGAAACAAGCTTAGGAGGTAGCAAAACGAGCTATGGTGGAAAAAGACGTAAGAATAATAGCAAAACTAATCGAGCGTCTAGAAAGAGAAGGGACTGTGACAGGAAGGCGAACAGTGCTAAGTGGCTAAAAAAGGCTAATGGAAGAAGAAGAAGAGGATAAGATACCGCTGGCACAGAGAAATAAAAAAACAAAGGCAAAAGCATTGCTGGGCCATCAAGAGTGAGGTCAGATAAGAGGAGAAATGTCTCTACGATAGAAGCCCTTCCAACAAAAATGAGATGAGTAATTGACATAGGGAGAGTATAACAATTCGTGTCAATGAACACATATATCGCTTTGCTATGGAAAGAATTCTGACAGGAACAAGGATTCACCAATGATATGTTAATAGACCCTATTAGGAAAAAATCACACTAAGAAGGTGGGATCATTTCTCTCGACCAAGCATTGACACCAATCCGAGATGGATACGGGAATTCTATAGCAAATGGAGTAGAAGTGAATCATGCGAGACGATGGTGGAAGGAAGAAAAATAGATTGGAGTGCAGAAGCATGGAATGAGCGTTTGGATTCAGGAATTACGAAAAATCCCAGTATGGTAGATTAGTACAAGCACCAATGGAGGAAGATATGGGTGCATGCTTATAAACAATCGCATTACCAGATGGGAATTGGTGCGACAACATATCATTCCAGTGTTTCAAGCTCAACCTGATGGGGCACTATTGGAGCAACTTCGTGACGACCACCATCATGCCCACCACGCATGAAACGACTCTGTCGCAAACTCGTATGCTGCTAATTTATGCTATTTGTGCAGGGTTGACCATTAACATTGGACACATTATTGAAAATGAAGTTAGACGATAGATGAAAAAGGTACTGTTCTTTATGCATTCCATCACAGCAATATGCCTGAGACAAGGCCTGAAATTTGTCAAGGAGGCTCACACAATGCCAGTTAAAGCGGTATATCAGGTGTCCACAAACAGGCAAATGAAGGCCCCAAGTACACTCAAGGAGGAGATAGCGCAGCTTAAACTATCACTCATAGAGAGCGGCCCACTGCCTTCGTAAATACCTTTGCTAGTGAGGGCAAGGGCAGGATAGAAAGCGCCAGCCAACCAGACAGCACTATAGTCTTCGCCAACACCCAGACAGTCTGCTCTAGCCATGATCATCCACCCACCAACTCCACAACTACCAGTACCACAATGAATAAATCCATCGCCAGCATTTGCTATGAATATTGAGCCAATAGTTCAGCAAACGCTTGTGCAAACAAAGAAGAAGGCAGTTCAGAAAGTACAGATAAAATGTAAAGTTGAGCATCCAGTACTGTCACCACATCTCAGTCCTTCTGCCCCATCTTGAAACATCAGTCCACTATTCGAACATGTGTATAGAATTTATATAAATTATCTCTCACGTCTAGCATTGCTCGGAAAGAGCAATCATTCAAGTTTGAGGATTTGATAACTCTAAATAATATAGTTATTTAGGCCTTATTTCTAGTATATTTTTTTTATTACTATGCATTAAATAGATTAAATCTAGAGTTAAAATGATAATATAATTAAAGATATTTGTATAAGTTATGCATGAGAGTCTAAAGAGCTTTAAAAGGTAAAAGTAGGACAAATTAATAACTTTTTATTGAGAATGTCCGACGCTTTGAGCAAATATATGTCAATAACCCAAGCCTCTGTGATATATTGTCTTATGTGTAGGACTTGGGAAAGCGTATGCGTTGCCAAGATCCAAAATCTGACGCTTTGGAGGATGCAAATCAAGTTTATCTTCTTGACCAAATTTCAGAAATGTAGGAATATCTTTTATCTCCTCGAAAAGATAAAGACAAGTGATAGCTCTTAGATAGAGTATAAATTAGGCTACTTTGTCAGCATTTTTCTAAGGTTCAAGGGAAATAATTACATACTTAAGATAAAAAGGGGAAAAAACTGCTAGAAGTCGCACACATCCGCTATTTAGCATTGGAAAGGTTAGTATTGCATTTCTCCATGAAAAGAAGAATAAATTATGCTAATATACACTTATGAAATGTAGAGATGCAAAACTAAGATGCTAGAGATAGAAGCTTTTACCGAATTTGACACATAAAGAGATAAAAGCAATGTAATGCATTCATGAGACAACCGCATTTGAAGAATCACGCAGACAAAGAAAGAACAGATAGCATAAAATCCAGCGTAACTCAATAAATTCTACCTTAAATAAAGAAATCAAGCATTTATGAATACAATTTCATAATCTTTCGAACTTACTCACCAAGTAATCAGACCCTATTTAAGGAGTATCAAAGCCCAGAATGAAGTATCTGGTCGGTTGGCTAGGAGTCACTTCACCCAGAGCAATATGCTACTTAGGGAGACAATCAGAAGGTGCTCGTGGAACCCATTGACAATGGAGATTTCAAATCTACAATAACTAGACCATTTCAATTTATTTCTTATTGTAGTAGAAGTAGTTGTAGCATAGACAATTTAGCAATAATATTTTAGCATTTGAACTTATATTTTCGTTCAACATGTTTTCGTAATTTAAGGCATTGGGTGGGATTTGGTATGTAGAATGCATGTTAGGAATGTGGGTGCTTGAATATTATATTGTTGCATTCTCATGTTAAGTATGCGTCGACTAGCTACCCACGCATGTTAACCACTACAAACTTCAGAATAGGGAACTAGCGGAAGGCCTAGAAGAATACGTTAGGACAATGCGAGGTCTCTCGTATGTTCGAAGAGTTAGGAATAACCTTACTAATACATGCGTTGCCCAGAATCCAGTATGAAGAACCGTAGCGGAAGCTAGGTTCAACACAAATCAATGGGTGCAAAAGCACACATTAGATCAGGGAAGCATAATATTTAACTGCCATTATCGCATGATTAACATCTTATGCATTCACATTTCACCTAAGCCATTATTTTCATTTCATTTTCATATTTACAAAATCCAAACCCAAAGCTTCTGAGGTAGCACACTAAAGCGATTGGGTGGACACTACAGATATAGAAGTCATCAGTCCATCAGTTTGTATGCATAAAATCATTTTAGAGGAAAATGCTGAGAGATCGGTAGAACATCAAAGAAGACTAAACCTAGCTATGAAGGAAGTTTTGAAAAAGGACATTATCAAATGGCTCGACACTAGAGTGATTTATTCGATCTCGGATAGCCAGTGGGTTAGTCCGGTACAATGTGTACCAAAGAAGGGAGGCACTATTGTCATTCGCAATGAAAGAAATGAGTTAATTCCTACAAAGACTGTGATCGGATGGCAAGTGTCCATGGATTATAGAAAACTGAATAAGGCAACTAAGAAGGACCATTTTCCTCTACCTTATATAGACCAAATGCTGGACCACATAGCAAGAAAGGAGTACTATTGCTTCCTGGATGGGTATTCATACTATAAACAGATTACCATTGATCCAAATGATCAGGAGAAAACAACGTTTACCTGCCCTTACGAAATATTCGCATTCAAGATAAGGCCATCTGGACTCTGAATGCCCCGGCAACCCTATAGAGGTGTATAATGTCCATTTTTTCAGACATGATAGAAAATATCATGGAAGTCTTTATGGACGACTTTGCAGTTTTTGGAGATGATTTTCCAACTGTTTGGAAAACTTGAAAAAAGTGTTACAGCGTTGTGAAGAAACGCATCTCGTGTTGAATTGGGAAAAATGCCACTTCATGGTTCGCTAAAGTATTGTCTTCAGACACAAAATTTTGAAGGCAGGTATGGAAGTTGACCAAGCAAACATCAAAGCTATTGACAAGTTGGAGCCCTTGAAAAACGTTAAAGGAATGCATAGTTTCTTAGGTCATGTAGATTTCTACATATTTTTTTATTAAAGATTTCTCTAAAATTGCGAAACCAATGTGCGAGCTCCGAGAAGCTGACCGCCCCTTTAACTTCGATCAAAGATTTCTTCAAGCTTTTGAGAAGTTGAAGAAAGCGCTAACCACTACCCCAATCATGATATCGCCTAACTGGGAGAAGCTCTTTGAGCTCATGTGTGAAGCCACGACTACGCAATAGGGCTATTTTGGGTCAAAAAGGTAAAAATATAATCCATCCCATATATTATGCCAGCTACACACTCAATGACGCGCAACTCAATTACACCACTACAGGAAAAGAGTTGTTGGTTGTGATTTACGCTTTGGAAAAGTTTTGCTCATACTTAGTTGGATCTAAGGTGATTATATTTACTGACCATGCAATAATCAAATATCTTATGAGTAAAGCGAATGCAAAACCTCGACTGATCAGATGGATTTTACTTCTTCAAGAGTTTGATATTGAAATAAATGATAAGAAGGGATGCGAGAATGTTGTTGTTATCTTTCTCGAGTTAAGAGTAAAGAAAATGATGCAACGATGGTCAACATATTCAAAAGCTTCCCGGATGAACAGTTGTTTATGGAAGCTACAATATAAAAGAATGATAATCTGTGGTTTGCAGGCATTAATAACTAGTTGGCAAGCCATGTCATTCCCATAGACTTAATCAGACAGCATGCCAAAAGATTTTTTCATGAAACTCGGTGTTACTTTTGGGACGAGGCATGTTTATCAATGTGCAAACAGAATCATTCACGATGTGTAGAAAAGAATGAGATGAATGCTATATTAGATGCATGCCACGCATCGCCTTACAAAAGACATTTTGGTGGAATGCGCATAACCACGAAATGTTTTTAGTCTAACTACTTTTAGCCTAGCATTTTTAAGGATGTGCACCATTACGCATGAACTCCTCAAAATGATGCCAGAACAGTCATAAAATTCCTTCACAAGAATATTTTTGGTTTGGTACTCCGCGTGCACTGATTAGTGATAAGGGAACACACTTTATAAACAAAGTGATAGCCATGTGCTGAAAAAGTATAATATCAAGCATCGCATCGCAACGCCTTATCATCCACAGACAAATGGTCTAGTCTCCAACCGTGAAATCAAAAGTATCTTAGAAAAAGTCATTGGACCTGCGCGGAAAGACTGGTCTTTGTGATTAGATGACTCGCTCTGGGCTTATCGCACCACATTTAAAACTCTGTTGAATATGTCGCTATACCGAATTGTGTATTGGAAGGCTTGTCATCTGCCATTAGAGCTCGAGCATAAAGCATTCTAGGTGCTTAAAAGGTTAAATCTTGATCTTTAGAAAGCTGGGCCCGCTAGAATGTTGCAATTGCTTGATTTGGAGGAACATAGACACTTCGCATACGAGAATGCAAAGTTATACAAGGAAAAGAAAAAAAAAATGGCATGATCATAGACTGACCCAGAAAACCTTCAAGGTAGGTCAAAAAGTTCTTTAATTTAACTCATGACTTCGTTTGTTTCCAGGAAAGCTCAGATCCAAGTGGTCTGGAAAAATCTGCATTACACAGGTTAATTCAAGAGGAGCATGATAGCTCTTAAATATAGCGTTATTTAGGCTAATCTCTTAATATATTCTAATGGTAGTTGTGCATTAATTAAATGAACTTTAGAGTTAGAATAGCATTAGGATGGAAAATTTATATAAATAAGATGCATCTATGATTTATGAGTTAGATATAAAAGGCTAGAGAAATTAAAGCATTTTAGAGTAAAATATAGATGCCGAATGCTTTTCATACTTAAATGTCAAAGATCCCACACTTTGCTAATTTATTGCTATATCTATAGGATTTG
The DNA here is from genome assembly GCA_037833695.1 of Sechiopsis laciniata. NCBI lineage: Eukaryota > Viridiplantae > Streptophyta > Magnoliopsida > Cucurbitales > Cucurbitaceae > Sechiopsis > Sechiopsis laciniata. The sequence continues at coordinate 10,401,736 of JBBMKA010000026.1, read as the reverse complement.
AGAATATGGTTAGCATCACATTCAAAGGAGATGCAGAAGGTTAGAATGCTCATAAAGACGCTTTGGAGGTTGCAGAACTGCGGGATCTTCCAAACATATTCGCGAAGGTCAAATATTCATTGCAAAAAGATAAAGCAAGTTTTTATAAAGATTTAATGTGATGCGATACACAATTACCACAACATAAGAATAAAATTACCTTGCGACATGATAGCAGAATTATAGGAGATTGCGATTTCTTAGCAATTAATTCCTTATTTTCCAAATCTAACTCTTTCCTTATTCTCTAAAGCATTTAATTCCTTTCCTTCCAATGTATTTGATTCCTTAGTCCCTAAACATTTCAAAGCCTATAAATAAGAGAAGAATGAAGAGTGATATGGTGCCAATTTTCTGGAGTTCTTCTCCCACACTTGGGATGAGGGTTTCGAAGCGAAGTTCGTGTTCCTATTGACACAGACTCATGTTCTTCAAGCAACCGCCACCATTTATCGCTTATCCTTCTTTGTTTATTTTATGCTTTATTCATTTCCAGCACCATTGTTTCTCTTCGAACTGTTCTTACATTTGAATTAATTTAATTCTCTTTTTCAATGTCTTTTGCTTATTTCTTATTTATTCTTTTCTTTAATTTCATGTCTAGCTAAGCATCTTAGGTAAAGGTTAAGGGTACGGGTTGTAGAATCATGATATGGGATAAAGAGAGTTGTTAATTGAAGCATGTTGAATTAGGATCTTAATTAAATAGTAAATGTCGACCGATTATCCACATGAACTAGTAAGTTGTTAATTTGGAAGGAAAGATAACTTAAGTCTAATTCACATGTTCAATAGGTTAGTGTAACTTAAGTCTAATTCGCATGTTCAATAGGTTAGTGTAAGTCCTTTCGCATTTAAGAAGAGTTTAGGAATAAACCTTCTACTATTACATGCGACACACTATTTAGAAAGCTATGTTGATTACCCTAGGAATTGCTAGATGCTTCCCGCAACCTTAACCCAAGCCGTAGTTTGTTAATTTCATATTTTAGATTTATTTTCACATTTTAGAATTAAAACTATTAAAATCCCAACACCATTGTTTTTACTTTTCTTGCACAACTCTTAGATTAATTAACAAATTATAGACATCATTCCCTATGGAGAATGATAAATAAATACTTATCACTTGTTGTACTTTGACTGCATATACTAGCGTAGAATGCGATTCCAAGGCGTGAGGCTTTAGCAATAAAGTCTTATACATAGAATTAATCATTAGCTTATTTATACCGCACCGAATAATTGCATTAAGTTTTTGGCGCCATTGTCAGGGATTGATTTATTTATAATTAGTTGTATTAATTAAGAGTAGTTCCTAATTAACAAAAAGGCTAATTAGTTCATAATTCTTAGTGTATTGCAGAACACTGCGAAGCTTGGAGCATACTAGTCTATCGAGAAGAAGCCCAAATGCATCGCCACAAGAAATAACAAAAGAAAATGGCCTCCAATCACTTTGTGAGCCATCACTGGAACAATAATAATGCCCCTCCACAAACATATTTTTTTTAGCAACTAGGCTATGCGAAGGAGCCATACACAACAAATTTATATTCAACGTATCCTAACTGGGAGAATCAGCCGTAGTTTTAGGGAGATCATAGCAGCATCTATCATGAGCAATATGGTCTGCAAGGAGATTGCAGAAACATGAATTATATATGGGAATCTAGGAGTCAGGAGTCTGGGTATGCAATGTACAATCATGAGCAATCTCTAGAGGACGCAAATATAGAAGAAGCAGTGCGGCTAAGACGCCAGAAATGGATGAGGGAGAGTGGTATCATTCTAACACCTCAGGAACCCAAATGCGAGCGTGAGCCATCTCTAGAAGAAACACTCAGAGAAAGCGTAGCCAACAGAGAAGTTACAACACTGGACAATACATTTTTAAAGGCCGAAGTACTTAATGAGGCATCAGTAGATAAATTCCACTATGAGAAAGAACTCTCATAGGAAGATTTTAGGCTAGCCATGATCAAGCGTGATGAAAATGTCATAGCTTTAAGGAGCGCAGCAGAAGATAAAGACCAGAGGATGCGATATCAGCAACAGGAAGAAGCTTGGGAAAGGTTCGCTACTCTAGCGATTCCAGAAGCTAACAATAAGGAAGTAGTTGATACAGAGGAAAAAGTTGTGAGTGACGGCAACGAATATTCCAGTAGTGGTACTATGCAAAATCTAGGCGACGAAAGCCAAAGTGAGGACAAAAATCCTCTAACCATTAGCTTTGTGGAGGATGAACCTGCAGTTGAGACTGAAAAAGAAAAGCATCAACCCACAAAGGAAGAGGTGATAGAGCAAGCAGTGTAGGAAACTAAAGACAGTTTCAAAAGCGTTGAACCCCTAGAAATTACTCAAATCACTTTTAAACTATCATGTCTTCAAGAATCCAAGCGAGAGATCATTCAAAAATCTGACGAGAGGGTAATACAGCAGGGCCAAAATGTAAGGCACTCGACCTACTACAAGCAATTATGGTAGGAAGACACCTCATAAGGAAGAACTATGGAGCCAGAACCGACCAGGCTATCAAAGATGGTGCAATAAAGAAGATCATTATATGGCCAAAAGCAAAGTGTGCATAATGCATTCTTGGAATGCGAGGCTCAGAGCATGCACAGTCGGTATAGATTAATTTAGCTCCAAGTATTTACAAGCTTTTAATTTTTTTCTATTTTATTTTGCTAGGTTAGATTTGTTTTTAGTATTTTGTTAGGATAATTTAGTGTTTGTTTTTCTTTAGTTTTGTGTTGGGAAAGCGAATAGGTATCGGCTACGCGAAGTTGAACATGCTATAAAACATGATGAACAAACAAGTAGTAGAAAGAAAGCAGCAGAAGCAGTATTGACTCAACAAATTCCAGATAGAGCTTGAAAGGAAGTTTCTGTTTTTCTTTATCTTTGTTTCTTACTTTCATATATCTATGCGGAAATTTGTTCAATGCTCTTGTTTACCCTGGCCTAGAAAGTGAATTAGGGCTAAATAGAGAAATCTTTTGCTCATATTTATGCATCTTTAAACTGAAATAGTAAATGCTATAGATAAATATTTCTTCACTCTGCTCTCAAATGTTGTAGTCTAGTATAGTCAAATTTCTGAACAATCTAAAACACCCACCTTTATCCTTAAGATGTTAGAAGAATGGGCTAGCCAAAATGCAGACCAAGTTGATAATAACTAATCCCTTATCGGAACAAAAAATGAGTTAACTCTCAAGGTTAAAATCGAAAACTTGAAGCATGGAATTCAAGCCTTAGAACAATCTAAGTTTGGGGGAACTAAGCCCCACATTCATGAAGGACAATGAAAATTTTAAGTTTTGGGGTGAGGACAAGCCCGAGGAGTGTATAGAAGAGAGAAATGCAAGTAAATTGCTAATATATATATATATATGTCTTGCAGAAAATAAAGATCAAAACATTCTAGGCAAAATAAAAGGCACAAAAGAGTGAATAGCAGTAGGAATCCAAAAGTACTCCACTATCAACTAAAAGTGCAAGCTTGAGACATTCCATTACTTAGATGGAACATTTTATGCTGAAGTGAACCATGATAAGAACTACGAAATTGTAGATATGAGTGCAACCCGAGTATGAATGCAAAAAGCATAGCAGAAATCCTAGAGGAATCTAAGGACCTAAATAACAGCCTTAACAGAATTTTTTGGGCAAACTAAGGATGTTCGAAGGCTTGCATGAAATGGTTCAAGTTGCAGGCATTAATCTCTAGGAGAGCTCAGTTTTTAGTCTAACTTGGAAGAGGGTGTTATCAGTAAGGAAAGTGTTTTCGCAAGATTAGTACTCTAAAATCTGTAGGATAGAAGTTGATGAGTTTAGCTTGTGAGGAAATTTTGCTTAATTAGACTACGATATTGAGAGCATTGTTTAGAACATTACCTAAAATAATTTATATAAAAATTTCCTTGCACGTTAATATATGGAGTATTACTTGGGACGAGCAATGATTCAAGTTTGGAGGTTTGATAGCTCTCAAATATAGCATTATTTAGGCTAATATCTTAATATATTCTAATGGTATTTGTGCATTAACTAAATGAACTTTAGAGTTAGAATAGCATTAAGATGGGAAATTTATATAAATAAGATGCATGTATGATTTATGAGCTTAGATATAAAAGGCTAGGGAAATTAGAGCATTTTAGATTAAAATATATTCTAATGGTATTTTAATTCCAAGCTCCTGAACGAGTGTCGAGACTTGTTATATTGCTTTCCATAAGGAAATTTTAGACCTAAGTATAACATGAATTAACCTTCTTACCAATATTTATCTTTAATGAACATTAATCGCTTCCCAAATTTAACTCGTACTTCAATAAAATATCCTTTTAGACTTATGAACCAAACCATCAACCAAACAAATGAATTTTCTCATGTCTGTTTAACTCTTAAATCAATACCACTGACTTAACCCAATTCCCTTTGGAGAACGATAATATAATACTTATCACTTACTGCAATTTCGACTGCGTATACTTGCGTAACATGCAATTCAAAAGTGTAGGACTTAATCACACACTTAGAATTTATCATTAAAATATTTATGTCACAATCGAAATTCGCAACACATGCCTAGCAAGAAAGGTGCACATTGAACTCCGATGGTGAAAACCCTGGCTAGAACAATTATTGGGAATTATGGTTTCCCAGAGTGCGTGTGAAAGCGTGTAAAGGGATTGGGATCATGCAACGCTCGCTAGGTTTTGCTAAATTAAACATACATAGAGAAAAGTAAAAGTATACTCATAAAGCTAATGCATATGAGTTAGTTGGATGTCCTTTATCATCTTGGTCAACAAACTTCTTCAATCTCGAGTGGTAGACTACAAAAGATCTCTGATGTAAGAACGTGTAATTTATAACTATGATTCTTACCACATGGTGACTTAAAATACAATTACAAATCATGTATTTTCAAATTTTAAATTCAATTTCAAGATAACTACTCATGTTACATATAATTCAAAATAATAAAAAAAGTGCCATTGGCCAAGGTAGTTCCAAAACAAGTTTAAATACTTTAAAAAAATAATAATAAAAAGGTTTACCCCAACAGTTAACAATTCAGTTAAAAAAAAATAACAGGGGTCTCTAATCCTAACATGTCAATGTACGAGAAAGAAATAATAACTATTCAAGTAATGCAGCAAACTCCACTCATAATCCCTTCAGTATCTCCTAGCTAACCATCCAGGTGTTGTCCTTGGTTACCTGGTGGAAAACCACATTAAGGGTGAGTATAAAGGAATACTCAGTAAGAACTCCCCAATAGGGGTACAATGCACAAAGTCTGAATCTAGCATGCTAGCACATACATATTTATAGCTCAACTAAACATATAACAACAACTGATCATGAGGTTCTGTTGGGGAGTACAAGGTCACACAATGCTACACTGCTGATTTGCTCCAACGAAATGATATCGAAATGAAATAAATTAATTACGCATGCATAGACTCTAAATTACGCAAGTATTTGCAGTTTTTTTGTAGCAAGTTTTATATTAAGTACAGGTCATCTCCACAGGGAATTTGCAGGTTCTCAAATTAGTTTTCATAGCAAGAGTCAGTGGTGAGTGACTGATTGATTTGGATGGAACTAAAACTATGATTCTCATAAATAAATACTACGCCGAAGCAAAATAACATATGAATGCAAAGAATTATAAGGCAACAAATAGACAACAGAACGATGTTGTGAGTTAATATGTGATGAAGTATCGGAAGGGGAATAGGACTTTTAGGTGTTTTGTTGCAGCGACGAGGTATTACAGCGATAGGAGGACTACTGATTGCTCAACTTTGGGTTCTTTCAAGCTTTAGAATGGCTCTCTCGAGCACTAGTTAGATTTTCTCAAACTTTAACAACAAATTAAACCAACCAATCAGTACTAGGAAAAACCTTCTCTAAGTGTTCTTTAAATTGCAAGTAAACTTAGCAAAACCTAATGTTATGACATGCGAGTTCGCTCTATTCCTTTTTCTCTCGAAAACAAATTACAGTTGTACAAATAGCTGATCAAACGGAATGTAATTAAAATTAACTTAGCATGCATATATGGTTCACCCCTTCGCTACCTATATGCTACAACAAAACACCTAACTTGTCTATATCCTCCCGATTAAAAACTTAGCTACTCATGTTATCAAAAAAGCTAGAAACAACAATAAGACTAACTTCCATCTTCATTAACCAATAAACAACAATAGTCTACTACAACAACTAAGCGAAAATAACTTCAACAAGTAAGAGATAGAAAATAAAAAGCTCGGTAAACACTGTTGAACTCTGAATGAACTCCGCCCCTGCTGAAGTCTCAGGTTACAAAAGTAAAGCGACACAACTAGTGTAAGGCGCAAAACATAAACTAACTAAGCTAGAAAGCAATAAAGAAATGATAGACACGGCTCTTCGGCAAACATACCGGTTGGCCAAAATTGACAACAAAAGGAAGAAAACTGATTAGAAAGTATGAAGTAAAATTGATCTCTCGATTCACCAACTTCCTTTCAATGATGGAGGAGGTTCACTATTTATAATGCCCCCGAAAAACTCCACAACTTTATCCTCCACGATCCTCTGCTCTGCTCTTACATTCTCTGCTCCACTATTTGCATTGCTAATTTGTGTCAGAGCAGCTACGAAGCAACGACTGAGATTAAATGGATGAGGTTCAAATCTTTGACACGCCTCCTCAATTTAAGATATTTGTCCAAGCACCCATCTTCGACGAAATTCACTTCGCGCCAGCGACATGCTTTGCTCCTAAAGGAATGCTGCAGCAACAAAAGAATATCAGGCCTTACGAAGCTACCTAAGTTTTACACACATTCATGCATAATTTCGCTACAAAACCTCCTAACTACTATCATAATCAGAAAACTAAAGGATATTTCAATTTCGCCCTAAGCATGATAATATAGCGAAATTAAATGTAGAATTAGATTAAAATGCAGCAAAGTTCAAGCAAAAATATACTGTTTAAAGCTATTTAACTCTCAATTCTTGAGAGTTATGAAGTTCGTTACACGACTCTCTTATGAGGCCCTTAAGGCACTAACCTAAGCACAAAAAATTAAAGGCCATGAGATACGTTACATGAATCTCTAACTTAAACCACTTATCTCAACTAGTGTACTGACGTCACCGATTCAGGTGAGCCATCTACCTGAAACTTGGTACGTGTACGCATACACTGCATGTTGCTACATATTAATCAGGTGTAGGCCGACACAAGCAGGCCTGGTCCAGGTCTATATGCCTAACTCAACCGGGAAAAGGTGTCCACTTAGTCACGGCTGATTGCGGTAAACCCGATGGACTTGTGTGTGAATAAACTTACACTCGTGCAAGCATACGCGGGCTGCATTAAGTAATAAGTGAATTATCAATCTCTACAGGGAGTTTGTAATTAACAAGTGTAATTTAAGAGTCATAAGAAGAATAATGTGATTAAGGTGTTTTGTGGTTTTGGTTTTCAGAAATAAATAAATGCAAATAGACTCGAAAAGAATGCAATTGCGAATGATATTCTTCATGCGATAATGGTGCATTGACCTCATGCTTCCCTTAACCTAATGATTACTTCCACATTCATTAAATTTTCGGCCACCCAACTTCCGACGTAGTACCTCAGACATCTTAGGGCGTCGCATGCAATAGTGGAGTTAATAATAAACCCCTTTCATGGTACAAAAGACTTCGCATCAAACTAACGTAACCTACTAGGTCTCCCACTAGTTCCTTATTTTGAGTTCACTGATGGCTAGCATGTGTGGGTAGCTAATGGATGCATACTCAATATTAACGCAACATTATAAAATCTCGACGCCTACAATCATAACATACATTCCACACTTGTATTCCTTACCAGTGGTCCATAGGACTGGCGAATGAAATGAACTACATGGAACTAATGTAACGAAACAGAAAACTCATTTTTAAGACAAGAGGCGATGAGAATGAAAACACATGCTATACTTTACTTTAAACTCCCTTCCGAAAAACTTAACCGAAACTCGCCGGTACATTGCACGTGAGCTTGCTTCTCAACCAAGTATTATGCATGCTACTAGTAAGAATGTTATTCCTAACTCTTCTCTAAAATACCTCAGACAAGGCATTGCACAACCACAGTGGTGAGGTTAACTCTTGTCGCTCCCTTTCCCAAGGTAAACGACAAGCAAGATGCATGTGGATTGTCAATCGCACTTGCTATGAAAACAACTGCCGCTCTTGCTCATGAATCTCTCTCTTATTTATAGCGTGAAATTACTATTAGGATTACATAAAATTCCTTACGATGTTTCTTGATAAAAACATTATTCATTACTGCTTACAAGGGATCAAGTCTAAACAATGATGCATATTATTAAAGTCAAGAAAACATTACAACCTACTCCTATCCATTGCAAGGAAATGCAAAAGCAAAGTAATAAAATGAAAATAACAGAAGTAAATATTGAGCTACTGGAGGCGACACCATTATCACTAATAATTTCGTCAACCAACAGACACCATGGTACTAATTTATCAAGGTTACAAAAAACAAGGATAGTCGAGGATCAGTTGAGACCCCGACGATCAGAACATTCTTCTATGGTGGCTCCCTTCCAAATCAGCATACTTTGTTCTTCAATCTATCACTTATTTATAGGCGTCTTTGGTTTCATTTTTATCACGTTCAATCTTGCGTGGATTTTCCTGACTGATTTATTTGATTGATGATACTTTCTAACTTTGTCTCGATGATTCTACCTTTTAAATTACACTGAGAACTTTTTTTTTTTACTTGCTTCAAGTCATCTGCACCAACCACCATCCTCTGCAATGCGATATCAAATGCTTTTCCCGTTTAGCATGTCAGCAAATCTTTCAAATAATCATGCGATTTCCTTATTTATGCATGTAAATTGATGCTCTAAACTGCATTCTCATTCTACTTTTAGCTTGCACCCGTCTTAGCTCAACATGCTGATTTTATGCGATATTACTCATTTATTTATGTAAGAACCCGACTTCTAAAACCATCATAGACCCGATTTTTACTCAACATGCATGAATTAAATACGGTTATAACAAAAACTGAAAAACAAATAACTACTTTATTTAACTGAAATGGTTCCAACAAAAATAACTTAAAACAATGTTCAAGCCTCTGGCCAGAGTTTATTAAAAGCAGTTCAAAATATCAGTTCAAAACTATCTATCATGATGAATCAATAAATAAATAATTGCAACGAACTCCTATGATCAGTCAACGAAGGTACTCAGTAAGAATCCCCAATCGGGGTACAGTACACAAGTCATCACATCATCTAGCATCCTAGTAATACATGCAAACTTATCAACTTTCAATCAAAACTTGAGTTATCAACATAACTCCTAATATCGAGAGTTCATTGACTCTCATCCTAACAATCAACTCAACACACTAATCTGAATACTTGGGGAATGATCCAACTGTTCGGCTTTAGTCAATCTCAAGGAATGGTGTACTGACGACACTAGCCCGAGAAACCCTTCCTCTCGGTATCTAGTACGTGTGCGTGCAGACCGCATGCTATTTAAACCAAGTAAATGTAGGCCTACGTAGACTACACTGGTCCATGTTCACATGCCTAACAAGACTCAGAATTGGTGTCCACTGATCCATAGTCGATGGGAGGCCCTCGGCACCCTGCTGTGGCAGCCTGTTCACACTTAACACCTAAAGTTAAGGAAACTCCCATGGCAAGCTTACTCCATTATCAGAATCTCGCTCTAGAAGGCCTTGAAACTAGGCTAAACTGGGGGTGACATGTTACATCACATCCCTGGGCCTGAGAAGGTGGCATGTTACATCACGTCATCTCAGAGCATCTAGCTGACGACAACCTAATAGGATATATGTATTTCTAAGAATTCTACATACTCAGCTCCTTAACAGATATCAACATAAAACAATAGATAGTAGTCATCCCTAGCAGGATACTAATACACACAGTAGAACTGATACATACTAGCATTCAAAAACAGGTTATCATCTCAACAGATAACTACACATGTTTAAGAATAGTAAACATATAAAACATCAGATAAATTCAATAACAAACAAGTGCAAGGTAGACACAACTCGAGTAAGAAATCCTTACCTGAATAATAATACAGAACATATATTAAATTGCTCATTGAGTTGTAGATACCAACACGAACAATCTCGCAACCTAACAAATAAATATAATTTAACTAACAAAAAACTAACATTTAAATCTAGACATGAGCACAAGGAATGGAGGTTACCCAATGATCTCGAACAAAGGCTAGAACTGTGGCTGCTGCTCGATGGTGTGAGGAAACGAGACACCGCACTACTGTGGTTGGGTCGCAATCGCTGGGCGGTCCGCGGGCGACGTGTGAGCTCGATTGACGAGCAGGGTGGTGCAGCATGGGGTTGCGCAGGCGTGTGGGCTGGTACGCAAGGGTGCATGTGGCGGTACGGGCATGGCTGCAATGAAGTCGGCGAGGGCAGACGAGCACGGGGCGTGGCTGGGTGTGTCAGGTAGGGTTGGCGATTGCGAGGCTGTGCGGCTGCAATGTAAGGGAAGGGATCGTCGTGCAGCAGCGATCGATGGGGCTGAGCTCGGCGTGATTGGTTGAAGGATGCGATCGCAAAGGAGGTAAGGAAGACGAAGGTAACTTTCTGGTTTTTCTATCGATAAACGATAAAAGATAAATTGATCGATCGTTCGATAAGAACCTTTACAAAGACACGTGGCAGTCATCCAAGAAAAGTAAAAGTAACCCTCTAAGCCTGAAATCACAACAATAACTCTGAAGCTCATTAAATGAACAAACTGTTTCGAAGGGGAAAATTACCAAAATACCCTTTAAGACTAAAACTGCAATAACGGCCCAACGAACAACCTGAAATAACTGAAAACCATACCTGGATAACTTCATAAAAAACCCAGGCCATTATAATTTACCCTTAAATGCAATTTGATACTTTCAATTTCAATGGTATGCGGTGGTTTAAAGGCCTAAATAGCACTATTATTTATAGCTATCAATGACTCTAGAGGCCCTCATTAGCGATCCGAGTCAGTCTGCTCACACCTATTGCCTTAAGCTAAGACCCTCCGAAAGCAGGCGTACACTATGATTAGGGTCTGCCTAAAGAGATACAAACTAGGCATCACCAAGGGTGGCATGTTACATCACATCCTTAGCTATCGAGAGCGGGAGTAAATCCTCTATGGTCCCAACCAATAAGGACAACAGTACGTCGTATCCTCTATAGCCTCTAGATGATGACAGCTAACAATTCTAAACCAAGTTTATTATAACAGCTCAATCCTAGCACACTAAACATGCTCAATTATTCTCATTCAGTCATCCTAACAGAATACTACTCATCACATGATCAAGACTAGCTATACTCTAAACATACGTCAACACTGCTAATCATACATAACACGAGAATAAACAGAAGAATGTAATACAAGAATAGCATACTAAGACCCCATAATCTTAGCATGCTTCATAGGAATACAATTATTAAAAAACATACAAGATAGACTCCGAAACCCCATAATCTTGAAGTACTAGAAACAGAATAAACAAAAAATAGGAGCAATCATATAAGAATCAGCTATCAACAGATCAATAGTCATATACGAGCAAACATTCAAGAAGCGACGAGGTGCAGGGTCCACACAACTTGAGCAAGAAGTCCTTACTTGAAGAAAACTTCATAACGTACTCCATCGAGTTCCAACATATACCAACGAACAACAACTCAACCTATGTTTCAAACAAAGATTGATCGCCATGTGGGATGCAACTATGGAGTTTGAAAGAGAGAGTATATGAGGCAAACTTTTAACCAAAAGTTTAATGACCACAATCATTCGTTAAATATAGGGCATTCCATTAAAGACCCCTTGTTGAACTTTTATGCAATATAGGACAAGTTATGTCCACATATATAACCAATGAAGTGCAAGTTGATCCTTCACGAGTTGTCTGTAGATTCAATTGGGTCAAATGCCCATTTTACCCATGGACTAAACCTTCTCCTTACGTACCCCCTAGTTTTCCATAAGTGGTTTATGGTTCAACCAACAAACACGAGCTCTCTCAAGCCAGTGAGAAGCTGGTACACTTTTTATTTTTAAGATCCAAGAACTTAGTTAGTAAGGGAACACTCATCTACTTTCCTAAAGTGGAAATGAATGAGTTTCATATTGTGAGAATCCTATTTTTACAACTACCGTGCTACGAAAAACCAAACGAGGGAGGCTTATTGAGTCATTGTTGTTTGGTTACTCTCACCCATACTCATCTAAGGATGATTTCACAAACAGGAGTCTGTAGCCCACTCGAAATTATGATCAAGTCAACATATGATCACCCTAGTGAAGTAAAGTTCATATACTACTATAGAGTTAGGTAGTGAGATCTTTGACTTCATGGTCCAGTCTTATGCAAAAATATTTTACATAAGATACCATCGTTCCATGTCTCTACATGAGCGACTAGGATAAGGTCGCTTGCTACATAAGCATAACAAGACGTATAAATAGTGGCACAAGCTAAGGCATACAACCTCTATCCCTCTATTGTAGACTTTTTAGGTTGTTAACTTGAATAAGATCCTCTTTGTATGTCTTCGTAGACTATTAAATTTCTCATAAAAACAACCTTGGATTTAAAGCTTGTGTAGATAAAAGATAAATACCAATTGAATGAATAAAGTCAATGCATTTGTTATTTATTAACACTAAATTTAATGTTCTTTGTTTACACAACTACAAGTTTTAAAGCATTGTTTCTAACACTGAGGCAACCTGTCTACACCTATTATCTGAAGCAATGATCCTTTTGTAGCATGCATGATATATTGCATCCCCAACAACCTCTAGATGATAGCCTAATAGGATCTAGCTAAGAGTACTATATGTTTAGCCCTAACATATCATACATACATGCCCATCAACAGAGTTAGCCATCCTACACAGGATACTACTTAATCAATATAGATTAGGACCGACTGGCATGCTAGTACTTAGAGATATAGGCAAGTCATCAAAACAGTCATGACAATCTAACTCTACATGATCAAGACCTAATAATTTAAAGCAGGCATAACAAGTATTAAACACAAGCGGGCATGGAAAGTCACATATATAAAATAAAAAAATTAAAAAACATGCATAAAAAGTATCAAACACATGTAAGCAAGCATATAGTTAACAGAAACATGCCCAAGGTCTACAACCCAAGGAAATGAGTCCTTACTTGAGATTAATAAAGAATAATAGTTCAAACAAGCTTCAAATAGTTCTTCCAGCCTAAATTAATGAACCTAAGCTAATAATAACAATGAGGCACTAAACATGTCAAACTAAACTAACATAGAGCTCGAGAACAATAAATTATCCAACTGCCCGAAGAACTAAATGAGCATGCAAATTAAGGCATGATGACGTGACCGACATGTAGTACTGCCTAGTGCGTCACTTAGAAGCGATTGGCTAGAATGCTTGGTCGAGAGTGGCATAGATATGTGACGATGAACACGATGCAGAAAGAGTCTCCCATGAGGCTAATGCACATGGGTAAGGGGGTGAGGCCTTGCGATTGCAGTTAGGACGCGTGATCGGGAACGGCGAACATACGACGTGCAATCAAGATATGTGTTTTGCAGAATTTCGAAACACACAAATTAAGAAAAAAAATTATTAAAGAGAATGATGACGTGACAGCTTGGATTTCGCTAGAGCGAAATCTCTACTCTGATTAGTAATTATTGTCATGCTTAAGCGAAGGTCAAAGAGTCGAGGTAACAGGTGAACTTTGTTATGAGGAAACTAAATTAAGCGAAATAAACGTAATGTGACTAAAACTAGGGTAAATTACATCAGAAGGAGAATAACACTAAAACCATGCAAAGAGCACTAGGTGAACCTTATCTCTAAGTGTTGTTTAATTAACAAGCAACGCTTAGTAGTCCTAATGTTATACATGCAAGTTCACTCTATTTCTATTCTCTCGAAGTGAAATAAAGACATATACAAAGTGGATCAGACAGAATGTATTTCGAGTTAATGCAGCATGCATAATAGTTTGACATCTCGCTACAGCTTCGCTTAGGCGAACGTCTCCTACTTGCCTACTTCCTTCCAACGACGAACTTAGCTACTAATACGATAAAAAAAATTCAAAGCAGTGTAAAAATAAAAGTTCATTTTAATTAAAAACACCAAATAACAACGTTTGCTACAAACTAATGCTAAAGCGAAATAAACAAAAGCAATAGAAGGGGAAAGAAAGATAAGAAGAAGCCTGGTCGGAATTGTCAAGACAGTAACTCTGACTCGACTCCGGCAAAATCTCTACAACTCTGGCTAGGGCTATGCTAAAGCTAAACTATTAAACAACTAGAAATGAGAAAAATAACTAAGCTATGACTAAAAATAAGGAAATTTGATTGGAATTTAACATTGGGCGCTCCAAAGACAAATGATCGACCCTAAGAACAGGTAACAGTTTCAAGTGAAGGAGAAGGGCAGCTATTTATACTTCAGCAACAAACGACAAGGCCTGCTCCACGATCCTGACAATGCCTAAAGTCTGCTCTACGATCGTTGCTCAACCGAAAGCTGCTCTGCTTTGATATTACTACTCCACGATCTGCGTTGTTGGTTGCGTCAGAGTAGACACAAAGCGACGGCTGAGACTGAAAAGCGTTTCTCGGATCTTTGACACGTGTCCTTGACTTAGATATTTTTCCGAGCATGTTCTACCGCTTGAACCAACTTCACCTAAGCAAAATGCTTGGCAATTCTTTATATTACGCTGCGGTGTGGAATGTTTTCAAGGCGCATTCGCTGGGCTGACTTTCGCTTGCTTAAGCTCCCTTTGTGTGAATTTCGCTTTGCTTCAACAGGAATGTTGTAAACAAACTAGAAAATATCAATTCTTTTTAACACTTATAAATTTGCACACATTCAAGCATGTTTCGCTATAGAGAACCTCTAAAATGCATCCTAATCAGAAAACTATAGGATGTTTCGCTTAAGCATAATATTTGGTATGATGGGGGGAAATTCAATATTAAGTTATTTAATTATAGCAAATTCTTATATAAATATATTATTTTGAGCTACATTAACTCTTAATTCTTGAAAGTTATCAATGCGCAACACGACATGGGCGATGGGCTCGCTTGATGAGATTAGGAGATCATTGTTGACAAGTTGCTTGCATAATGAGGCGCGGCAAAAGGCGACAAGGGGCAACGATGGGGGGCAGCTCTCACGCGAGTGTGGTGCGGCGGGGGCTGATCCCACTCATCTTCCTTCTTTATGTTTTGCTTCTAAGTGAAGAATGAAGACAACAAGCAACCCTTAAAGCTTAAGTATAACTTTTATTATAACAAAAAGGCCTCCAAACTTTTTGAAATTACAAAACAGCCCACAAGTCTTGGTTAATTACAAAGAAACCCTAGGGACAAAATTGCCAAAGTACCCTTAGGGTTAACAATGTAAATAAATCCAGATGGGCTAGAAAAATGATCTGAAAATCATACCTGGAGGGTCATATAAAAAATATGGGGTGTGAAAGCTTACGAGGTGTGCTCGACTATAATTTAAAAAAAAAAAAAAAGAATATTTGATGAGGGAGACTCCTATGTGCCACTTTGTTCGAGTGGAGGATTTTTTGGGAATACAAACAAAGTGTAGTCTGGCATTGACTAGATAAGGGGTCGATTCTAAGTATATGAATGAGGACAACCCATCTCAATTGATATGAGACATTTTTAGGAGAAACAAAAAACATAGTCATGAAAGGTTATGTCCAAACTAGTGGATAATATCATACCAATGTGAAGATCTTTTATGAGGGTTGTTGTATTCAACAATTCATCTAAATATTACTATGGTGTATACTCACAGTGCACTTGCTCAATTCTAACTTTTTTTTGTTCATTTTTAACTTTTTTTTTTCAACAATATTTGAGATGGAAATTTTTGAAGTGCTGACCTTTTGGTCAATGGTACATGTCAATTATTATCAAAGTTAAGTTCACTTAGGTGGCCGAGTTTTTTTTCGATATTTTTATGTATACCAAGATTCGAGTCGAAGAAAATCTTAATTAAATCAACTTTAACCAATCAAAAGATCGCTACATGCATCTTTGATTTATTTATACCAATTTGTATAGAGAAAGAGGACAAAGATTTGTTTCCATTCAAGAGCTTGGAAACTTCAAAGAAGTACCCAAAGCTTTCTTCCTTATTTCTTTAGGGTTGTTGCTCAATAACAATCTCTCTTTTCTTATCCATACCTCATCTCTTGTCACCTCCATATAATATAATGCATACAAGTATATAAGTATATGATAAGGATTTTTTTTTTTTTTTGAGAAGTATATGATAAGGGTTTATATATAGTTCTTAGAAGTGCATTATTATTATTATTATTATTATAAGAGAAGAGAGAGAGAGAGAAATGGAGGGCAATTATTTGATTCCTGGGTTTAGGTTTTACCCTACTGAAGAGGAGTTGGTTTCTTTCTATTTGCAGAACAAGCTTGACGATGGAAGACATGATTTGAAACAAGTGATGGATCAAATCATTCCTATTTTGGATATTTATGACTTCAATCCTTGGGATCTTCCACGTAAATTAATATTTATTTTATATTCTATATTTCTTGCGTTTTTTTCTTTTTTTTTTTTTTTTTTTTTTTTCTTTTCTATATTTAGAAATTCTATTTGGTAAATGATTATTTAGGAAGCCTGGGTATGTTTTCAAAGAAAATGATAAAAATCACGAGATTATTGTATAGATTTGGTAGTAATGAAGCTACATAGTGTCGTAGAAAATCTACTATATAATTAAAAGTTGGTATAAGAAAGTCTCACGGCTGGTTAGGGTATTTCGAATGGCTTTCCAATTCTAAACTCAAAAGTTTAAATTCATATCTAGGTTTAGAAAGATTTAATTTTCTACTTCAATTTTCCTTTTATCACAAGTTTAATATATTAGTTTTCGCTTGAGCACATAAATATTATATAATTTGGATAGGACCCAGCTCAAAGTTTATGAACCAAGTCCCAAGGGATCGGTTTTGTTGATTGAGATTTGAGGTTGAAGGTTTGAAATTTTCAAGTGATCAACTTAATTATAAAATCACTTGTTATTTTCTAGTTCCGGGTATTGAGATGAGCATGGATACTTTTAAATATATAGTAGAGTCAATTATATTAAGTAAAATGGTTGTCTATAGATAAGAGATTTATACTTTTCGTTATCAAAAAAAGTTTATAAACTAAGAACTATTGATCTTTCATTATATGTTAACATGTAAAACCAAATTACTAGAACATAGGCTATTGTAAACTACTTTATAGATTACTTGTGAGCTTAAAAAGCCTTTCTTCTGATACCATGTTAAATTATAGATAAAACTAATCGTAAACGCATAGGCATTTTTTGTTTTTTATTTTTTGTTTTTTATTTTTATTTTTTTGTAGAGTATGCTGGGGAGGTGTGTAAGAGAGATCAAGAGCAATGGTTTTTCTTTTTCCCAAGGCAAGAGAGTGAAGCAAGAGGAGGAAGACCAAAGAGACTGACAAACACAGGGTATTGGAAAGCAACTGGTTCTCCAAGCCAAGTTTACTCTTCAAACCACAAAAGCATTGGAGTTAAAAGAACTATGGTTTTCTACAATGGAAGAGCTCCCACCGGAACCAAAACTGAATGGAAGATGAATGAATATAAAGCCATTCATGTCGACGCGGACCCTTCTTCTTCCTCTTCCTCCGCTACTCCTACTTTCCAAGTATGGACACCGATAATATTTTAGAGTTCCGTTTGAAAATGATCTTGTTTTTAGTTTTCATTTTTTTTAATTTAAAAAGTAAAATTATATATTTGTTTGATTAATTTATTTGTTTTTGATTTTTTGAGTTTAACGATAATTAAGAGTTGAGAAATTCGAACTCATGACTAAAAGTTATTGGGCACACATTTATATTGATTGAGTTATAGTTCTTGTCGGTCTTTTTATTTTTATTTTTATAAATCATTCGTTTGGTTTTTCAGTTTGAAAGAAAAAAGTTTTGAAATCTTAACCTAAGTTTAATGAACAAAAACACACATTTCAATTTTAAAAATGAATTTTAGGGTGTAAAATTAGTTTAGATTCTTTATTAGAATATAGGGTAATCTCCCCTACTATTAATTAATAGTGGTATTGTTCTCCAAAAAAAATATTTTAACATTTTTTTTCAAAAAAAAAAAAATATATA
>JBBMKA010000026.1:10365187-10381064 GCA_037833695.1 Sechiopsis laciniata | reverse complement strand
AAGGTCTGGAATTCTCCAACCCCCCCCCCCCACCCCCACCACCACGTGCTCTTTACTATGCTTAAGCGAAATATTCTATAGTTTTCTGGTTAGAATATTTGGCGTGTCGCTGCAACGAAATGTGCATAACTGTGTGGAAATTGTTTAAGTGTTAAAAAGGAATTGATACTTTCTAGTTTGTTGCAGTGAGCATGGTTAGCAGAGCGAAATTGAAGAAGGAGGCCCTCTCCCAAGTGAAGGCTAGACCCGGTGAAGCGGTCCTGGAATTCATCCCACGTTTCCTCAGCGAAGGAAGAGCTAACAAAGACAAGATGAGTCGTTAAAATATCTCATATAGGGGAAGCGTGGCAAAGATCGGATGCTCGACAATTGATCTCAGCCGTTCATTTGTGTCTGCTCTGACGAAGTCCACAGCGCAGATCGTGGAGTAGAAGAATGTTAGAGCAGAGCAGCTTTTGGCAGAGAAGCGATCATGGAGCAAGTGATTCGCAGACCTTGTCGAAAGCTCTATAAATAGTGAGCGTCTTCCCTTTAAAAAGGGTTAGCCATTTTTTGTTGTTCGAAAATCCCAGAAATTCCATAGTTCTCTCTGGTTCTGACCAAGCTTTCTTATATTTAGTTTTTAGGTTACCGACGTGATTTCGCTGGAGCCGAGTAGGCCTTTACCCCATTTCCTAGCTAGTTTATTTGCTTTCTGTAGAAGTTATGCTTGTAACCGGAGTTTCACTGGAGACGTTTCAGAGTTATCAAAGTTTCAGGAGTTTTCTTATCTTTGCTATTATCTGTATCGTCGTTGGCATTATTTACTCAATCTTTCGTTTCAACAAGAATGTTTCCCTTTTCTTTATTTTATTTGGGCATGTTCATTAATATGAGTTGCTAAATTTTTTGTCGGAAGGTTATGAGGAAGTAGGGTGTTTCACTTGGGCGAAGAGTTAGTGAACTGAACTTTTTATGCATGCTGTTTTAATTTCATTTACATTCTGTTTGACAAACCGTGAGTAGAACTTTACTTCGCTTCGAAAGAAGAAAGTAGAGCGAACTTGCATGTATGACATTAGGATTGTAATGGTTGCCTACTTATCAAAGAACAATTAGAGATAAGGTTCCCCTAATGTCGTAGTTTACTTTAATAGTTGTTTGAGTATGAGAGAACCAAACTAGGAGCTCAAGAGAGCCAACTTCCGAAGCTCGAGAGAGCCAAGGGAAACCTATCGGTTGTTCGCTCTCGCTAACCGCACCGCTTAAGCGAAGTACCCAAAAACCCCAAAACCCTTCCAATATTTACCTCATATTGTTACTTTTGCTATTTTGTTATTTCGCTTACTTAGTTAGTACTTACCCATTTCATCAAACAAACTTTTACACTTGACTCTTACTTGAAAACGAATTCAAAGCATGACAAAATCCCTTGGGAGAACGACTTTTACTTGAATTAAAACTTGCTACAACACTGACTGCATGAATTTGTGCGTCTTTGGGGAACTACACTCACACGCTCATTCGCTGAGCTGAAGCCGAGATTTCTCCTGAGCGAAATCACAAGTATTCCACGTCATCATATCATATTATTAATTATATACTTTTAAATTGCCGTGTATCAATTTCGTCCCAACAAGTTTTTGGCGCCATTGTTGGGGATTTTAAACTGTTTTTATTCAAAAAGTATTGTAAGAGTAGTGCTTTTAAAGTTAAAATAATCCGTTCTGTCCTATTGTATGGATTTCGCCGAATGCATGTGAAGGCAAGGAATTGTAGAACCTTTTGATCTAAAGCCTGAGCGAAACTTACTCAGAGGAAGGAAGCTAGGAGTCATGAACCTAGGGGGCTAATGTACAATCATGGGCAGTCTTCTGCGGGCACAACCATAGAAGAACAAAAACAGCTACGACGGAAGAAATGGATGAGGGATAATGGTATAATACTAGGACCTCAATTGCCCAATCAGGAGCACAAACACTCTCTGGAGGCGAACACGGAGAAAAGTGTAGCCTACAATACCAATAAAGAAGAAACATATCTGAGGGCCAATGTACGTAATGCAACATCAGCCTTGGAATTTTTCGATGAGATTAAACCTCAACTCTCCTGGGAAGATTTCTTGCTGGCCATGATCAAAGAAGAAAAAAAGGCCAAAGTTCTGAGGCGTGCAGAAGAAATAAATAGGGAATAAAGAAAATGTTTTCAGCAGCAGAAGGAAGCTTGGGCAAGGGTCACTGCCCTAGAAGCTAAGATTAAGGCAATTGAAGAAGAAAAATTACAAAAGATGCGATATCAGCAACAAGAGGAGGCCTGGGCAAAGTTCGCCGCCCTGGAAGCTGAAGTCATGGAAGAAGTTATAAAGGCAAAAGAAGACAGTTCCAAAGTTAACACTAGGCAACTTTCCAGTGATGAAAGTCAAGACGAGGATTAAAGTTCTAAACCATTTAGCATAGTGAGTAATGAACCTGCAAAGCCAACTATCATAATTTCGAATCAAAACAGCAGGGGAGATGCAGAGCTTAAGCAGGAGAACAACATTAGCGCACTAACCCATGGGATACTAGCAATGGTACCCATAGTTTTTACGTTATCAGAACAGCATACACAGCAGAAATTGATTTGTCAAGGAAGCGACACATGGACAATTCAACTGAGCTATAAATCGATACATCAGGTCCTATCAAGGATGATAAGGATAGGACAACCGCGCATCAAGGTGCAGTATGAAGAAAGGCAGGAGAAGGCTATCAAAGATCGTGTAGCTCCTAAGATATATAAATGGCCAAAGCGAGAACAACTGGACTGGATGGAATTAGCACAAGGTTCCACCCAGATCCTGCTCAGCAGCATTCTTGGAATGCAAAAATTTGGTATTTCTAACTTTGTGCAAAAATTTTACAGCAATTTTTCTTTAGGAAGTATTTCCATTTATGCAATTTTCCTTTTCAGTTATTTCTTTAGTTTTATTTATTTACGTAGTTTAGGAAAGGATTGGTACGATTTAAAAATCTTTATACAAAATTTAGAAGTTACCTTTTGTGATTATTCTATTCCTTACGTATGGATTTTCAAAATCCTTCAAAAGCCTATATAAATCTTGTGTGAGGAAGAATCGATCACCACATCATTCTTTGCACTACAACCAAAAACTCTGTTTTCAAATTCTCCTCCTAGAACTAATGGCTTCAGGCAGTAGAACTTCTGATAAGGGGAAGGAGGAAGAAAGCAGAGAAGCAGAATATCTAGAATCAAAGCTCTATGCTATGCTAGCAAGGAAAAGATTCTGGCAGGAACGTGGATGGCCTGTGAAAAGCGTTCTGCAAGCAGCACGTGCTAAGTTTGGCGAGTTAGGATGGGGAAGCCTAGCACTACCAACCATAGATGTAAGGCAAGACTGGGTTCGCCAGTTCTATTCAAATTTGAACAGAGAAAAGAAATTTTCCTCTCGCGTAGAAGGTCAAATCATAGATTGCAGATCCACAGCGTTGAACGAAATTTTCCTACTTCCTGACAACATTGAGATAGAGTGTCAAAGGCTACTAAAAAAGCCAACAAAGAAGCAGTCGCAGGATTGTGCAGCAATCATTGAAATCATTGGAACAAATCATTGGTGCCAAGTGGAAGAATCAATGGTAATTTCCTATGGATTGCGTCAAACCAGAACTAAAGGACGAGATAGCATTTATTAAGAATGCGTTTATTCCTTCGACTAATGCAAAGATAGCCAGCAGGGAATAGGCACTACTGCTCTATGCGATCTAGATCGGAACACACGCTAATCTAGGCAAGATAATGGAACAGCAAATTCAGTGCTGGGCCGCAACCAAATGTATGAAGATGTTCTTTCCACATACTATCACCAGATTGTGTTTGAACTAAGGTGTTCAGCAGCAAGCAACCGATAGGATTCTGAGAGTACACACTGAGCATATGTTGGAAATGGAGAAAGCACTGTGGCAAGAAAAAGGAAAGCAATATGAGAAGCTCTTAAATGAGGACAGTTTGGTGCAGCATTTCGCAGCATTATTCTCCCACTTACAAGACTTTTGTGAATATGCGAATAAGAGAGACGAAATAATTTTGAAGGTAGCCACAGCGTTAAAAGAGTACTCCGAATGGCCTGAATTTCGAAAGCACATACTCAATTCGGAGTAAGAAAATTGCAAAGGCAATGCAGACATTTAGATGGAAGTCCCGCTCTCTTATTTTACTTTTGCGCATTTATTTATTTCCTTTTTCCGCATGCGTATTCATTCGTAGTCCCAGTTTAATTTTTAGGGACATGCATTTCAATTCTTAGGATGTAATTTGTTTCATTTCTCTTCATGAATTATTAGAATCAGCATTTTCTTTGAGAAATTAGCGTTAGCATTGTTATCGCAAATCTAAAGATTAGTGTTAAAATTTTCTTTCGATTAGAAGAATTCTTAAATTCTCCTAGATTCAAACATAGAATTAGAGTAATCCCTATCATGAATGACAGAAAGAATCAAAATTCACAAGTCATCTTAAAGCTTGAGATAAAATATTGCAATCACGGAAATAGCTAAGTTTGGGGGGAACTAAACCTCACATTCATTGAGGCCAATGAAGACTTTATGTTTGGGGGTGAGGGATGCCCGATGAGGGATTAACTTTAAAAACAAAATATATATATATATACATATAGTGAGAAAAATAAAGATCAAAACATTCTGGGCAAAGATTTAGGCATTAAGTGCAAATAAGCCACATGATTTCCATTACTCCACTGTCCCCTATTAGCGCAAGTTAAAACTTTTCATTGCTTAAATGAGATGTTTTATGCTCAAACGTAGCATTTTAAGAACTACGGATTATGGACATGAGTATAGCCCGATAGGAATGCGACAATCATAAGCCTCGAAGGATCACGAAACCTAATTAGCAGCCTTGACATAATGTTTTGGGCAAACTTAGTTGTAGAAGTGATTGCGTATAATAGGGGTGTTCATCGGTCGGTCAATTTTCAACGACTTTGTCGGAGCTAGAAAAATCCACCGACCAATCGCAGTTCGATCGATCGGTTTTGGTCAATTCTTGTTACTTTGATGAACAAACAAACCAATGAAAATCAAAAGAAAAGAAGGTAAAAACTAGATGAAGTTGTGATGGTATTGGGTGAAAGCCTTTTCACTATTCAAAGTGTTAGGGATACCTTACTAACGCTTGCGTCACTTTGAGTTAGTGTGGAGATTGCAGCGGAAGCTGGATCTATCATAAATCATTAAGTGCAGAAGTTACTTTTTAGATTAGGGAAGCATGAAACTTGATAACTAGTTCTGCATTGTTAGCATCTTTTGCAATGGTCTTTTGCAATGGTTTTCTCAGCACTACTTATTGCATTCATGTTTAATTCTAGCTTGCATTAGCATTCATATTTATGCTTGTTAGTATCAACCACAAAACCAATTTCAAATCCATTATTAACTTTATTTACATAACTCTCAAGATAAAAGTATTTGTTCTAACCTCAATACTGATGGAGAACGATAAATATAAATACTTATCACTTGCTGTGAACTCAACTGCGTCACTTCCATATTAATGCGATTCGAAGCGTAGAACTTAGTTTCACACTTAGAATTACTTATTAGATTATTTATACTGCATCGAATAAAGTCGCACCAGTCGTTCAGGGAGAATTAATCTTTAATTTTTACTGTCGCTGTCTCGAAATTGTTTCACGCTCGCGAGGTGGGATTTTTTACGATGTCACGCAGTGACGCACGTTGTTGTCATCGACAATTATCCCCAACCTGAGTCGTGGCTTAATCGCATGCCTCCAGTTTGACACGTGTCGCTAGAGATCTTGATCCTACGATCATGATTTCACCGCGCATCGTCTGGTATTTTACTTCCTGGGGCCGACCATTGCCCTAATTCGTGAGCCCTATAAATACTCCTCTCCTCTTCTCATTTTACCTTTTCATGCGCATTCGAACCCTCAAGCTTTCCGAACTTAAAATTTGCTGCACACTTGGCTCGATTTTTCCAAGCTTAACCAAATTTCTAAAATGGCCTCTCGAACACCAATCAGCTCTAACCTCGCCAAAAAGGTCAAAAAGAAGGAGGGCGACGCCAATATGATTGCATCTACCAAAGAAATGTTGAGGAAGCAAATTGCAGTTGGGGTAAGCTCAGCAGTGAAAGAGAGCCCAGCTGTTACAATCAGGCCCAAAATTGCGTTGAAGAAGAAGGTGCCACACAACAGTCTGTAGGGGCGAAGATGATTACAAAGCCTTCTGTTGGGCCGTTTGGACCGCAAAGATCCAAGCTTGCTGCCTTGCTGAATTGGTCAAGCCCACAGCGGCTGAGTCAATCAAGCCTACAGAGGCAGTGTTACCAGACCTGCTGAAATTCCAGTCACTGGGACTATTGAGCTTGCGAAGGCTGTTGCACTGCTTAAGCGAATGGAGGAAATGGAGAAGGAATTGGCACAGTGAAGAGCAGAAGAGCAGGTAAGAATTGAAAGAAAAGAAAAGAAGGAGAGAAGAAGGAGGGAGAAAGAGGAAGCCGCTGTGAAGAAGCAGCGAAAGGCGGAGAGATACGCAGAAGAATTGAAAGTACGAGAAACTTCTTAGGGTTCTGTGGCCGAGAGGAGCTTGACAAAAGAGCTCTCATCGATTTCTATGACCATGGAAGCCAAGAAGGCAGAAATAGAGAAGCTCGCCATGGCGAAGTTGGTCAAAGAGATGTTTGAAGAGTTAGATGAAGAGGTTCAGTCGGAAGATGAACCAGTAGCTACAACGAAGGACCCATAGTTGCCAACGGGGCAATTCGTTGTTGACGCTGCACTGATGGTAATAGTGGATCTATATGAAAAAAATGAAGATGTCAAAGGTGCAGGCTTCGACAGTACAATACAAGAGGACGAGGAAGAATTTACAAGTCCTGTTGGGGATTTTTTGGAGTTAGAGGAGGAGTGCGAAGCGAAGAATTCGTTGCCTGCTGGAGATGACGCACACAGTTGACACTGGTCAACTTGCTGCTGATCCAGTCGAAGGTGAGTTCTTCAAATCTGATAAGAACAAAAAAATTGCTCACCACGAAAGTGAAGCAGATAATAACTCTAATGGGGACCTAGAAAGGGAGTTAGAGGAAGGTCAGGCCATTGCAACCAAAGAGAGAAAGGAGAAAGCGAAAGAATCTGAGCTCAATACATTGATTAGGAAAAGGCCCGCTCCAGAGAAGAAAATTCTAAAAAGGTCGGCTCTAAATCATGTAAGAGATAGTAATGATGTCAGGCCTTAATGATTTACAATTGACCCTGCTTCTACAGCAGTCTCTTGTACTGAATCTGGGCAACGCATGCAAATAGTAAGGTTATTTTTAACTCCTTAAATCACGCAAGAGATCTCACGATGAACCTATCATAACATATTGGGCCTGCCTTCAGTTCTCTCTTTCGAGTTTACTGAAGGTTAGCATTCGTGGGTAGCTAGCCGACGCACACTTAAGAATTGAATTGCAGCAGTATAAAAACTAAGTACCTAGAACAACAACATGTATCGTACACGCGAATTATCACCATAGCCTATATTTAATAAGACATAGGAAAGATCAACAGATAATAAGGAAAATTTAGATATCTCATTACTAAATGTCGAAATAGTTCTACAATCTTTTCCTAACTAATAAAGTACTAAAATAAAACAATAGATAGGAATTGATGCGTTTATGAAGTGTGCAGACTCCTTGTCATTGGCTTCCACAGACACCACCAACTCTGGTTTGTGTAGATTGGCACTCGGTCAACCCACCAATTTTGGCCACCCTTACTAGCTCCCCGATTGTAGCTTCTTTCTAGCTTTTTATAGAGTTGATTTGCTTGGCTAACAAGTTGGGACAAGCTTGAAGATTTTCATTAATACAGGATTCCGTGATTATTGCTAGGATTTCTTGAATTGTGCCAAATTGATTGCTTGATTGATTTTTTGTTCTTTCCTTATTGGCATGATTTCTTCAAGTGCGACTGCCTTGAGATTGCATCGTGTTGCGCTTGTGATCCTCAGTTCGCATTGGTTCATTCTACAACACCAAAGTTCTGCATTTCCGGCATTGAATCGCATTAAGCATAGAGCCTAATGAATGTTCATGCTTCCTAACAGTTCTACTCGCATTGAGTCCTTTATATCTTAATTATTTCCCTTGAATCTTGGAAAAATGCATAATAAAATAGCTTAATTATGCTCTATTTGAGAACTATTAAAGGCGCCATGGTGATTGCTCGAGGAAGCAAGTCAGGAATTTTGTATGTTAGCAACAATGACAAAGACATGGTAGCAGTAGTAGATCATTCAGGTCAAACTGATTTGTGGCACAACAGGTTGGGACACATGAGTGAAAATGTATGAAAATTCTTCATTCTACAGGAAAGTTACATGGACTGAAGGCAGTTGAACACAAATTGTGTGAGGGCTGTGTATTTGGGAAGTAAAAAAGAGTAAGTTTATCAAAGACTTGAGCAAAGATAAAACCAACGAGGTTTAGTTCATAGTGATGTGTATTTTGTCTTTTATCCTTTATCTTTTTTTGGTTTGTTGCGAGCTTCTACATTGAAAAAGGGGTGTGGCTAATTGTGAAGTTAGAAACCCCAGCATCATTTTGGTGGTGGAGGAAGGAGGAGTTGGAGAAAACGTCGACTGATGCTATGCAAGGGGAGGTGGTTGAAAATTCTAAAACGTTTTCATTAATGGAGGAGGGAGCAATTGAAGGTTTAATTGAGGAGGCAGTTATGGCAGAGAAAATGGGAATGAAAATTCTTTCTCTCATTAATGGGAATGAGGCAGTTATGGTTGTTTTGGTGGAGAATTCGAAATTTGGTGGTGGAAATTTTTTTACAATGGAATGTGTGGTTTTTAAGAAGATGGGCCCCACTCCAATTTTCACGGAAGGGCATCAGAATGCATTGATTTTAAAAGAAGTGGGACCGACTGTTGCTATTTGTTTGGAAGGAATAGCGATTCTGCAAAATCTCAAGCTAAATAATGGGAAATGTGGCGCGAATAATTTCGATAAATTCATAATCTTAGACATTTTTTTCCAGATTGTCAATCTTCATCAGAAATTAAAGGGTAAGGTCATTTTCATTTTGTGAACATCTCGTGAAGAAAATTCATTTGAATAATGAGGTTATTGATGGAGTCGAAATATCGAATACATTCTTTGTCCTTTGTTCTTTGGTGGCGAACCCTGAAATTCAGGGTGGCCAGGCATTATGAAAATCATATTCTGGAATGTCCAAGGTCTAGGCCATCCTTAGGCCATCCGTAATCTCAAGAAAGTTGTTTCATTTTCCATGCCTGATGTTATTTTTATTTCTGAAAGCAAATGTTATGGTACTTGTGCTTGTTCTGTTAAGATGCAAATAGGTTTGACAATGGATTTTACGTGGATTGTTATGGTAAAAGTGGAGGGCTATGTCTTTTTCTGGAATAATGATATTGATGTTTCGATTAGTTCGTATAATAATTTTATATTGATGAGATGGTTAATAGTTGTGAAGGAAAATGGAGACTTACTGGTTTCTATGGGGAACCACAAGTTTCAAAAAGAAATACCTCATGGGAATTGTTGAAACGTGTGAGTGGAATGTTTGATGGTCTGTGGTTAATAGCCGGCGATTTTAATGAAATTTTGTACGATTTTGAAAAATGGGGCGGTGCTAATAAACCTCAGTCTGAATTGGAGGAGGTTAGATTGGCAATTCAGACCTCTGAGTTGGTAGATATGGGTTATAGAGGAGCCCCTTATACTTGGTTTCGTTCCATGCATGGCCAAGTAGTTTTGAAGGAACGCCTAGATCGTGCTTTATGTAATACTGCTCTTTGGGATCTTTTCCCTTATTCATCCGTAAATCATCTTGAATTTTGGGGATCCGATCATTGCCCAGTTGAAGTGACTATTTCAACTTTTGCTCTAATTAATACAAGGCGAAGAAATAAAATATTTCGTTTTGAGGAGGTTTGGAGACTGTTTCGAAGTTATTGATAATTTTTGGAAAAAAGATGCAGGACAACATTCTTTTGATCTTAGAAGGGATTTTACAGCAAAATTAGATTTGTGTGGACAATCTTTGTCCACTTGGGGCGCTCAAAGGAAAGGTGGGTACGAGACTAAAATTCGAAAAGCTAGTCTCGAGCTTCAATTTGCTATTGACAACAATTTGGATGCAAGAAAGGCTAGAGGAAGTTTAGAGGGTCTGATGAATGGGGAGAATGTGTACTGGAGGCAACGATCTAGAGTTGATTGGCTCAAATGGGGAGACAGAAATTCTCCGTGGTTTCATGCTTGTGCTTCCAAATGGCGACAAACTAATATGATTGACAAAATATGTCGGGAGGATGGGAGTTGGGCACGTAACGAAATGGAGATCGAAAAGGAGGTTGAATCTTATTTTAGTATGTTATTTACTTCAAATGGTCTCGCCAATGAGGAAACGTTCCTTGAATTTTTTAATGAGGTTAACTGCACCTTTTCAAATGAACAAAGAGCTCTTATGTCCAAGGCGTTTGATGAAGAGGAGATTTTAGAGGCCTTGAAACATATGGGTTCCTCGAAGTCTCCAGGTATGGATGGTTTTACAGCTTTATTTTATAAAAAATATTGGACTGTTGTTGGTGCTGATGTCTTGTCTTACTACTTAAGAGTCTTGAATGATGGCAATCCTATTGATGATATCAATAGAACTATCATCACCTTGATCCCTCAATCTTCGAATGCAAGCTACATGAAATATTTTTTACCTATAAGTCTTTGAAATGTAATCTATAAGTTTATATCCAAAACAAAGGTAGAAATATAACAGATAATGCTTTGTTGGGCTTTGAGTGTATGCATTCTCTGAAGGGTAGAAAGATTGGTAACTCGAGCTATTCTGCCCTCAAACTTAACATGAGTAAGGCATATGATAAGGTGGAATGGAAATTTCTTAAGTAGTTTATGAAGGCATTGGGTTTTGAGTCTGGATTCATTGATTTAATTATGCGTTGTGTTATAACTGTCTCATACACTTTTAATATTAATGGGTGTAGGAAGGGGAATGTTAAACCTTCTAAAGGTTTGCGCCAAGGAGACCCTTTATCCCCCTATCTTTTCCTTCTTTGTACTGAGTGTCTATTCTGCATTTTATCATGAATGGAAGATAGGAAAGAAATTATAGGTACAAAAGTTGATCGACGGTCACCACCGATTACCCATCTTTTCTCTGCCGATGATTTTCTTCTATTTTTTAAGGCAAACTAGAGAGAGACAGACCATATTTTGAAAGCATTTTGTTTGTACTCAGCTCTGACAGGTCAAGAGATTAATTATGAAAAATCTACAATTTGTTTTAGTCCTAATTCGAATGAACTTATTACTGACTCAATGGTTATAAGCTCCAAGTGAAAAAGGTGGTTTGGCATTTAAAATATTTGGGAATTCCAGTGCATTTATCATCATCCAAAAAATTATCGTTTAAATTCATCAAGGACAAATTATGGAAGATGCAGGTGGTAAGGAGGCATTGATCAAAACTATCTTTCAAGCCATTCCTATTTATTCAATAAATTGTTTCAAGATTCCTAAGTCGATAAGACAAGATTGTCATCGTATCATTTCACAATTCTGGTGGGGGAGATGATGATTTTAAGAGTCGAATTCATGGGTGACTTGGAAGAAGGCGTGCATGCCTAAGATGAGCGGTGGTCTCGGCTTTAGAGATCTTGAATTATTTAATCAAGCACTTTTGGCAAATCAGGGGTGGCAGTTGATTACTAAGCCGAACTCTCATTTAACGAAAGTATTGAAGGGTAAATATTTCCATTCGACTTCTTTTCTTGAAGCAAAAAAGACAAGCAATGCATCTTTTACATGGAAAAGCATTTTATGGGGACATGAACTTCTCTCTAAAGGGTTGAGGTGGAGAATTGGTAATGGTCATAAGGTTAAAGTCATCTCTGATAATTGTCTTTGTGAGCTCCGTCTTTAAAGCTAATATTTATTGCAGGAATTGACCCGAATATGCATGTTAGTGATCTTTTGAGGTTGGGTGGAGGATGGGATGATGCTAAGCCGAATGATGTCTTTTGTGAAGTAGATGCAGGGCAAATAAAACAACTTCCACATCCTAGATTTGTGGGGGAAGATTTATTAGTTTGGCACTATGAATAGGATGGAATATTTAGAGTCAAGTCAGAACATTGGCTTGCTACTACATTGAGAAACAACCCATCAACATCAAATGAGGATCCTTTGAAGAATTGGTGGAATACTCTTTGGAGCTTTGAAATTCCAAATAAAGTTAAGTATTTTATTTGGAAGATTTATAACAACTTTGTTCCAACTTTGCTCAATCTCCATAAGAGAGGAATGGGAAATGACCCAAAGTGCCCCGTTGTCATAAGGATGTTGAATCGACATTCCATGCCATTAGGGAGTGTAAATGGGCAAAAAAATCATGGAGAAACACTACGTTCTTACTCTTAAATATACCTTCCTCTGTTACTAAAGCGACATATTTGTTACTATGGTTTTTTGAAATTAACTCTATGTCTCAAATGGAAGTACACTCATGTTAATGTGTTGGCGGATTTGGTGCAGAAGAAATTGGGCAATATTAAAAAATGGCTCGGTTGATAAATAAGAGGCACAACAGTTTGCATCCCAAGACTGGGATTTTTGTCAACAGTATTTGTAAGACTTGAAAATGGCTAAAGGCAAGTTTGCTACTTGCTCTAATTCCCCTTTGGCAAATTCTTTGAACACTAACAAATGGATCCCCCGAATTGCTTAAATTACAAAATAAATACAGATGCTGCTGTGAATCTCTCAGAAGTGAGGTGTGGGTTTGGGATAATTGTTAGAAATCATTTTGGGGAGGTTATGTTTTCTCTTTCAGAGCCTTTAGCAGGGATGTTAAATGCTGAGATTGTGGAGGCCATGGCTATTCGTGAAGGTGTGGAACTGGCAGTGGATCTAGGCTTTAGACGGATTGAGATTGAGACAGACGCATTACGAGTTTTCAATCTACTACAAGAGCAGAACCCAGATCATTCGAAATTGGGGAGGATCGTGGAAGAGGTGCTGACTGCGACGAGGAGGTTGTCATTCATCTCATTCTCTTGGTGCGGTAGAGGTGCAAACTCAATTGCCCACAAATTGGCTCGTATGGCAATGATGAACAACCAAGAAAATCTTTGGATGGAGAAAATTCCAAATGATGTCAGAAGAGAGTATCCATTAGAATTATGCAGGGAAGAAAACCCCTGCGTGGGTGATCCCCTTTCTTAATTTTGTTAAGTTATGCTTATTTCAAAAAATTAAATAAAAATAAAAATAAATAATAAAAATAAAACAACTAAGCTACCGTATGCTATTTATGTTTAGTAATTTTATTTAAACAATATGTGTGAAGGGAGAGACATAACTAATCTTCTTATCTTTTGATTGAAGATATAATAGATATCATATTGTCTTAATTTGTTGAATTTATGCTTAAATTTGTGTTATTCAAAAGTTAAATAAACAAAAGTATATTGCATGAAAAACGGTTAATTTGAAGAATCTGAATTATCTTAAAAATAAATTTGAAAGTGCTCTTGTGTGGGAGATCTTAAACCTTGTTTCACATTAAAAAGGTAGACAGTTGAGTAATCAACCCTTCCGTAAAATTTGTGGATTAATTTAATAATTGGATAAATTAAAGGATAGTTTTCTTTTAAACACCAAAAAAAAAGGAATAATGAAAAATAATAGCAAATGGCTACATTTAAGAGGATGTTTACTTTTCTCAAAACTTTAAATCGATGACGATAGATGAGGGAGAAAAATTAGTTTCCCGAAATGCCCACCATTTAATCTAATTATCAACATTTTTTAATATTTGTTTAATTAAATATTAACATAATCCCTCAAATGAAGGCATAATCCCTCCCTAATAACCGTTCAATCCCCCCCAAAACAGCATCCTGATTTTATCTTCTTGAAAATAATAATAATAATAAATCATTAAATATTGATTTGGTGAATTTAAATCAAACGATCTAAATATCCCATTACATCATTAATTAATTGTTATATTTGATCGATTTTGTCGAACAAAATGAATATGCATTCCCTTGCACCATAGTTGTCTCCCCCAAATAGTAGTGTTCTAGTTATTAACATTAACTATTCACCCAAAAAAAAAAAAACCATTAATTATTGTACATATTTAGACATATAAAGTTTTTTTTTTTTTTTTTTTTTGAGAACTATATAGTTTTATATCTTTAAAGAAAGAATAATTAGTTCTATATGACTTAGCATGGAATCATGATAGAAATTATTCTACATCTTGGATTCAACTCGCATGGGATCTTTATAAAAAAAAAATTCATTAATCATTTTGAATCGGAAAAAAAAAACGTAGTTTATCAACGTAATTCATTTTGCTTATAAATTTGGTTTAGTTGTTATTTGACTCTTAGCCTGACGTATTTCATTTTGATATTTTTAATTCAATTGATATGAAACAAAGAATTGGAACTTATAACATTTTAATCTATATATACTTCAAAGAATTGAGTTACAATCAAGTCAATGATAATCACACACAAGGGAGGATAATATGTATTCTCAAAAAAAAAAAAAAAAAGATAATATATATAATAAATTTCAGAAATTACTAAGAAAACATAAAATATAAATAATTATCTTTTTATCTTAAAAACATGACATTTTTTAAATTGAAAATAAATTTCAATTATTACAAAGAAAACATAAAACATAAATAGTTATCAAATATATTATTGATTTCTTATTCTAAAAAACAGGTAACATATATGAGACAATTAAAAAAAACAAAAATAAAAAAAAGTCCTATCAAACAAGCCTAACACGAGTGTTTGTACAAAATTTAAAAACAATAATAAAATATTTGAAATTAAAAATTGTATTTGTAAAATGTGAATTATACATCAAATTATATTAACCATACGGTGAGTTTAATGAAGTTGGGTTAGTTTTGGGGTTAGTTAATTAATCATGAGAGTGTGTAAATTGTGCTAGTATATAAAACACCTTCAGTTGTTTTCATCATTTGAAAGAAACTATAACTACCAAATTTGAGAGATCGAGCTCTTGATATTCATCAATGACAATTATGAGTGAGTGATTAAGATTGATCATCTCACATTCTAAATAGTGGAGTAGGCTAGTCCAAACCACTTTACATCGGTGTATTAATTTCTTCTCCATTCCTTCTTTACTTTTGTTTATGATTCATCTCTATTTTGAATTGCTTTTGGATTATGAGCATAGATCTGGAATTTTGCATAACATTTGGTATCATAGCAGCAATTTTGGAATTCATTTTGTTGTCTCTGCCGTTTTATTCAATATTGTGATTTTGATTAGCATTTGCTTGTTGATTGCTCTTTTGCAAAATTTTGAGATCAACCTCAATTTGTGGATATGGTCAGCAACATCTGAGTTGAAGTTAACTCTGTCGAATTCTGAGGTTGAATCAATTTTGGAGGAGTCAGATGACTGGCTTTGCGTTCTGATGAGGCAACATGTGTATTTTTTTTTTGCAATCTCCAGCTTTAGAGTTTTAGCAGAATTGGCAAATTGTGGCCTACAATTGGGCTTTTGGGCCTTTTCTTTTGAAATTGAATTTTGAGAAATTGTAATGCATAGTCAAACTTTTAAAAAATATTTATAAATATATGTAAATTCTATAACAATTACAATCTTATTTTTCTATTTATAATTAATTAAAATATAAATAATCTTATTCCCACTTTACCCCTACCATTTTGGCAGATGACGGCTCTGCTTTTTGCTATACCTCAAAGTTTATTATTGATTTTTTATTTTTTATTTTTCTGAATCAAACACGATTGCAACTTTT
>JBBMKA010000026.1:10326873-10365087 GCA_037833695.1 Sechiopsis laciniata | reverse complement strand
AGCAGAACAGATCAGCATAAAAGTTCCTATCCACTAAACATGTTCATAACAGTATAACTAGCACACAAGAATGCAATCAAAGAAGTCTCGCAGGTTTCACACAACCCCGGCGAGAGATCCTTACCTGGAAACAAGCAGAAATACACAACAAGAAAAATGCTCCTTGAGCAGCAGCCCAACAAACCTATCAAATAATAAATATAACACGAATTAAATACTACTCGATCAGCTGCACCAACTAATTAACTAACACACACTTGGGAAAGAAATTACCCTAAACCGAGAAGAACTGGCTCGACAGCGAGGCCTCGGCGAAGGTAAAGGCGAACTCTCGGCAAGGCTTGCGGCGAAGTGACAGTCAGCTGAGCGAAGTGTAAGGCTCGGCGAGGCAGACAAGGAACCGCGAGTCAATGAGGACGAAGGGCTCACTGGGGCAAAACTCTGAAGATAAACGCAGCATAGTGGATCAACTCGGACAAGAGGGCGGGCGAGGTCTCGGCATTGTGCGTTCGTGGGTTCAACTGAAAAACGAACAGGGCGACAGATTTTGATAACAAGCCACGGGAAAACCAACAGAGAGCGAGAAGAGTTCGGCAAAACTTACCCGAAGTGAACAGGGATGCAACGCGGGATCACGAGTAGGTTGTGAAGGCGATGGAACTCGGGCGATGGCATGTGCAGACGAGCGGCTAAGCAGAGGCATGCGAGCTGATCGGGGACTGGGAGATCGGCAAGGAAAAGATCGCCTAGGGCTTGTGATCTCAGGCTGCTGCTGCTCGGGCGAAGGCGACTGAGCGACGATGAAGTTTTGATGATGGATCTCAACAGAACAAGGCTTCGACGATAGGGAGATGAGTTCTCGGCACTTGGCTATGGCAATCGGCGAAAGGGAGATGGCTCTCAGCAATGGGAGAAGAAGAATGAGGAAGAAAAGAGAAAGTTGCGATTTGTAGAAAGCGGCTAGGTATTTAATCTCTCAGCAAAATAAGAAGGGCTCTACGAGATTGCAACACGTGTCCTCGAGGAGTTCTGGCTTCAAGTCCTGGCGAGGTCACCTTTTTCTTTCTTTTTCCCTTTTTAACCAAAAGAATCTTCAAACTCCTCAAACAGCAACACTAGCTCCGAAAACCTGAAACTGAAGGAAAACTCAAACTCAGCAATTAACAGAAAGGTCTCAAAACCCTGGATTATTATGAAACTACCCCTGAAGGCAAAATTACCAAAATGCCCCTAGAGGCTCAAGCTGCCCTAACGGCCCAACTGAACAACTGAAAAAGTAACCGAACATACCTAGAGAACCGGAAAGGAAAACTGGGCCGTTACATTTTCCCCCTCTAGGTGCTGAGTTATATCGTCAAATGAGCTGGATGAGGCTGTTGGATCATGGAGGACACATGTCCTATTATTTATCTCTATTTTCTATTCTTCATGAACAATTTATTTAATGTCATTTTAATTCAACAAGATTCTATTTCCTTTTTTAATTATCCTGGGTAGAAAAATGTTTTATTGTGTTACCCTCCATGAATACTTATTTGATTTGAATAAAAGAGCATGTTTTATTTTTAAATACCCAAGTCATTTGAGAATTTAATTATGCATGTTGGTAACTACCTAATTTAGGCTTAATTCTATAGTTTGGTGTTTACACCTCAAGCAATTGGTCTATGAAGTTTGATTCTTTTATTGTTTCACGTGGATTCAGTAGAAGTCAATTAGATTACTATGTTTATTACAAACATGTCAACATGCATGTGTCAATCTATTTATTATTGTAAATGGATAATAAATTGATTGCAAGCTCATATATAAATGAGATTACAGTTATAGAAAAACATTGAAATGAAGGACCTTGGAGCTACTAGAAGGATACTTGAAATTAATATTTTCGGGAATAGAAGTTTTGGTTTTCTGAAACTCTCTCAACAAACGTATAGTCTTAAACATCTTAGTAAGTTTAGAATGGAAAATTGTAAGTCAGTAAAAGCTTCTATTGGTGATCAGACTAAATTTGGCCCACTTTTATGTGCTTATTTCTTGTTAGTTTGGATGTTTTCATATTTATTAAATTCATATTTTACAGAAAATATATCCAATAGGGTGCCTAAAGAAACTACATTGAAATATGGTTCCAACGCAATAAACCAGAGAACAATCGAACACCTGAACAAAAAGATATTACTAAAATAAAAATATTGCACAGCTGTCTAGGGTTAGCAGCGAGCCCTGCGCAAAGCATTATAAAAACAGAAGTTTTCTTATTTTTAAGTTATTGGGACCTAGAGAGCTCGAATTTGGCGCCGTCTTTTGCTACTTTTTTTACTCTTCCTCTTGTTTTCTCCCATCTCATTAGATTTTTAAGTTTAGACTTCATTGTTTTGATGATTGGCTAGACTCTCGATGTCGTTTCGAGTTGTAAACACAGTACAATGTTATTTTGTGAGATTTTTATAATTTTCCAGAATTTTTCAGTATGTTCCTATCTTTAGATTCTTGTTCATATTCATATCATTTGTTCTTTTTTTGATAGATTGACAACCTATTGCTTTCAATTGAATGTATGACCATTAGATTTAGCTAATAACAAGGTTGCCGCGTGAAGTAAAGTTTTCCTCTTCATTTATGTAGTTTGCATGTTAGGACCTAAGAATCAAGAGAATGAATTAGTCAAATTAGGAGTGCACACATAATTTAATTAATTTATCTTAATCAATTCATAGAACTTAAATTGGTTAGTTACGTTAGTATGGAACGCTATCGTGCCTAACTAATTAGGACTAATTAGACTAATTAACTCGATGTATGGAACCCTATCGTGCCCAACTAATCGAGTTAATTGTGAATTAGAGGACGTAAGGTTACTTAGGGGCTTTGCCGGCTTTTCCGATAAAGTTGATTAGGTAGAAATTAATGGATAATTTATTTCATTAGGTCATTTATGATCGAAAATATCATTGTTACTTGTGTTTACCTCGATTCGGTGCCCTAGATTTAATCTCTATCCTTTGCTTTTATTATTTTAGTCATTTTATTTTTATTCTCCAAAATCCCCTCATAAGTTCGTGTCAAATAAGAAAATTAACAGATAGAAATTGAATTATTCGGTTCCCTGTGGTTCGACTCGGTCCATTTTTATATACTACAAATATTTAACTTTAGATTGGAATTTATAAATGTATTTGATAGACCCATAGACAAGGTCTTGTCAAATTGGCATCGTTGCCGGGGAACAATCAATAATTTTATTTCTTAA
Source organism: Sechiopsis laciniata (assembly GCA_037833695.1). Lineage (NCBI taxonomy): Eukaryota > Viridiplantae > Streptophyta > Magnoliopsida > Cucurbitales > Cucurbitaceae > Sechiopsis > Sechiopsis laciniata. The sequence continues at coordinate 10,361,834 of JBBMKA010000026.1, read as the reverse complement.
TTTTATTTTCTTGTTGTGTTTTGTTTTTGTTTTTTTTTTTTTTCTTTATAGAGTCTTAACATGTTTATTTTAATGGCTAACATTTTTTCATATTTTGGAGAATATGCCCCAAGGAAGAATGAGGTAAGTGATGTAAATTCACAACTTTCGGACATAAAACTTATTCTTTCTCAGTTGGAGTATAGACAAGCACGTTGAGATCACATGTCACATGCCTACAATGAATATCATGGCTAGTCTTACATGCATTATGATCTTGAGTGGGAACATTTTTATAGATGCCAGAAAAACCAGCACAATTTCAATCAGACTGATCTTTATAACCATTGACGAAGAGATCAATTTTATTTTAGCTATGGAAGTCAAGGAGAACAAAGAAGTCATTACTTTGAAGACTTTAGTAGACCATCTCAAGTTCCAATATAAACTCAGACTTCAAATTCAGGTATGACTTTAGAAGATATGCTTAAGATTTTAGCTGACAATAATCTTCAAATGCAACAGAACAACCTTCAATTTAAACTGGAAAATCATCTTCAATTTCAAAAATTTCAAATTATTCAATTTCAACAAGAAACGAGAGCTAACATAGAGAATTTGAGCATCCAAATTGCTCAGTTGATCTATTTAGTGAAAAATTGGAAAGTCTACAAGAGCAGCAATTTCTTAATACCAGTGAGGTAAAACCTTTTGAGGTAAAATAGATTGATAGTGAAGATGAGCCAAAGTCCGAGTCTATTTCTTTTTATTTTTCTTATTTTGATTTTTTATTTTTAGAGTTTATTACAAAATATAAAAAGACCTACACTTCTGGAGCCTGTCAAATGTTGAAGATTCTACTGAGTGCAAGAGGCTTCATTGACTCAATAAAAAAGGCCTAAGAAGTGGAAGAACTTCTATGTACCCTAGCACGTGCCACAATTGAGCTTCCTAGAGGAAGCCAAGCATTTAAATTTACTTGCTTTCATTTTTTTTTTAATTTTCTCTTTTTATTATAATAATTATTATTATTATTTTGTAGTTTTGCTCTTGTGTTTTCAGTTTTGTAGGAAATCAAATAACTTGAAGATAAATGGCAGCATTCACCACAACTTCAAGCTTCAAATTTCAGGGGAGTTTTTCTGTTCCCTTTTATTCTTGCTTTGATTTTATTTAGAATGTATATGTTAAAAGCATGCAAAGAATTAGGTTGGGGTGGTTTGATATGAATTTTGAAGTCCTTCAGCATCCGAGGTCGGACTAGTTATTTTTTGCCATTTTAAATCATACATGTTGATTTTTCTTTCGAAACCTTGATTTTTTTCTTGATGTCTTTGAATGTCTGTAAGTTAGAAATACATCGTTAGTTTGAATTTTAAGACATGGTAGAGATGAGCATGATCAGAGTTTTCTTAAATTTTTATGATGGTGTCTCATTGATTTGTTGATTTAAAATGTGCAAGACTTAATGTAAATTACCCATTCCAGTGAGAATTTGAGCCTATAAGCAACTCATTATATTTTGCTTGATTGATTTCTTGTTGAGTGATATCAAACTTAGTGTGCTTATTCTAGAACTTGCTTGTGAATGCATTTTGAGACCATATTTTTGTATTGATGCTTTAATATGATAAGGACAATTAGGATTAACCACTTTTTGACTTTTAAAAGTCCCACCTTTGAATTTTTCCCAATAGTTAGCCACTTTGAGCCTATTTTCCTTTTCTTTCTTAATAATAGCACACCATATTTAGCTTTAGACTATCTTATTTGTTAGCCTCAACCATTGCACCTTTGTCGAGACAAGAGGAAAATGTTGTATGGTAGTTAATGGTTGAGAAGGAAATAAAATAAATTGAAAAGGTGGAGAAAAGTGAAAAATAAAAATTAAAAAAAATAGTTAGAAAAAAAAGAGAGAAATAAATTGCCTTGAAAAAATATATATTAGTTGTTCAAGAAAAAATATGTTTTGGAGAAAAGTTTGCCAATAAAAAATGAGTTATTATGGTTTCTCCAAGGTTCCTAGTGCAAGAATGAAGTGTGGATAAATTTTATCTTGAGTAATGTGTTTTGTGTTTGTTATTTGACATTGCTATCATGCAAGATTAACTCTTAGTCTTGATCATAAACACCTAATTTTTCCTTCTATCCTACCCTTACCTAAGCCTTATTACAACCCTTGTGAAGTCCCTTTGATTTTTGCATTCAATTCATCTATAATGGTCGAGATTTGATTCATTTGCAAGCCTATGGTAATATCCTGCGTAGTTTTGATTTTGAGCGTAAAGCATCCTAAATATTTTGAGAGTTTTGAGTGAAACCATGTGAGGGTGTTAAGTTTTGTTGCATATTATTTTGATGAACTGATTAGATGCTTGCGTTTTTATACAAAATGCATTCTATGAATGCTCATTCTTTAGATTGTTACTAAAATTCAACTTTGATGCATGACTGACTTTATTGATATTCTTAGATATTAAGAGAGATTAAAAGGGAGTAGAAAGAATATTTTATATTTTTATTTAACGCATTCTCGAGGACTAGCAAGATTTAGGTTGGGGGTGTTTGATTAGACTAAATTTGGCCCATTTTTATGTGCTTAATTCTTGTTAGTTTAAATGTTTTCATATTGAATAAATTCATATTTTATATAAAATATATAAAATAGGGTGTTTAAAGAAACTAAATCGAAATACAGTTTCAACGTAATAAACCAGAGGTCAATCGGACACCTGAGTAAAAAAATATTACAAAAACAAAAATATTGCGTAGCTGCCTAGGGTTAGCCTCGAACCTGGCGCGAAGAATTATAAAAACGGCAGTATTCTTTTTTTTTAGGTTATTGGGAGCTAGAGAGCTCGAATTTGAGCACCATTTTTTGCTACTTTTTCGTCTCTTCCTCTAGTTTTCTCTCATCTCATTAGATTTTGGTGTTTAGGCCTCATTGTTTTGATGATTGACTAGACTCTCGATGCCATTTTGAGTTGTAAACACGTTATAATGTTATTTTTGTGAGATTTTTATATTTTTCCAGAATTTTCCAGCATGTTCTATCTTTACATTCTTGTTCATATTAATATCATATGTTCTTTTGTTGATAGATTGACAATCTATTATTTTCAATTGAATATATGACCGTTAGATTTAGCCAATAATATGGATGTCGTGTATGCATAGAAGTAGAGTTTTCCTCTTCATTTATGTTGTTTGCATGTTAGAACCTAAGAATCAAGAGAATGAATTAGTCAAATTAGGAGTGCACGCCTAGTTTAATTAATTTATCTTAATCAATCCATAGAACTTAAAGCGGTTAGTTACGTTAGTATGGAACGTTGTCGTGCCCAACTAATTTGGACTAATTAGACTAATTAACTCGACGTATGGAACGGTATTGCCCAGCTAATCGAGTTAATTGTGAATTAGAGGACCTAAGGCTACTTAGGGGCATTGTCGGCTTTTCTGATAAAGTCGATTAGGTAGAAATTGTTGGATAATTTATTTCATTAGGTCATCTATGATCGAAAATATCTTTGTTACTTGTGTTTACCTCGATTCGGTGCCCAAGGTTTAATCTCTATCCTTTACTTTTATTATTTTAGTCATTTTATTTTTATTCTTCAAAATCCCTCCATAAGTTCGTGTCAAATAAGAAAATTAAAAGATAGACATTGAATTATTCGTTTCCATGTGGTTCGACTCGGTCCATTGTTAAATACTACAAATATTTAACTTTAGATTGGAATTTATAAATGTATTTGATAGACCCATCGACAAGGTCTTGTCAAATTGATATGTTGGTCAACATATTACGTTGTCAGCTAAATAGTCCCCAATTACAGTGAAGAATAGTTTGAAATGTCTATTGTTCCTTACGTTAGTGTTGTTAGTAGTTTAATGTATCTTATGTATCTTATGGTGTGAACCAGGCTTGAACTAGCATGTGGTATGAGTTTTTTTTTTTTTTTAGATAGGCATGAGTTCAATTAGTAGATACATGTCGAATTCTGGAAAACAGCATTGGTTGGTTGTTAAATGGATGTTGAGATTTGTTTTTAAGAAAATGGATGTTGAGTTATCTAAGAGGTATCATTTAGTGTGGCCTATGTTTCAAGACAATTGGTAATGATTTATATCTTGAAGGATTGATTGATGTTGACTATGTTGCAGACTCTAATAGAAGATTTTTAATTGGTTGGGCATCCAAGGTTATGTACAACACAATAAGTTGAAGAGCATCCTTCAGTTGTAGTTGTTTCGTTAACCACAAAATCTGAGTATATGGCAGTTGATAAAGTTGTTTAAGAAGTCATTTGATTGAGGGAAATGGTTCGTGAACTTCTACAAATGTATGATGTCCAGGTAGTAATTCATTGTAATAACTAGAGTGTAGTATTTCTTTCTAAAAAACAAATATAACATGATAGAACAAAACACATTGATGTTAAGTTCATTTTAACCGTGGTGTTTTATCTGGGGAAAAGATATATTTGCAAAAGATTTCTACATAGCAAAATGTTTCAGATGTCTTTACCAAGGTGATGTCATGTTATAAGTTTGAGAACTGGCTGATGTCATGTTATAAGTTTGAGAACTGGCTGAAGGCTCTCAATTTTGTTGTGTTGTAGTTGGCTATATTCAATTCATTTTATTAGTGATCTGTGTTTGTGGAATAAGTTGCTGCCGTGGAGATTTATTATATTTTGACAAATTATTATTTATCTTTAGATGCTTCATTAAGCGCATTTTTGGCATTGTTGAAAAAACTTCCTTCTCCCTTTAAAATGCGTGTGTAAGTGGTGGGTCCAGCTTAGTTCTTCGTGTGAGGAGAGTGTTTTGTAAAATAGGTTTAAAACCTGTTGAGTGTTGACAAGACCTTGTCAGAGTGGTCTATCAATTACATTTATAAATTTCAATCTAAAGTTAAATATTTGTAGTATTTAACAGTGGACTGAGTCAAACCATAGGAAACTAAATAATTTAATTTCTATATTTTTAATTTTCTTATTTGACACGAACTTTAGGAGGATTTTAGAGGATTAAAATGATAAAGATTAAACTTTGGGCACCGAATCGACGTAAACACAAGTAACAATAATATTTTTTTTTTAATCATAGACTGCCTAATGAAATAAACTATTCAACAATTTCTACCTAACCAACCTTATCGGAATAGCCAGCAAAGGCCCGAAGTAACCTTAGATCCTCTAAACCACAACTAACTTGGTTAGTTGGACATGATAGTATTCCATACATCAAGTTAAATAGTCTAATTAGTCCTAATTAGTTGAGCACGACAACGTTCCATACTAACGACTAATTGCTTTAAGTTTTATGGATTGATTAAGTAAATTTACTAACTAGGCGTGCACTCCCAATTTGATTCATTCACTTTCTGGATTCTTAGGTCCTAACGTGCAAACTACATAAATGAAGAGGAAAAATCTACTTCTATACAAACATATGACAACCCTATTGTTAGCTAAATCTAACGTTCATACATTCAATTGAAAGCAATAAGTTGTCAATCTATCAACCAATAAACATATGATATGAGTAAGAAAAAGAACCTACAGATAGAACATGTTGAAAAATTCTGAAAAAATACATAAATCTCAAAAAAAATAACAAAGTGTATCGTGTTTATAACTTCAAACAGCGTTAAGATTCTAGTCATTCATCAAACTAATGAAGCTTAAACAAAAAAAATCTAATCTAATGGGAGAAACTGTGTTTTTTATAGTCTCTCACTCGCAACTAACCCTAGACAGTGCGCAACATTTTTGTTTTTGCAGTAACTTTTTGTTTAATTGTTTAATTGACCTCTGGTTTGTTGTGTTGAAACTATAATTCAATTTACTTTCTTTTGATACTCTACTTGATCAATTTCCTGCAAAAATATGAATTTATTAAATATAAAAACTTCCAAACTAATAAGAACTAAGCAAATAAAAGTAGGCCAGTTATTTGGTTCAATCAAGTGTCGTCGTTCTTTTTCAAATTGCCTTTCTCCATAAGCTTTTCCTAAGATTAAAAAGTTCTGTGCATAGTTGAAAGAGACTAAGTAGGTGTAGATCGCATCTGGTCGAACCACTATAAATTTAGTATTATCTCATTCTATCTTTTATTCTCTTCTCATTTATGATGGTTCTACAACCATTTGATTTATGTGATTATTTTCTTTCTTGGAAGTTTGATTATGTTAGTTATAAAACAAGGCAAAGAGCTATGCATTTTTAGTTTTTTTTTAGTACTATGCAATTTATTTTAAATTCTAGTTTAGTGATTCAACATTGTAAATCTCGTTAATACTAATTTAAGCATAGTTCAATTAGTAAAGAGATATACTTTTAAATTAGTTCATATCAACCCACCACATTACTTGATCTTGACTAAAAATGCAAAGAGAAAATCTAGGGAAAGCGAGCTTTTGATATTAGTTTTCTATTTTTTTAAAAAAAATGTTGTCTCTACTTACTTTTAAATTTTATCATCTGATGTTCTTCTTTTTTGTTTGAAATTAGAAGTCTCAATTACGAAAGTACTAGTTTCTTCATAATATATCAGTTATGGGAAAAAATAGGCCCGAAAAACTGGGTTACTTAGAATGGAGTTGGACCCACGAAGAAAGTCCCAAAGAACGGACTAGCCCAACAGAGAAAGGCCCAAAGAAGTCGACACAGATCCTAACCCGAGAAAGAAGTCGTGCCGGCACTCGGGTAGGCGAGAACGCAGTTCACCCCGACCACGCGAGCTCCGCAAGTGCATAAATAGTCCGCATCAGGGTGCGTACCCGCCTGGTCACTTGTAACGGCCCAGGTTTTCATTTTGGTTCTCCAGGTATGTTTTTCAGCTATTTCGGTTGTTTCGTTGGGCTTTTATTGCTTTTTAGGTCTTGAGGGGCATTTTGGTAATTTTACCTCTAGGGTCGGTTTGCAAAATTATTGAGTTCAAGGTCATTCTTGCATTTTTACTGAGTTCATGGCTGTTTTTGCAATTTCAAGTTCTTGGGGTTAGTTTTGCATTTGTGGAAAAATGGCTTGTTTTGGTTAAAGAAATAAAAAGAAAAACAAAAAGGAAAAGAAATTTAAAGGGATTTTAATTAAAAAGAAAGGAAAAGGAGTTTTGATCGATCATTCATTCAATGGATCAAATTCCACAGAGAAAAGAAAAGCTAGAATCCCTTTCCCTTTCTCTCCAACGTTTTTCCCTTCTCCTTCCCTTCTCCATTGCCGTCGAGATCACCTCACCGAACCATCGCTGCCGAGCAGCCCATGCAGCCGCATCCCCTCTCCGAGCAGCCTCACCTAACCGCATGCCCGATCGCAGCCTCGCCAGCCGATCGATTCTCGTCATTCCATCTAGATCCGCCACACGCATGCCTCGGCCTGCGATCTGTCCCTCATCGATCACCCAGCCACAACGCACACTCCGATCAATCCCAGCCCGAGCATCCTACGCAGCAACATTGTCATCCCAGCCAGCCCTGCCCTCTTCGCCTTGCATTCGCTGCCGCTCAGCCCGCCGCACGCTCAGCCCTTCCCTTGCGCAGCCCAGCGGCCACAACTCAGCCGCATCGCCGCACATGCCTTGCAGCCTGCTCGCCTGCACAGGCCGCGCCAGCCGTGCCTTGTCCTTGCTGAGCCTTTCGTTCAGGTTTGTGGCTGACTTCTGCTTCCCTGCGTTCCCTGTTAATTTAGTTAGTTGTTTAGATATTATTTAATTGGGAATTTATGCTATTTAGGTGTAAGTTGTACGTGGTTGGTATCTGCAACTCAAGGAGCATCGTGTTATTTATTCTATAATTATTTTCAGGTAAGGTTCCTTGTCGTGGGTTGTGTGGACCCAGCGTGAATGTCACTGATTGTATGATTGCTTGCTTGCTTTACTGTTTTACTAGCATGTGTAGTGGATAGATTCTTGAGCTGTTTGGCCGTGTTGATTACATATATGATTCTATTGTGTTGGAACCTTGTGAATAATCTATTAGGGCATGGAATGTAGAACGGAAGTAAAATGAGATTGTAGTATCCTGTTAGGGTATCTTATATGCATGTTCGATGACTGTTGGTTGTTGTTTAGAATTAGTTCTTTTCACTCTTAGATAGAGTTTGGAAAGTTGTCATCATCTAGAGGCTGAGAGTGGACACGACGTATATTGTCCCCACAGGTCGAGACCAGTGAGGATTGAATTTCCCTCCCCCGGCAGTAGGGTGTGGAGTAGCTACCACCCCGACATAAGCCTAGTCTATGGCCTGCTAGAGCGGGGTCCTTTCTTTAGTGTAAGCCTACCTTAGAATGACCTTTAGCTTCAGGCGTTGATGTGAACAGGCTGCCTCAGTTGGGTGCCGAGGGCCTCCCACCGGCTGTGGATCTATGGACACCTTTTCGAGTCTTGTTTGGCATGTGTACCTGGATCGGTGTAGTTTGTGCAGGCCTACATTTACCCGGTTTGTAGTAACATGCGGTGTGCGTGCACATGCATTAGATGCCGAGAAGACAGCTCCCTCAGGCTAGTGTCGTCAGTACACCATCCTTGTCCAATTTAGAGCCAAATGCTTGGGTACTCTCCCAAGTATCGAGGATCAGTTAGAGAGCTGATCACTTAGCTGAGAGTTAGAGACTCTCGAGGTTTGGGGAGTCATGTTGATGACTCATGTTATATTCTTGTTGATAATTTGTATTGCTTGTATGCCAGGATGCTAGATGATGTGGCTTTTACATACTGTACCCACTCTTATTTCTGTGGTTTTCCACCCAGTAACTTGGGACAACACCGAGACTGCTAGAGGAGAAGCTGGATGATCATGGGCGTCCGCTATTTTATTATTTGTTTTGTGGTTTTGATTCAGCAGGATAGACTTTTACTCATATTGGATTTCATGATTTTGAATTGTTTTAATAATCTCTGGCGAAAGGCTCAACTATGTTTTATTTTTATGGATTGGTTTGTAAACTGTTTCTAGTTTGAACAAGCAAGCTTTTGTTTTCAGTTTTTATATTTTAAGCTGTGGATGTTTAATGTTTTTTAACCATGCATGTTGAGTAAGAACCGGGTTTAGGACTGTTTAGAAGTCGGGTTCTTACAGTTGATATCAAACTCAGAGCCATAGAATCTGTAGACTGACCTACTGAGTTAGGTCGTTGTTCTCATGATCATCAGCACTCCAACAGCCGTTAGGTATGTCAAAAGTTAATTGTTTTAAGGGTTTTGTTTACAGTACTTGCATCCAGCTTACATGTCTTTACTTGTTGTTGGTAGTGTTGGTCCGAGCATGGACTAACTCAGTCTGGCTTGGGTGTAGATCGCGAGAGATGCCGATTACACATAGTAAAGCTGGGATGTCAGCTGCTGCCAACAGAGGTAGTGGCACCGAGCTAGATATTGAGGAGACCACGTTCAGAGCTGTTCTCACCGTTAGGCCACCTTTGGCCCTGGCCGTTACCTTACAGAGGGGAAAAGATAAGAAAAAGACTACTATGTGATTCTATAAACCTAAATTGCCATTTTCTATATAGTTAGTGGGAACGATGTAGCGGACATCCTCCCCCCCCCCCCCCCATAAAACCAAGTATCCCTCTAGGGCCTGTGGCTCAAAGGAACCTTTAGTATGGATTGAAGGCTAGTAGAGAAGTAACGTGACAGAAAGACATCTCCCTATCCATTTATAGCTTAAAGAGAAAGGAAGTCGGGAACACTAAAGAATCCATCCATCCCCAGAATATCCCATAAGCAAAGACACCCAAAAAATGTGTTCCATGTATTGGGGCAGAGTTGGCCAAGGGTTAATTCTATGGTCGCTAGCAGTTCTTGGACAATATGGGTAACAGGAAGACGGAACCCCCTCTCTGACAAAACAACATAGATAGTTACCCACCCAGCCGGGGGACTTTTGGGAACCTCTCCTTCAGTAGGAAGTCGAGTCAAAACAAAAGAGAGAATATTATATTTTCTTCTTATTTCACCTAAGTCATGCTCGGTCAACTGTGAAGCATCATCCCGAACAAGTCTCAAACCACTAGTCGCTGCCTGACAGCAAGGTCTCTGAGAATGAGTAACCCTCGATGACTCAACCCAGATCTCAGCTTCATTGTCATAATCGGAATTCATGGGTCGACTACTACGACAAATCAAGGGACAACTATAAGCGAAATGAAAAATTGTGAGAAAAACACGTTTTGAAAGATAACAAGAAATTGAAGGCAAAAGACATTAAAATATGGTTAATTTTAAAAACAAAAGGAGTGGCAAGTTTAAAACATTGGAAAAAACCAAGAAGCTCACCTTAAAGAGAAGAGAAAATTGGAGGATTTGGATGGAGAATGGAAGAAATAAAAGACATTTATAGGAGTTAGAAAGAGTTGGAAGATCACCAGGTCGCCTGTGGAACACCCAAGTCACCTAGTCACCAAGACTCCAGCAAACCAAAGAACACTCTTAGACTCAACATTACATCAAGAAGTTGAAGTCTAAAAGTGGAGGCAACTATTATGGAAAAAATTAGGCCCGAGAAATTGGGTTACTCGGAATGGAGTCGGACCCAAGAAGAAAGTCCCGAGGAACGGACTGGCCTGACGGAGTAAGGCCCAAAGAAGTTGACACGGATCCTAAGTTGAGAAAGAAGTCATACCGCCACTCGGGTAGGCGAGAACACAGCTCACCCCGCACGCGAGCTCCGCAAGCGCATAAACACGACGGCTCACACGAAGACCCGCGCGTGGGTTGCACGGCCCACATCAGCGCGCGTGGGCCCACCTAGTCGCCTCTTGGCGGGTCGGATCTCCGACCCGATCCATTTCACCTTTTTTAGCATATCTCGCCCGTTTGGGCTCCGTTTCGGGCACCGTTTCCTTATCTATGGTTAGACCCTATTTAGGGCTCTTCCCAAGAAGGAATACTTACCTAAAATGGAAATATTCATCTTAAATGGAGGATATTTCCATAAACTAAGATTTATTTTTACCAAATGTGGTCGCCTACCCGCTCCCTATATATATGCAAGTCAATTGGTTATCAAGTAAGCAATTTCTGAAACCCGAACCTGGTCACCTACTCACCTCTTTCAACCTAAACTGACTTAGGCATCGGAGGCAGCGTGGCTCACACCACACCGGTGTCCAATTCTTGTTTGTTTTGCAGGTAATTCATCTCTGATGCAATACAAAATCATCGTTGATCTCGAAGACCAAATTTTGGCATCAACAATATCCAAGTATTTATTAACGGGAAAAAATTCTCTCCATTAGTGGGAGCAAAACTGTGTGTTTGTGAGAGGCTTTGTATTTTTCGGTCAGATTATTAAAATCGTGGGTTTCTTGTTAGTTTGATTGAGTTTGAGTCGTGGTTTTTCAGACGTCTTTGTTGGAGGAAAGAGAGATGGTGTAAGGGGAGGTGTCTGACGGTGGTAACCAAGCGTTGCCCGGCGGCGGTGCAAGGAGGGGTGGCTGATGGTGAGGTTTGGGCATCGGGTAAAACTGTAACGTTTACATTAATGGAGGAGGGAGTAAAATGGACTTATGGGGGAGGAGGTGGGAATGGAAACTCACCCATTAAATGTAGATGAAGCGGTTATGGATATTATGGTGGAAGATTTGAGAAAGGGTGTTAATTTACTTTCTACAAAAGGAAAAAATAAATTTAGTTAAGGTGGACCCCATGACAATTTTGAAGTTTGCTTGCATGCATTTTCTATTATGCAAGAGATTAATCCTATTTTTGGGATTCAAAATTTGGAAAGTCCAAATCAGAAGGCTATGTTGCAAAAGATTTCAATGGGTAAAGGCAAAAGTTTGATGGGGTTGAAGGAGATGTTTTTTATCTCGAAGACAAGGCAAAGAAGCGCAAGTTGAGTTCAAGGGTTTTTTGGGACATTGAGTTTCAACGGGTTTTGACTCTACGCTTTTCTTTGGCTATCCCAGATGGTCAAGGATGCCAAACAATATGATTGGCTTTTTTCAGATTGTTCAAGGGATGGGCACTCCTTGGGCAATCCAAAATTTGAAGAAAGTGGTGACATTTTCTAGACCTTTATTTGTTCTGTTTATTTTTATTTTTGTTTTTGTATCAGGAGCCTCGAATGTCGGAGTTAGTTCCAGCAAGATTCTAGTTTGTTGTGGCTTCCATTTGTTTTGGTCGGGGGACTTCGTTCCTCTACGGTTTTGAAGTTTTTGTCTTATTTTTTTAAGGGTTCTTGTTTGCCAGTGATCATTATATTGTTAGGATTAATCCCCAAAATCTCTTTAACGTCCACCAATATTGTGGTGACTATTTGCTATTGGCCCGTTACGTTGGGATCTACCACTCCTCTATGTATTTCGACTGGATTGAAAGAGGTCTCATATGATCTTTTAAGTTCTTTATTTAATAGCTTTTTGTCTATTGTTTGGCCACGATCCGAAATGTGGGTCGTGCTTATGGTGGTTGGAGGGCTTTGTTCCTCTTTTTTGTCTTTCATTTTTTGAAGAGTTTGTATAAGTTCTAGTATCTTGATTAATGAATTATTTGAATTTCAAAAAAAAAAAAAAAAAAGTTTCAATTATGAAACAAAATTTCCAAAATTTTACCATTTACTTTCAAATATCTTTTTTTTACATACAACAATATTAGAAAAGGAAATTCGAACCTATAATCTCATAGTTACTAAATAGTATAAGATGCCGTTAGAAATGTCTCTACTCTCCAAAGTTAAAGGTATATAAAGATCTCAAAAATTATTCTTAAAGTAAAAATTGGTTAGAATATTGGATAAAAGAAATTTCGTGTTGGTGACCTCTAACAACGCGTTTATTATAGTAGGTTGCTAGCAGGAATTAAAGACCGAAAGAATAACATTGCCCACCAGTGTCAATTTTTTTGTCCAACATTCTAATGAAATTTTACTCAAATGATTTTGAAATGTCTTAAAAAAATATCAATAGTCGATCTTACGGCTCAACCAATTTCATTGTGCCATTGGGCTATTATTAAACTTGTGTGCCTATTAGAAAATGAACTTTAAAAAGTTATGCAAAGGATATATTTATGAATATGATTCACACGTCTTGGACATCTAAATGCAAATTTAGAATTTGATATTAGAATATAAGAAATATATATTCAAATTTTAGAATTCAAGTAATATAATGGGCATCAGGGTCACATTTCTCTTATACCCCAAACCAACATTAGAATCATATCAATATAAGTACTATGGACATGAAAAAAATAATTATGAAAAAATAAAAATAATAAATATAAAGAGGATAAAAAATAGTTATGAAAAAAATGAAAAGTAATAACAAAAGAAATGAAAAATAGTTAAGAAATTTTTTTATAGACATTAAAAGTAATTACAAGAGAATTAGATTATAAAGAAATAATTATAACCGTATTATTCTCCCTATAACCATTCTCATCTTCCTTGCCACAAACAACTCCTAAATCACAACAATTTAGATTATACGAAAATAATTCTAATCGTCCCAAATATACATAAAAATATTATTCTCCCAATAACCATTTTCATCTTCCTTCCCACAAACAACTTCTATATAACAACGATTTAGTATGAATTTACTGAACATCATAATATTAGTAAACAATATTCTTACTTCATGTTTGTCGTAACTGATATTTGTAAAAGCACAATTATCGACCATTATTTTAAAATTCAGCTTAAAATTAGCATATGCAAGCATTTCACCTAACACAACTTTGGTTGGACACAACAAGGAAAAAAGAAATCTATTATCATACATTAGATTGATTTACATATGAGAATCTCCAAGCTCGATTTGCCCTGTGCAACTTCGACGTCCGGTATCAACTTTTCAAGACCACGCATTAAAATTTAACAGAGGAAGTTTTTATAATCATCAGCCCTGATTTGCTTCACTATATTCTTCTGGAAAATAAGATCACCAATCATCTTCGAGGCTAACACGGTGGAAACACAACACAGTGCAAACAAAAATGAAGAAGGAAATGAATTCTATGAACATGGCTCCTGTTTCGATCATATGAGCATGCCTGAGGATAATCGGAATTGCCAAACTCCCCACGGTTGAAGCTCCCGTCAAGAACTTAGCAGCGCCTATCCACCTGGAAGTTGCAACGACACGTACATGCCGAAACAAAAGGTAGAAGTTAAAATATATAAATGAGAACGATTACACATACACATGCCAAGTATCAGTATTGTTGCATTATCAATCTTTCTACATCTTGTATACACAATTAGAACTAGATACAAGTAATAGATGAGTTTGAAAAGCACTTTAAACAGTTTTTCCTTTTTAGATTGTGAAAAGCACTTTAAACAATGAGTATTTAGTAAATGTTCTATCCAAAAATACCTCTAAAAAGTGTTGTGCTTAAGTGTATTAATTTGAGTTTTTGTGCATGAACCTTAAGACAAATTTACAATATGAATCTGATAAGACAGAAACGTACAAGGACAATTAAAGAAAAACCCAGTTAATTGATTCCACTAAACAAGGGCTCATTTTCATATGACATCAATTTTGAAGGAAGTTCATGAGGTAAGCTTTCAACAACTACTCTAACATTATGGTAATTCAACAATTCGAACGATAACAAAGAGGCATTTCACTCCTGATATGAATGTTGAACATGAAAAAAGGCATGGTACGAAGAAATATAATGGATACTACTGAAATACTTTTTATATATGAGTGTAAAAAACAGCTTACATAGACCTCGACAATTCTCATACGATAACCTTGTGACCCTATTATATTTGGTTGTCAAGATAATTCGTAGGAAATTAATTTTAAGATAGATGGTCACCATAAATTGAACCCATAACCTATAAACACTTCATTATTTGCAAGATCTTATTTGGCCACTAGACAAACCCATGACGATGGGATACTACAGATATACTGGCATAGGAGTATCATTAACAAGGAAATCATTTTGAACATGCACATGCATATTAGGATTGCATGGATGATTTATAAAAACAAAGCATCAGAAAATAGTCATTTTCCTAATACGACCTATAAGGTTAGATCATTTAATTAAAGAAACCCTATTATTAATCCAAATACTTATGAAAAACTCACCCTCCACCATCTCGGCTAATCAAAAACTGCGTAGACCCACCTCCAAAAAATAAACAAGGCATTGGAACAAGCACATACATCAAAGCTGCAGAGAAAACATAATTAGTGGTTAGTATAAGCTATCAATAAGCAAAATAACAAGCTTAATTTTCACCTGATAACAAAGGCCACCAATTGCTGTATAGTGCACAAGCCTGCCATGATGATAACAAAAACAGATGAAAAACAAATAAACGGTTCGCAAGTGTTCTAATAGAAATTCTTTCCAAAGAGGGCATTCAAAATTCTAACAATTACTCTGAACATGGATAGAGTGCCATGGCCAAAATCGCAGGTGTATGGAGAAGGAGAACAGGAAAATGACTTCTAAAGCTAAGCACCAACATCCTGCATTCTTTGGATGATGGCTCTTTACTGGGATCCACCCAAGAAAAGTCTTTTATTAGTGCCTGGTGCTTAATAGAATGGGTTTGTAATTTGTTGAATTTTTTGGCCTTTAACATGGTTGTTGGTTTCAATAAATATTTGATGTTTCTCCAAATTTAATTGGTCTCTTGTATCTAAAGGCTTAAGGTCTTAAAATTTACAAAGAATTTGATGCCTTCTTTGAGTAAATTAATGATTTTATATCCACGAAATCCAAATAAGTATGTGAGCCGGTGTGTAATTCTACTTTTAGTGATTAACCATCATGGAGGGACCTAGTGGTCAAAGAAGGCCTTGGAGTGCTTAAGGCAATCCATGGTGGCCACCTACCTAATAATTAATTTCCTACAGGTTTCCTTGGCATCCAAGTATTGTAGGGTCAGGCGGCATGTCCCGTAACATTAGTCGAGGTGCACGCAAGCTGGCCTGGACAGTCACAAACATTAAAAAAATAATAATAAAAAAAATTAAAAAATCTATTTTTAATGATTGGAAACTACAAAACTTCCAACTTCTTTAAAATGTGTGCAACTGTAACCGTAAGTGGATGCCCGAAATATTTAAGGTGATTCTTACAATCCCAATCCCCAATCTATCACAAATTAATCCTACAGGTTGCAATCCTAAAAACAAATTCTGGATCTTATTTGTTTCTTGTTCTGCATCAGTTTTTGGTATCACTGCAACATGCCACAAGATTGGGTAGGAGATCAAAAGGCAATAGGTCATCACTCATCACCAACTTCCTATACATGTTCGTTCTTACTTCTCAAGTCCGACTCCAACCATGTGCATGATATCATAGGTCAATTTTTTTTAAAAAAAAACTTATATATATTATTTTGTTGGTTGATATAATTAAATTTACCTCAACCCATCAGCATAAACTTTTGGGTTGATTGGTGATTTAATATAATTCAACATGGTATCAGAGTAGGAGGTCCTGAGTTCAGGTCTCTATCAAGTCGTTCCTCCCCATTTAAAATAGAATTCCACTTGTAGGGCATTTCTCAAATTTCTAAGCCCACAAGTGAGGGAAAGTATTGGGTGATATAATTAAATTTATTCCAACTCATCAACTTAAGCTTTTGGGCTGATTGATGGTTTAACATAATTCAAAATATATATATATATACCTTGTCGTAAACTCTTTCAGAAGACTATGAAAAAGGTCATGAAACACGCACTAAATTCTAACTTGAGATATTTTTGGGTTAAAAATAAACAATATTAACCACATATTTCTTCCGGCTAATTTAATTTTTTTATTATCTGAAAATGTCTAGCCTCAAATGAATTTCAAGACAATGCATTATGCCTTTCAGCGTCATGTTATTAGTTAAATTTGACAGCAACTAAAATCTTTATCGCAAGGCTTCATCTATACACATGCCAGTTTACAATGTGATAATTCAAGAATTAAAACAAGGTCGTAACTCTTGAGAAGTTAAACATCCAATTTAAATCCTAAGATGGAAGGGCTTATACATCTGAGTGATTATCACATGAATTAACTACACATCCAAGAGATGTCCATGTATACCAAGAATCTCCATTGAATCTGACCAAAGGGAAAAGGGGGGAGACAATGTCAACACCCATGTCGGCATCCCCAAGGGGTGGCCTCGTTGGTTGAGGCCCGGGGCTTCTAAGACATGCTCCATTTGAGATCTCAAGTTCGAAACCCACGAGTTGAACTTAGTTGTAAAACACATTGTTGTCTCCCAGATTCGAGTCTTGGGATGGGCACGAGTGCCCATGGGTATATGGGAGTGAAACCCTGATTCCTGATCATCAAAAAATAAATACCCATGTCGGCGCCATGTGGAGAAGTGTTTGGAATCACAAGAAAAGATAAGCTTCAAGTTAGAGTGTGACCCGCACAAGTCTCCTGCATGTAAATTTTGGACTCACCGGCCATTACCGATGTCGAGCAGCTTAAAATTGAAGGCTTGTCTCAATAGGAGAATAGGAGAGACCACATGGGGAGAAGACTTGCAATCAATCACCAATCAAATCAACAAATGAGAGGGGCAAGTCACCAAAGCTATTTGGGGCGGGGGGGGGGGGGGGGGAAATGGTGACTATCGCTAGAAAAACCTTCAAAACAATTGCTCACACGGATCACCCGCACGTGGAGTTGTTTCTTAAAGTTGTTTCACGTGATCAAGGCCAGCCACATTGATGTTGAGGAGCAATTGCTAAATAAGGCTTTGACGATAGACCTCAACACCCACGAAGGGCGAGACAATCTTATACAAGTCCCTAGGTTGGTGAGTTAGCAAACCACTCGCAGCCCTAAAAGAAAAACCGCTTTGTGTGAAACGAACCTGTTTTGGAAAACATATCTGATTCAACACGAACCAGACCGATAAAAATAAGGCAACAAGCGAGTGTCCATTATTGCCAAACACCTTATCAGCTCGTGAAGATCTAATTCTGGATTGAACTCACCATAAATGGCAACGTGGCAACCAATCTCGAACGGGTCTGGACGGTACTTGCTGATGACGATGATGCTCCACACGGTTGAACGAATCCATCCACGTGAACCTAAAACAAAGTTTAACAAGAACTTCGCAGTAGATTTGGACGCCTACATCAAGGTTTACGGTAGATCTGGATAGACAAACTCGTCGGCGAGTGTGAGGCCAAACCATAGCTGCTTCACAAATGTTGAAATCGAGTGCAATGAGGGGCACAGGGATCCTTGGATAATGATGTAAATGATATGCTTGTCGCTGAAAGCTTGGAAAGTATGGGGAGACGTCGGAGGTTCCCCCCCCCCCCGGCACTAATGTCGACACCAGAGGGAAAGGGGTTAAAGTTTTTAGGGTTAGTGTTTAGAGAGTTCTAGAGAGAGGACCGATTGTCAAAAAAAATGAATTATTTATTGATTCGTAATAAACTAATTTAATAAAAATAAGTTTTATTTTATTGGATCAACTTGTAGATTTTCTTTTGTGATTAATATCATAAAAACAATAATAATTAAAAAAAAATTGAAATTTCTATAATGTCAAAATATTTTACTTACAAAAAAGGCCATGTTCATTATTTTCCCATTAAGGCCGAACCTAAACATGTGCTCGAGAGATGGGTGTCTATATACTGATAAGGGATGTATGGGTTCTCAAGAAGAGTGGAGCCAAGGTGGTCCCCCTAGACCATCTAGATCCAGCGAGTGAATAGAAAGTTGGATCTACAATGGATCTCACTTGAATCGCCACATCTATCCTCCAGAGCAGAAGTTTGGTTTCAAACCCAGTTCAAACAGGAGAAGTACAACCATGCTAATGTGCCTTGGATGATCCACATCTCAAGGTCAGGCGTTGATGAACACATTGAACTATTCATGTGGTTGAAAGCCTTCACAGCCTAGCACAACAACGCAATTATCAAGAGCGCGCTTTACTACTAAGCTAATAGCCTGTTGTGCGAGCCTCCCAATGGAGTTCCGCTATGTCAAAATCTAGAAAAACCTCATCCCTTTCTTTCCTTTTCTGCCCCAT
Organism: Sechiopsis laciniata; assembly: GCA_037833695.1. Lineage (NCBI taxonomy): Eukaryota > Viridiplantae > Streptophyta > Magnoliopsida > Cucurbitales > Cucurbitaceae > Sechiopsis > Sechiopsis laciniata. The sequence goes on along the minus strand of JBBMKA010000026.1, from coordinate 10,342,854 downwards.
GTGTCCGTAAAAAGTGTGATTCTATCCTATCAACTTCTTCCGACCTAGGATAATAAGCTCATGAGCTTAGTCTTACCATCGAGAAATGAAAGAAGACCTCCATCTCCAAGTGTAACTAAGACGTAGCTCGCTCAACAAAGGATCATATGTTTTTGGTAAATAGTATTTTTTAGTGTTATCACTACATAATTTAGTCCTTTTTTCCAGTACATCCTGAGCTAGAGTAAGGGATCCCTTATCTAGAATTTGAATTCTATTTATAAATTTTTTGTTTAAAACGCTGAGAGATACATGTCATAGACTAAATGCTAAATTTTTTAGACAATATAAACTAAATTAAAAATTCAAGGATAAAATCTGATTATTCATTAGTGCCCAAATTCTGACAGAAGACATCTAAGTTTAGAGTTCAAATCAACATTATCCAAACCAATTCACTTTAAAATAAAGTAGCAGAGTATTATCATTGTGAATGTGCGAAAAGCATACCAAAATCTGTAGCAGGATGCTAGATGAAAACATAAATGCAAGCCCAGCTAACCTGCACAATGGATAGGAGGGGGTATTTAGATTTTCTCATAAAGCTAGAATAAGAACTCAGAGCAATAGACACACAGTATTGATAAATGTAACTCACACTGCAGATACAAGATCCAACCATGTTCCAGGAACACCGTGAAGCACCAGCCATCAAAGAAAAAGAACAAATGTTAGAACATTGGTTAACATTAATTAGTAAACGGCAGATACATTTAAATTTCCAAACGAACAAGAAATTGACAGCAAATGGTTTTAATGAAGCTCCAAGGGTGACAGTATATAATATTCGAGCAACAACCATGATCATAAAAATGAACAAATGTACAAAAATCATGCAGCTAGAAAAAAGAATCACTTCATATGGACCCGTTGAGAATGACTTTAATCTTAGTTTTGTTCTTCATAGACTAGCTCAGGTTTTGTTTTGCAATCATAGGTAAAATGTCTAGGGATTGGGTGAAGGTGTTTAGGGAGTGGCTAGGTAACTAGGTTTAATGACTCTGTGGAGCTTCGGCCTGCAGACTTTTATGTATTATGTTCTTAGAATTGTTCTTTTGAATTTGGGCCCTTTGAGGGGTTAGTTATGACACTTTCTTTTTTGGGAATTGTTTCTTTGTAGGTAGTATTCTTTCATTTCTCTCAATTAAAGTTCACTTTCATAAATCTTACCCAAAAAAGGGATCCTGTGATAATTTTCAATCCTGGTTAAGACTTAAATCCTCAATCAATAAGTCAAAGGTTCAAATCTCCACCACTAAAAAAAAAATTAAAAAAAATTTTAAAAAAAAATCCTAAGGGAATTTCTTGCTATGCTCCATAGATCCTATATTCCTATAACCATCTATGTGCAGAACAACTTACTTAACGATATGGGGATCAATACTAGTAGGTGCGGTTAAGAGAGTCTTGGAAAACTTAACGTGATGGGTTCAGTTCACGTCGGTCACCTACCTACAAATTAATTTTCTACGGGTTTCCTTGACATTCAAATGTTGTAGGGTCAGGTGGTATGTCTTGTGACAATAGTCGAGATGCGCACAAGCTGGCCCAAAGAGTCACGTATATAAAAAAAAAACACTAGTAGGTGCGTTCCATTAGGATTGTACTTAAAATGGTTTTCAATTTTTTGAATAGGAAAAGATGAACAAAGAGGTAACTGTAAAACTCTACTCTACTCTACAGTAGAATGCAAGAGATCGAAATAAGTAATCCATAGATGCATCACATGCAGAGTTCGCATGCCACAAAACCCATCTCGATAAATACTAAGAACATCAATGAAAAATCAACAAAAACATGGGATCAATAAGAATCAAGCAGAGACTAGCCTTTCCTAATTCAGGTATGAATTCCCCCATGTCCACGACTTCATTCAAATTATAACAAAATTGATATCTTTTACATGGAACAAATATAAAATATACCATCCCCAAAATTCCCCCAATAAATTAATGTCTTCCCTTAAATCCCTAATTTCATAGCAGCTGCAACGAATAAATTTCAGTCGACAAAAATCCATCCTCGAAAGCTAAGCCAAGTGATTTCCCAGAAAATCTCGAAATCTAAAGTGCTCGTCCCCGAATCGCAACATATACAACAAAATTCAGTTGAGTAACAGGTTTATGATAGGAGAAAAGCAAATTATAGTGGAGCAACGATAAAAGACGACATCGCGAAATTAGAAACTGTACCTTCCAATGTCATCGTCATTATAGCAAGCTAGAAGTTCCTGCAACGGTGAGGCGCGATGATTTTCGCCCCCAATCGCGACGACGAGGGCAAGATTTGTTCTCTGGCGAAAGAAGGAATTTTTAAAATGTTTCTCTTTTTTTTTTTTTTTGGAACTGGTATGTTTGATAACATAATGTTGGTTACTTCATTTTATTTTATTATTATTTGACTAGATTATCAAAAATATTTCTCTTTTTTAAATAGTTATATTATTAAAAAAAAATCCAAATTGGAGTTAATATCTTTTGGATCTGAATTTTTGTGGAAGGCTTGCAGTCAATAACTTATATTGATGTAGAATTTTGTGTAGAAATCCTCGTTCGGATGTGGATTTTTATAGAGCACTTGCACATAATAGCTCGTTTCGATATAGTTTTTGTAAATGATTTGCAGTCAATAGCTCGTTTTAATGTGAATTTTGGTGAACAAGTTAAGTTGTATGTGTATTTTTTATATTTTATTAGTACGGATAATTTTTAGAGCTTTTTTCGTAAATAGTCCAAATCAGAAAAGTATTTGCAAAAGTAGGTTCCAGGAAAAATATTAGCATAAATGAGATTTCATTAATTAGATTAATAAATCATTAAATTGCCAATTACAACAATACCCCTCTTTTATTTGGTTCTTAATTTTAGAAAGATTTACTATTTTGGAAAAACTATTTCCATTTCATACTCACTTGCTCGAAATGATGATGCATTATTAGGGAAAATCTATCAAAAAAATAAACCATCATTTTATTTCCTTATTTCTTAAGTATCTTTTCCCAATTTTCCTTTTTCATACTTTACATAAGTAGAAAATACATATCATCTTAAATGATAAATTAATTTTATGAATTTCATTTCCTTATTTCTCAAATATTTTAATGTCTAGATCCAAAAACCTACCAAATATTATACCCTTGAACTTTACTATTTGATCCTCAGTCAACTTATTTTGATTGTGTCATAGGTCCAAAAACATTTATTATGTTGAAATCATAAGTCGAATTAACTTACATGACCGTATTTAACAGTAAAAACAGTATTGTTCGTACTTTGTATATTCTATCATGTTTATGACCACATGCACTATAGTTTTACTACATGTACATACTACACAGTACGCTATGTACTCTCCTAAATTTACATACAGTCCAACTGTTTGTACGTTCGAATACATTTAACAGCTTTATTACTAACCATCATAAATACTTGGTCAGTATTGTTAATGTTGGAAAAATGTAAACTTAAATTTTCTTTTGAAACTGTAAACGTTACAGGTTCTCTTTTGAAACAGTAAATGTTACAGTTTCCTCCCATTATTATTTCAAAACGTTCCTTGGTTTTTTCGGCTATAAAAACACTACGTCTTCTTCATTCTACAATAACAAAAAAATAAAACATACAAGCTTCCAAATCTTCTCTGGTGATAGAGTTCTTCACGAATTTTTTTTTTTTTTTTAGTTCGCCTGTCTTCAATCCTTGTGTTACGGATTAAAGACAAAGCTGTTGTATCCTGGGAGGTTGTCATCAATTCATTCTTTAAGCACACTAGGAGGAGATGGTGAATCAACTTCAAAGAAACTAACTACAGGTCTCAGCTTTCTTATTTGTTATTTCTTTTATTTTATTAATTACCTTCTGTTTGATTTAATTTTATCTCAATTTAATCTTTTATCATTAAAGTTATTATATTTGATTGCTATTATTAACAACAATTTTGAAGTTAATTTGTTTTTAACCTTCGTTTTGATTAAAGGTTTATTGATTTAAATTTCAAATCATATTTGCTGTTAATTTCTAAAATAAAATTTGTACGTAAACAGATAAAATTTAATTTAAAATTAATTTTACAGAATTGTGTTAGAGTTTATTTATAAATCGTTTACATTTCAATTTAGCAAATAAATTGATAGTATGTGCATGAAATTTTTAATCAATTGATTTTAGTTAAATAAATAAAAATATATATATATATATATATATATGATATTTTGTTCTGGTTTTTAGCTTTAACTTTGCTAAAATTCCTAACTTTTAACAAAATAGTGTTTGATATCTGTTTCTGGATTTAATTGCGACTAAATTCCAGACGTTTACAGATTATCAATTACTGGATGATAAGGTTGTAATTCTGTTTCAACAATTTTTACAATCCTCTTTCTGATTACGTTTCTTTATTATGGTTCTAGACAAGAAAAGAAAGTTTGTAAACTGGTGGAGTCCTTGTATGGACTTAAGCAAGCACCTAAACAGTGGCATGAAAAGTTTGACAACGTCATGTTGACAAATGGTTTTAATATCAACGAATGTGACAAATGTGTGTATGTCAAGACTACAAACAATGGTTATGTAATCATGTGTTTATATGTTGATGACATACTCATAGTTGGTAGTACCGATGAAATGGTAAAATGTGCCAAAGATATGTTGAACTCAAGATTTGACATGAAAGATATGGGATGAGCATATGTGATTTTGGGTATCCAAATCAAACGTTTATCTGATGGTCTTATATTAACACAACCACATTATGTTGATAAGATTCTTGAGAAATTCAACAAAGATGATTCCGGTGAGGCCGGAACTCCAATTGATCCGAGTCAACACCTGACTAAAAACAAAGGTGAAGGTGTTGAACAAGTTGAATATGCAAGAGTCATAGGCAGTCTAATGTACCTTATGAGTTGCACACGTTCTGATATTGCTTTCACTATGAGTAGTTTAAGCAGATTTACTAGTAATCCTGGAAATGATCACTGGAAAGCGATCATAAGGTTACTACGATATCTGCAATATACTCGAGATTATGGACTGCACTATTATAGAGATCCTGCTGTTTTAGAAGGATTCTCAGATGCTAGTTGGATTTCTGACATCCAAGATTCCAAAGGCACAAGTGGATATGTGTTCACCTTGGAATGTGGAGCTGTGTCCTGGAAATCCTCGAGACAGACAATCATAACCAAATCGACCATGGAATCTGAGTTTGTAGCTTTGGATAAAGCTAGAGAGGAGGATAAATGGCTTCGAATTTTTTTAGAGGATATTCCAGAATGGCCTAAACCTGTGCCCACAATATGTATATATTGTGATAATCAAGCAACGATTCAAATAGCACGAAACATGATGTATAACGGTAAGTCGAGACACATGCGTCGTCGACACAATACTATTAGACAACTGATCTCATTTGGAGTTATCTCTACTGATTTTGTGAGATCAAAAGATAACATTGCGGATCCGCTTACTAAAGCTTTGAATCAAGATCAAGTTGATAAAACATCAAAAGGAATGGGACTAAAGCGCATGAGATTAAAAGGCGTTATGTAAAGGAAAACCTAACCTAGTTGACTGGAGATCCCAAGATCTAGGTTCAATGGGACAGCCTACTTACATAGACCTTGTCGTTGTCACTGTGGGGGTTTACTCCCAGTCCATTCCTATGATGTAAACAGTAATAAAAACGGGAAAAAGGTTAAGCTACAAAGATCACATGTGTGTAAGGATAAACCACATTAATCTAGATACGCTTTTAATGATTGTATGTGTGTAACAATGAACTGAACAACATAAATCACCTATGTGAGAGAGAAGTAGGGTCGCTTTAAAGGAAACTATTGGGGCATAGTTGTCTAAAGATCTCGCAGAACCAGGAGATGTTCATGACCAGAATGGACATAACCATGAGAACCAAACAAACCGTGTTAGTGCGATATTTGTGTGGGGTATTTCATCGTTTACACAAACGGTAGAACAGTTCAAGGACGTCGCGTCTACTGGTCAGTCAGTAAAGTAAATATAGTTTCACAAGGGAAAGTTCAAGGCCCGTAGTACACCTATCCTATGCAAATATCTAACGAAGATTCTATCACCATATCAAGTTAGTGTTTTGAAATTTAAATTTTCATTCATGTGGGGGATTGTTGGAAAAATGTAAACTTAAATTTTCTTTTGAAACTATAAACGTTACAGTTTCTCTTTTGAAACAGTAGACTTTACAGTTTTTTCCCATTAATATTTTGAAACCGAAAACGTTACACTTTCCTCCCATTATTATTTTGAAACGCTCTTTGGTTTTTTCGGCTATAAAAACACTGCGTCTTCTTCATTCTACAATAACAAAAAAAGAAAACATACATTTGCTTCCAAATCTTCTCTAGTGATAGAGTTTTTCATGGGTTTTTTTTTAGTTCGCCTGTCTTCAATCCTTGTGCTACGGATTAAAGACGAAACTGTTGTATCCTGGGAGGTTGTCATCAATTCATTCTCTAAGCACGCTGGGAGGAGACAGTGAATCAACTTCAAGGAAACTGACTACAAGCCATAGCTTTCTTATTGGTTATTTCTTTTATTTTATTAATTACCTTCTGTTTGATTTAATTTTATCTCGATTTAATCTTTTATCATTAAAGTTATTATATTCAATTGCTATTATTAACAACAGTTAAACTATAACAAACATACTATAGCACAATAGAGTCTCCATATAAACAAATTTAACACTATTTTGAAAAGACAATTGTTTACTATACAGTCTGGTGCAATCTTCTTATATCTTAGTAATGTACTGTGTAAAATTTATAACTTAAGGAATATGTTGTTTTGGTTGTTGTTCTGGACTTGTTGGTTTAGTATTTTACATTCTCCCATCTTTATGTATATCCATGAAATCGACTTAAAAAATTCACCATCTTAAACACATAGGAAAAACGTTGTCATTATTATTCTGACTGTACCGTATAAAACAAGTCATTTCAGTACTGTGTAGTTATCATAAGTGTTCAGAATTCATTTAAAAAAATTGTTTGTTCAACAGTATATGTATGCGAAACTATCTAAGACAACACCCTAAATCTAAAGCTGTGAGAGCAATTGAAAATTATGAGGATTAGAAAATTGAGTTTTTTTTTTGTTTTCTTCTACGCTTTTCCTCTTCTTTTCTTCCGCCAAACCGAACATTGACGTGAAAGAAGAAAGCATGCATTTTGACGGCTTTTTCTTTTGTGTTGCTCTCTTTGCATGTTGTATATCAGAAAATATCTCATGTCCTTTCAACTGTAACGAATAAACATCATACACTAAGTGTAAAACAACCAGTTCAACATGTCATAATTAAAATTTCCGTATAAACTATACTGTATAATACTGCATCCATATATATCCAATTTAGCCATAATCGAAAGCATTATGTTGATATAAGGAGTGCATGGGTCAAGATATCCTTCAGCTTCTTCATAATTGTAATACATTTTATTTTCATCTCACTGACCACTATGTGCAATACGGAGTGGGATGCTTGCATAACCTATTAGGTAAAGTTGTACAGAATTACTAACATGTCCAAACACTACTGTCAATTTTTATAAGTTGTATAATATATATGTATAAATCATACGGTAGTGCAGAATGAAAATGTAATGTATAGAATAGAAGTATGGAAGATGTATATTGGATATGAACAGAATGAATAATAAACAATAAATGTATTGTATAATTTATACAGTATGTAGAATGAAATATGTTAACATATAGAGTACTATGTGTTATATATACAGTATTATATATGTGTGTAAAATCAAGAATAACAAAACATGGCAAACTACAGTGTTAATGATATTATGGAATCTGAGGCTGTAAATAATACTAAAAAACATGGTAGTAAATAAGATGGATTTGATATGAAAAGAATACAAAGTAGTGTTAGGTTTTAGAGTATTGGAAAGATGAAAGGAAAAAAGACATATCATATTGTACCATCTGAGACATATCGAATCAGGATTAAGGGAGAATGGACAATAAAATGTGGATGAAATGCAAGGATTTTGGGAACAAAGAATGGATAGGAAGATTTGAATGATTGCGATGTATGAAAGCTATTCTCTGGACAGAGGATTGAATTATTGCGATTGAAGAAATGAAACGACCATCTGGTTAAAAAGCAGTGGTCGACGAATAGTATTGAGGTCGTCGGAATGTATGGAGGATGAACAAGGAGGAAATAAATCAATGAAAGATCTTGGAGGAGAAGACAATGAACATAACTCACACATTGATGGAATAGGAATAAAGAGGTGAGAGAATTGAACAAATCAATTATAAATTTGTAAAATTAATGTGTCAATTAAGATGGTATGTATTTCCAACTTATGGAAAGTATGAAAAAGACATTTAAAATTTGGAATGAAAGCAATGAATGGGAAAACGGCAAAATGGTATTTAAAAAAATGATTAATTTGAAATTTTTTATAAAAAAAAAAATGCAAAACAAAAGTTGATACCTATTTGTGCAAATATTTCTTAAAAGTGGTCTATTTAATACCATTTTTATAATAAAATTTGTGTTTCACTTGTACATGATCTTTCATTTTCATTAATATTTGTCATGTTTGTCTCTTGTAATTAATTTGTTTTGGAAGTTTTTTAAAATATCTAATTTATTTAAATAATGTAAAAAAAAAAAAAGATTTGAAAAGGTATTCTTCTTCTTTTATTTGAAAAGAAATTTGCAAAGGTATTCAATTATGTAATGATCATCAATTGAATAACCATCATCTACTTATCCAGTTGTTAGATTATTATTAATTAAAATATTATTTTTATTCAATTTTCTTCCATAATATTTATTGTGTTTTCAAACATCTTATTTGAAAATATTATTTAAAAAGTAATTCTAAAAATTAAGATTATAAAAAGAAAAAAAAAAACTAAACTAAACTAAGGAAAAATTCCTGTGGGCAACTCAATTCCCGCTAATTTCCGAATGTAAATTTCGCGATGACAAGGATGGAGAACCATTCACTAGCTCCGCCAACCCTGTGAACGTCTCTAGCCTTTGTCCACATAAATTGATGTTTATAACAAATTTGAAGCTGACTTTAATCGAAACTGGATTTAATAATATCTCGCTATGAATAAAAATTTTGTCAATTTAAAGTTAAAGTTATAAATTTAACCTAATAAGTTTTAAAAAAAAAAAAGAAGATAACATACCAAAAAAAAAAAAAAAAACTTAAATATGACATGACATAGAAAATTATGATAGATAAAATCGTTGTCAATTTAAAGTTATAATAGATGTGTCTATGAATTATAAAAAAGACGTGTTTTACTATGTCATAACAAAAATATAGATTTTAACTATTTTTAACTATTAAAATATAGTCAACTCATATAATAAAACTTTGGTTAAAATATCATTTGGTCTCTAGACTTTTAGTTTTGTTCCATCTTGAAATTTAGACTTTCAAACTTTCAATGTTGGTCCTATATTTTCAAATCTGTTACATTTTTTTTCCATAAATTTTCAAATATTATATTTTAGTCCCTAAAATTAGTCCTTATAGGTTTTTTTTCAATATTTGTTTCTTACAAAAAAAAAAAAAAAAAAGAAGAGGGAGATTGTATTAGATAGTCTCTTCTCACGAAATAATTACAAATGTAGGCAAATTTTAAAATAGTCATTAATGCATTTTAATATTGTCTTATAAATAATCATTAATACAATATTGTGTATTATTAATACACTATTACCATTAATACCAATGATTATAGTTGTTATTTTTTTTTAACTGACTATATTTGTAATTATTTTCTGAATTTAACTAATTTTCTAAGTTTTCCAAAAAAAAAAATCATATTTCTCTATAAAATTTAGAAATATGTTTACATTTTGTATTTGTTTGTATTAAAATTATTAAGGTTATTGAATATAATTCCATTAATATCAATTTCAAATTTATTATATGGGGACTAATTTTAAACGTTTTATATTTTCTAATAACTTAATAGAATATTAACTTAATGAACTTTGTGATATCAATGTGTACGCATGAATTGAAAAGGTCATGGTTTCAATCCTCCACTCAGTTGTTGAACTAATAAAATCATTATGAACTCTACACTTAATATTTCATTAAGTTGTTTTTTTGTTATGATTTTTTAAAAATGTTTTTTTATGAAATATTAAGTGCAAAGTTCATAATGATTTTTTTTTAGTTCAACAACGGGGTTGTGGATTGAAACCACGACCTTTTCGTTTTGAATTGAGGGGTTATTTTGAGTGGTTTTGAAATAAGGATTCTTTTTTTTTTAGTACAAGTTGGGGGAGGAGGGACCACAAACCTTACAAATAGGGTGGGGTAGCTCTCAAATAAATGAAAAGCAAATACCGATTTTGGGATCGAACATGTGAGGCGTTGAACTGGATTACCACAAAACAATGGAACTATCAGGCCACCGACTCTTTCGATTATTAAAATTTAAAAAAAAAAAGCGTACTTGAAACCCCGATAATTTGACATTTTTTTACATGTTATTAAAGTTAATAGGGATAATTATAAATATGAAATTTAAGTTTTATAGAATTTATTTGATCAAATTATTACATAGAGAAATAATGATAATTATTTTTAGTAAAAAGATATTTTAATGTTTCGAAAAAAGTCTAAGGACTTATTATTGAGACAATTTTTTAATAAGAATAACCTTTGTCCATCAACTCATTTTCTGAATGCGGCAATAACAACATCAACACACCCGACGCCAGCTTAATCCATAACCCAAACAGGAATCAAAGTAAACTTAAGACGAACAAACCGAAAACACAAACAAGAAACACGGGTATCACCCAATTCTCTCCAACAAGGAGAAACACGATCTCTCGCCCAACACCAAAACCCCAAGAAACCAATAGACAGTTGCTCAAACCTCCCGATGAGGCGGGAAACCCTATTTTCCATGGGCTCGTGGGATCCTCTAAAATATCCCCCTTAAAAGTTGTGCTTTTCCTTACTCAATCATCTTCTATCTGCAGACGTTTAGAGACATTGTGCTTCCTTCTTGTCCATTATCAACCTTTTGAAATTTGAGTTCAAAACCGTCAAAATTTTATCTAATAAGACAGTTACAATAATCATTTTCCCAATATTTGCAAACTTAAGAAAGTCCACTTAAAAAATCTGTTCATTCAAAAAATCAGGTAATCTAACACCTCTAAAAATTAGACGCAAAACATCTCCCGATGACGACTTATCCCACCCTATAAACCATTTTGTGTTTGACAACTTTATCGTAATTAAACACTTTAAGATCATCTTTAAATTTAGATTAATGAAGATGTCGTTCTCTGACTTAAGAATTGAGTGCCAAGTTTATATATAGAAACACTTATAAACTATTCCCATTTCGATTTAATTGAATTTTCCTTATTTCTTTAAAATTATGAAAAGTTTGAAAATTTAGATGAACTCAACGTATAACTCACTTTCAATGAGTTTTATAGAACATTCAATGAAAAATACACCAAAACAAATTCAAACTCAAAGTCAAAACTCATTTGAATTTAAAAAACATAAGTCAAACTTCGATGGTTCGAGGCCAAGTAATATATCAAATGAAGGAGGAAGAGAAGTAGAATAAAAAAACAAAAAAGGCGCATAAACAAAATCATAAATTAAAAGTTATAACTCGCCAAAGTTTTGCTGAAAAGTCAGCGACAACGTGCGGTCTTCGGTGAAACGAGGTTGAAGACAAAATGACTCCTTCAATCATTCTTCGATCAATGTCATCAACCGACTTCAATCGATATCGCACATTAACTTAAATCAATGTTACCCATTGGTTTCATTAAGTGTCACCAGTTGATTTCAATTACTGCCTTCAAATGGCTTCTATCAACATGCTGATTGGTTTCAATGTCATCAATTAGTTTTAATCAACACCACCCATTAATTTCAATCAATTTCACTAATGAGTTTCAATTAATGTCATCATAAGTCCATTATTGAAGACCTATATATATATATATATATATATTTAAATCGAGAACATTCATTAAAATAATAATAAATCATATTGTTAAGGGACGACAAACCTACCCGGATCTCCACAATGGTATGATATTGTCCACTTTGGGAATAGGCCCTTATGACTTTGTTTTGGGCTTCTCCCAAAAGGTCTCATACAAATAGAGATGTTTGTCTTCCTTTATAAACTCAAGATCTACTCCTTATTTAACCAATGTGGGATTCTACAACATTTTGTTTGTATTCCCAACACATATAAACACAATCTGTAAAGACCCGACCCAACGAGGGTCTCAACCTAGATCTCTACTTATATGCATGGTTTACATGGTGACAACAAGGCATGCTCATTAAAAGATTAGAACAATTCATTACTTTATTAAAAGAAATCCATTTAAAATAATTGAATTTAAAATAAAAAAACCAGTTTAATAGGGTACCCTCAGGAAAACATCAAAAGAAAGGTAAAACGTGTAATCCAACAAAAGTAGCATCATGCCAAAAAAATAGTTTGTGAGGAAAGACAAGTAAACAACGACTCTATAAAATGTAGGACTCATCAAATGGCCGCCTGAGCTCCAATCAGTCATTCTGGTATATCACGTGAGTACCTATGGAAAACCACATAAGAAAAATAGTGAGTTTTAAACTCAGCAAGGATTCCTGTTCAAAATCAGCAAACATGTATATAAAAGCTATAGACACAAACTACTGGTAATGATAATGGGTGCAAGCTCCTGAACATTGATGGGCACAAAACCTCCTCATAAATAGTAATGGCAACTGGGCACAAACCCCTCATATAATTATTGGGCACAAAACCCTCCTAAAAGTATTGGGCACAGAACCCTTCATAAAAGTATTGGGCACAAAACCCCTCAAAATAAAATTGGGCACACTTTATAAAAGTATTGGCCACAAAACCTCTAGTATTAACTATCAGCATGTTTCAATCCATAACATACAATATCATAAATAACACGTCATTATTACCCTAATCCAAATATGAGCAGATAACCATGCACTTAGTAAACGTGTTAATCAAACTACGTCTCAATTTTAAATCAACATAACAACCATAACACATGTTGGTTCCTAAATTATAAGGCTCTATATAGGAGAAAACGCCCTTACCTTGGCCGAAATCCAAAGGTTCTACAAGTCCGCAGTCTAATGAGCTTCTCCTAAGCTTTTCTGACTTCTGAGACCTATAATATGCAAACGAGTAAAAAATAGCACCTTAGACCCACAAAATCGAACTCAGGACGTTGAAATTACCCAAAATGGAGATTCTGGAATTGTTGGTTAACGGTCAACGGCGGTGGCTGCTTCGAATCTGGTTTGGCAACACACGCGAGGTTCGGAGTGTGGATCGACGGCTAGGACATGCGCGGCTTAGGTTTGGGACATGCGAGCTAGGTTCAGAACACGCATGCGGCTTGGCAATCGGTTCGTATAAGATCTTGCGGCTGACAAGCTCAGACGGAGGCTCGACGTGATCACACGACATCTGTTTGCTCGGACGGAGGCTCGATATGCGCTTTGGACACGTCTTCTCAAAAGACGTCTTTACTATAAACCTGTAGAAGCAAAACAAACCAGTTTCTTAAAAAAAAAACATGACTACCAACAAAACTAGTTTTCTCAGAAAACATTTTTCCGATGAACACAAAACTAACCTTTGAGTTTTTACACGTGATTTGAGACGATTTTGACCAATCCGATGCACGATTTTCCAGGTACTACACTAGAATTTCGAGTCATGAGCAGGAATCGTTGATCCTATCGTCTTGGGGCACGTAAATCGAGAAAAATAAGAAGAAAGGATTTGAAACCTTGAGGGAATTGGGAGGATTTGAGAGTTGAAATTTTTTTGAAAAAACACAAACGGCTAGGGATGCATTTGAGAAGAAAAATGGCTTAAATAGGTCAAAACCAGCGACAACAAATTTACCAAAATGCCCCTAGAGTTTAATTTGCTTGATTAACCCTATTAAAACCCAAATGACGACCTTGCCCCTCACGGAATAAGACATCTAGGATTCTTTTAAGGACAATTAAATTAATTAAACCCATCCGAGAGTCTCGAGAAACAACATTATTTACAAAGGTAGAAAAAACTGGGTTGTTACATAATCCCAATCAATTGTGTAATTTCTTTTAAATTTTAACATTGGTGTAATTTGTTTTTTTAATCATTTCTCACAAGTCCCTAAATCTTTATCAATAAATAAATATATAAATTTGTAATTGAAAAAACAAGTATCGAGCAAAAACAAATCATTCAAGCCCTACCTTCAAAATACACTAACCAAACAAAAAAGGGAAAAAAAAAGGAAAAACAAAAAAGGTAAGCATAGTGATTATAAACACTGGCGTTGGCGTGAATTGCAAAATTTTCGCCCAACAAGAACACAACCAAAGCAAAACCCATATCCAATTCCCTAATTTCCCCTTGAGCAGAAATTTAAAAGATTTCAATTAACCGACCGATTTTGGGGCACATCGAATCATCACTATACGCCTTTACGGAGAGAGATAGTTGCAGTGAAGTAGAGAAGCACAGACTTCGCTACTTCTCGGCTGGCTTCTTCGCCATTTCCATTACTAGCTCTGTCTCTCTCCAACTTCATTTGGGCTTAACCAGCTTTGGATTGGTCTTTCAGTCATAGTTCTTTGCTCTCAGTGTTCTTTCTTTACAGGTTTTCGTGATATAGAAATCGCAGGGGAGGATTGGACATTTTGTGTAAGCTTCAACTCTCTCTTGATGTCTTGTTATCGATTATTTATTGATCAACCCTTTTGTGGGTTTTATTTTTCCATGTTGGTTTATTGTTTGTTTGATTAATTATTGGGTTTTAAGGTTTTAGGGGTTTTAATCCGTGGTTCAGTGGATTTTGTTGCTGGGTATTGGGGTTTGTGCAATTGGGTTTTTTATATTTCATGATTAGAATCAAGTCGTAGGGTTTGAATTGAAGTGCGTGTTTGTGACAGGTTTGGCTGAAGAAGCTTTGATTTTGTGTTGTGAGTTCTATCTTAGAGAAATACTAGGGTCTGTTGCTAAGTTAGTTTTGGAGGTATCTATGATGGAGTTTGATGCCGTTTGGTGATTGTTGATACTGTAATCCGAGGTTGCTGTTTGGCTTAAATGGAGCGGACAGAAAAGGATGATACCAGTGGAAGGGAGATAGTCCCTGTGAGGGAAAATGGTTTCTTGAAAGGATCACAGCCTTCTTCCAATAAGAGTTCAGCTCGGGCGAGTACTGATTCTGCAGACAAGAAGGTCGAAGGCAAGGATGGTCTTTTGTTTGCCAACATTCTTCGATCAAGAAACAAACTTGCTGATGCTCTTGTTCTTTATGAGAAAGTCTTAGAGAAAGATGGTGAAAATGTGGAAGCTCATATTGGAAAAGGAATATGCCTACAGATGCAGAACATGATCAGGCCTGCATTTGAAAGTTTTGCAGAAGTCATCAGGTTGGATCCACAGAATGCATGCGCCTTCATGCATTGTGGTATCATATACAAAGAGGAAGGTAATCTTGTGGAGGCTGCTGAGGTATGCCATGAAACTTTACATCTTTAAGATGTAAAACTTACTTTACTGAACATGAACATCCCATGCAAGAGTATAGAATGTAGTTCATTTGAAACCAATGGGTGTGGCGTCTGATTTCCCGTAAGTCCATTACTTGGTAATCTATAACTAAAGGGTTGTTTCCCATGTTTTAAAAGGCGCAAGGCGCAAAGGTTGTATGGGGCTTAAGGCGCAAAAAGCCGTAAAGGTTGTCTGAGGCTTAAGGCGGAAAAAGGTGCAAAGGTTGTCTGGGCTTAACGTGCAAAAAAGTCGCGGGCTTTTATTTCGAGGCACACCATGTATAAAAAAATATTAAAATTATTTATATACCACAAAATATATA
>JBBMKA010000026.1:10309467-10320690 GCA_037833695.1 Sechiopsis laciniata | reverse complement strand
ATTAATTTTTCAATATTGAATGTTTCAATATTCATCTATATACCTTCAAAACAAAAAGAAGCTTCACAATATTAGTAAAATTGTATCTATTCCTGACAACAAATAAGTCCTAAAGCTCAAACTTATCTTCACTGTACTCCTCATCTCCTCCATCATTGGACTTGTATCCCTCTAAAAAACGACGTTGTTTTGCTAAGTTTTGAATAATAAAAAAAAAACAAAGCCCCATCAAGGCGCGCTTTTTGACGCCCGGGGCTTCACTGAAAAGCGCAAAAGAGATGCGCTGGGCTTTTACGGGGCGAGGCGCAAGGAGTGCGCCTCAGGCTTTTTGGGCCTTTTTTGTGCCATAGTTGGCTTTTTAAAACACTGGTTGTTTCCTATAAAAAAAAATTTATAATTGAAGGGTCAATTACCTCTCCTTACATAGATAATGGACCGATCTGGAGCTTGAGTGGAATCTTGGTGTGCTCTTTTAGAGATTAAAAAAAGCCATTTGCATGTTAATATGTATTTTTTTATTTGACTATGTTATATGACACTCTATAGTACTTGATTGCAACTTTTTGACTTTTAGTTTGTTAAGTTTCGTTGACTTCACTCAGTGCGTTTATAATTGTCTTCCTATCCTTAACCCTAAACCCTAAACCCTATTGGTGCTGCCTAAAAATTGCAAACCTTTCTTATATGTACTAGTCATTCTGTGATAGTGGTGACTTTGAGGAGAATTAAAAGAATAGAGCATGGAAAAACCACTATAGAGTTTTGAAATTCCCGAGGAGATGGACTAGTGTGATCTGGTTTTAGCATAACTTTTCTTGAGCTAGCTTGATTTTGTTACCAATACTTGATCAATTTTCTTTGGACAGTCATATCAAAAAGCTTTGAAAGTAGATCCTTCTTACAGACCAGCCGCTGAATGCCTGGCAGTTGTCTTGACTGACCTTGGGACCAGCTTAAAGCTTTCTGGCAACAGTCAAGATGGAATTCAGAAGTATTACGAAGCCCTCAATATAAATCCACACTATGCTGTAGTCTTTGAACTCATTTTATTCTTATTTCTGTCAATGACTCTTTAAATTGTACTCTGCATGAAACTAAGTTCTTATACTTTTGCCTCCTATTAAACTGCAGTCGGCATACTA
This sequence comes from Sechiopsis laciniata, assembly GCA_037833695.1. Taxonomy (NCBI): domain Eukaryota; kingdom Viridiplantae; phylum Streptophyta; class Magnoliopsida; order Cucurbitales; family Cucurbitaceae; genus Sechiopsis; species Sechiopsis laciniata. The sequence continues at coordinate 10,319,548 of JBBMKA010000026.1, read as the reverse complement.
TAATCTTGGTGTTGTCTATTCTGAGATGATGCAATATGACACAGCTCTTAATTGCTATGAGAAGGCTGCATTTGCGAGGCCCATGTATGCTGAAGCATATTGCAACATGGGCGTAATACATAAAAACCGTGGAGACCTAGAGTCGGCTATTGCATGTTATGAGAGGTAGTCTTTCCCTCTCAGTTGTTTGATGCTGCCATCAATTCCCCTCCGTCGTTTCTTTGTTTTTTTCCTCAGGTCTCAGGTTTTTGTATTTATTGATGCTGATTGTGTATCTATTTGATTGGTTGCTCTTTGGTGTCAGGTGTCTAGCCGTTTCACCAAATTTTGAGATTGCAAAGAATAATATGGCAATTGCCTTGACAGATTTAGGAACAAAGGTTGCTGACCCTTTCTTTCTAGAAATTGTATTAAATATTTTAGAATTTCCTTCGTTTGCTAGCTTTATACTGGACTTTAATTTCGTTCTCCATGTTCGTCTTATATGTTCAATTGTTAGTTGACTGGACACAGAATCTAGAATTTTACTAAAATTTGTGTGTAGGTGTTGTTCTTTTTGCTTCAAAGTCTAAGAGCTTTGCATAAAATTTAGTGAAGGGATTTTTTTTAGTTCAACTCCAATTGGATTTGGAGATGGAGGTTTTGAACTCATGACCTCTTCGTCATAGGTGTTGCTCTGGTAGGCTAAATGATTTTTTTTTAAAACAAGAAACAAGACTCATTGAAATAATGAAAAAAATCTTTTGATCCAAGACCTATCCACCAAAAAGGGAAAAACATGTGGATTTCAGAATAGGGTTATTGAAACCTAGGCTTGAGAAGAAACCAAAAGGAGGGAGAGAAAGACAAATTAGGGCCCCTTTTACACCGCCTAACTCATGTCACTTTTACACAATCGAAATTTAGTTCATTGGAAGCAGGAAGGAATATGAAAGAGGAGGAAATTTCTGACATGCCTGGGACATTTGGTTTACACGGAATATGAAAGAGTAGGAAATTTCCGACTATGGCACCTTGTATCAACATATCAACTCTATTACTCCAAGTATATGACAGGACGAGGTCTATTGGAACTTTGAAAAAAAAAGGGAACTTCTCCCCTCGAACCCTCACGAAAGCCCCTTATATTCATCATATGGAGGCCCCGAATCCCATTTTCAGTGCCATATGGAAAAGTAAAATCTCAATGGCTATATCCTCGGATATTTCCCCTCAATGGTGAATCATTTGACAAAGGAGTACAGAGTCACAAGCCCATCTATTCTACAGTTGTCCATTTGCTTAATCTTTTTGGTACCGGTTGCTATCTGATTTCAGTTGGTATGCTGTCCTCCTAATGGACCGTCCAACATTACTTGCATACAAATTGTCTGGGCACCCATTCAAAGGAAGAAAGAAACTTATTTGGGAATACTTTGTCTATGCATTCTTGTAGGGCAGGAACGGAATGGAAGAACTTTCAAGGAAAATTCTTCTAAAGTCTCATCCATTATTGATTATTTTATATAGCTGTAACATGGTTGAAAAGTTCTTATCTTTTCAAAGATTATAGTTATTCGTCTCTCTTCTTTAATTGGAGAAGTCTTTTGTAATTTGTCCCTTGGGGCACTCTTTTGTTATTTTATACATCATTACCATTGATGAGCAGCCTTAAATAGAGCCTGATTGAGGAACATTCCACTGGGAAACTTAAAATGCCGAGAAAGATAGAAGCCAAACCAATTCAAAATAAGACATTTACGGCAAAGAATGTGTCAAACACAAATCTGTGAGACTATTTGAATGGGTCTGCCTTTAATTGAATTTCATAGGCACTAATAATGGAAGCAAATTTGGCTGGAACTTCAATGTTTGAATCCGGTTCGTGCTCTGAACAAGCATTCAATTTGGCTTAGTCAGAAAGAGGAATGAATTCCTCACAATGATGAGAGCTGCCATCTTCAACATGATCAAAAGAAGAGTCCAAGCTGCTAATACTTCTATCATCATCAAAACTTCAACAAAGGGAAGGACAGGATCGTGAGAAGAGTTTGTATGTTGTTGATGGATAACAACCTCTCTAATCAAGGGCTTCCCAGAGCTTGAAGAAGGATAAAGCGATTTCTAAGAAATTGATGTGAATGAATGAGAAGTAGGTTGCTGAGAAGAAGGATTTCATCGGGGGATTGGTTAAGATGTAGGAGAGGTGAGAATCAAAGGAATCAGAGTTCAAATAAAAGGATTTTCCTAGGAGAGAATTAGATTTCCGAGTATAATAGAGAGGCAAAGGTTTGATCAGAGAGTTGGAAAGTAGGGAATTAGAGGTGGGTGAAGATGAAGGGGAAATAGGAAGGGGAGGACGGGAAGGGGTGACAGTTGGAAATGGTGGAGCTAAAGATGCCAAGTTTACATGTGGGGTGTTGGAGGCACTCATCTTGTGGCAATTGTCCCACATTGGAAAGGTGAGGATTCTTTAACACCTTTATAAGAGATATGGGTTACTCCCCTCATTGCCAATTGGTTTTGAGGTGGAACCCCATATTCTCTATTATGGTATCAGAGCTCTATGTGGGTTATTGGTCTCCCAAATTCCGATCCAACCCAAAAATGCTTTGAATTCTAAAGCAGGTGTGGACCCCACCCAAGCGGGCATAAGCTTAAGTGGGTATTTGATCCCAAAGTTCGGATCCGACCTAGCAAAAAGTAAGACAAAGCGAGTATTTCGGTCCACAAATTTGGATCCATTCCAAGATGGTCTTCCCTATATGGCGCCATCTTGAGGGGGCATGTTAAAGGTACTCATCTTGTGACAATTGTCAGACATTGGAAAGGTGGAGATTCTTCAACACCTTTATAAGAGATATGAGTTACTCCCCTCATTGCCAATTGGTTTTGAGGTGGAACCCCATGTTCATGAGGCATCGAGAATTAAATTCTAAGGAGCAAAACCCCTTGGAATAATAGTGAAAACCAATGCTTTTAGTTGTGGGGGAGGCCAAATTCCTTAGAAGGATTTCCTTCTATATATAATTATTTAAATTATTATATTTCCTCTGAGATTTTGTTGATGGTGTCTGGTTATGAATTTTGATATGTTTTCAGGTTAAACTGGAGGGGGACATAACCCAGGGTGTAGCATATTATAAGAGAGCTCTGTATTACAATTGGCACTATGCTGATGCAATGTACAATCTCGGGGTTGCATATGGTGAAATGCTCAAGTTTGACATGGTTAGTTTTTATGGAGGATAACTTCCTTTCTTTTCCTTCCCTTTAATTGTTTCTTTTGAACGCAGATATGCATTCTCTCTCTTCCTTCCGCTCACCCACCTGTTCTTTATTATTTGTGTTAATTGAAAATCTTGTGAACTTAGTAATGTCTGTGGCTCTGCAGGCTATTGTTTTCTATGAGCTAGCTTTCCATTTCAATCCCCATTGTGCGGAGGCATGTAATAATTTAGGAGTTATATACAAGGATCAGGACAACTTGGACAAAGCTGTAGAATGTTATCAAGTAGGCTAACTTCTCTCCCTAGTTATCCACTTGATTTTTTCCTTCTTGTATATGACTTTTTTTTAATGTTGACATTGTGGGTTTTCTGTCATTTTTGGGTTTCTATTTTTAAGCTTGCCTTATCAATAAAACCCAACTTTTCTCAGTCCTTGAACAATCTTGGTGTTGTCTACACGGTCCAGGTGCTTTTACTAACTCATGACTGATAGTAGAATTTTAAGTGAACTGTTACTTGGGATGCTAAATTCCTAAAACAGCAATTATTGCCAGGGGAAAATGGACGCTGCAGCTAGCATGATTGAAAAGGCTATTCTTGCAAATCCAACTTATGCAGAAGCCTACAATAACTTAGGTGCCTTCTGATGTTTTTCTCTGGAATGTACAAGTTCAAATAAGATTTATATATATAACAAAACCATTTGATTACTTGGGTTGCAGGTGTTTTGCATAGGGATGCTGGGAATATTTCCATGTCAATTGATGCTTATGAGCGCTGCCTTAAAATAGACCCTGACTCCCGGAATGCTGGTCAGGTAGTTCTTTATTCATTTTGTAGTGCCAATTGGGTATCTTGCGAGCCCTATGTCTTTGTTCTTGTAAACAGCCTTTCATTTACAAATAGAAAAGAAACTTGAACAGGCTGATGACATGAGATGTCTTCCTAAAAATTTCATTTGAAGTAGTCTGGGAGATCATTTTTTGAATTGATTCTTTTTTGTTTGCCCTCCTTTTCTTCTTCATTTGGCTTAATGAGAGTTAGGTTTTTATGAGGACCATTAGGACTTGATCTCGTCTAAAGAGTTAGCTTCTCATTCTTGAAAGGCTAATTCATCCTCTGTTTAGAAAGACTACATAGAATAGGGGTTTGAAGTCCACCCCTAAATTTTGATTTCCATTTATTGCAAAGGACAGATTGCATCATAATCATTAGTCCCTCAATTATATTGTCATCTAATCTATCTAACTTTCTTTTGCTTGAAACCCCGAAATCAAATCGTCTATCTCGCCTTCTCCCTTGAGCGTTGCTCCTCCAGCATCGAGATAGGGAGAGGAAAACCACTGCAAACTCCTTTTCCACTGACGAGTCTCCGGCGGGAGTACCCTTTCACCAACTTCATTGAGCACCTATCTCTGTCGCGAGTACCCATTCACAGTCTTAACTGCGTACCCAACTTCGTTTCGAAGTCCATCTTTTGAGCTTTTTTGCAACAAATTTCGTTTTAACACCATTGTTGTTATCGTATGCTTATCGGATTTACGTGCACAATTGTTTTGCTCCTCCTTTCTACTTTTCTGGTTGGTGTGTTCTTTGAACCATCTGACCATTATTGTCTGACACTATTGTTTTTTTCGTTAAATCTTTTTTCCACATTGTTTTGTCTTGATTTTCTATAACATCTGGGTATTGTCGCAGATCATTGGAACTCTTCCCGAGCGCTTTCTTTCTTTTTCACATATATCTTCCTTTTCTATTTGCTCATCGAGCTCTCGTAAACTTTCATTGATAGGTGTATTGTAACTTCCCTTGCTCCCATCTCTTAACACCTACCAAAGGTGAATTTTCTCTTTTTCTACACCATCACATGCTTTCATTTATAGGTGTGTTGCACTCTTCTCCTTCCCCCTTGCAACACCTACCAAAGGCGAGTCTTTATCGATCTCTCTTATGTGTAGACGGGTAACTCTCCTCTATTTCCCTCTTTTAGCTCCGACCAGTGTTTTAAAAAGCACAAGGCGCACTAAGGTGCAATGACTCTCTAGAGCCTGAGGCGCAAGGCGCACCAAAAGGCAAGAGCTTTTTTACTTAAGGCGCACTATATAAAAAAAACACAAAAAATTTATATATATGTGTGTATACACAATAACAACACTTTTCATGGACATTAATGAAGTTTTAACCAAAAATAATATATAAAACATACATAATATTCAACTATCAACCTTCACGCACTTCGAATGACCTAGTACAAGATCTAAAACACAAAAAACGCAAAGGAAATTAAAAAATCCCATGAGGCGCGCGCTTTTTGGTGCTTGGGGCTTCACGTAACGCGCCTTATTACACGCGCCTCGCCTGGGACAAGCGAGGTGCAAAAGGTGGGACTTGAGCCCAGGCGCGCCTTTTAAAACACTGGCTCCGACTACACACTTGAGGCATGTTATAGTGGGAAGGAAAGAAAGGGAAGGGAAGTGAGAGTCAATCAGTGTTTGGTGGGCAAGGAAGGGAAAGGAAGTGAATGCAGCTTTCTAAATAAAAATAGTGATATTTAATTAAATTTTAATGTAATAACCATAATTGAATTTATTTTTACCAAATAAATAAAATAAAATAATTCAAAAAATCTAATTTCATAATAGATATAGAAACAATCAAATTTTTTTGATCAAAATAAATTATACATAAAAAACAATTAAGTTAAAAAACTCAAATCAAGATGGGTTAAAAAAAAAACTAGTTAATTATTTAATAACGATATTTATTTATTTTAAAATACTATTTTAGTTATTTAGTAATCAAGGTTTGGACTTGAAGGTATGCTCCACTCAAGGTCCTAGGTTCGAGACTCACATGTGACATTAATTTGTAGACACCTCCCATATCTCAATTCCTTCGATGTCTCCCGGTGCCTGGTCTAGGGACGGGTGTGGTTACCCTGGATATAGTGGAGCAAAACTCTGATTTTCCGATTTCCAAAAAAAAAACAAAAACAAATTTCAAATATATAAATAATTAGAAATATTATTTAAAGAACATAGTAAATATTTTATTTTAAAAGAAAGAGATATGCATAAATAAAATATCATAACTAAATAAAACCATAATTGGAGTTTTACGAATGTATTTAGAAAAGTTTGATGAATAATAAATTAACCATTCGTCAGTTGTATTAATAACAAATAAAGAGGGTCTTTGGGTGCTTAAGGTGATGGGTTCAATCCATGGTGCCACCTACCTAGAAATTAATTTCCTACGGGTTTCCTTGACAACCAAATGTTGTAGGGTCAGGCGGTATGTCCTGTGATATTAGTCGAGGTGCGCGCAAGTTGGCCCGGACAGTCACAGATATAAAAAAATAGCAAATTTCACATTTATAAGGGCCATATGATAAATGTTGCATCTCAAAAGAGAAAGATACATATAAATAACATATAATATATAATAAGTAAATACAATAAAATAATTTAATAAAATGGTTGAATCGGTCTAAGACGTCAATATTAAGTATTGGTTTAAGCAATGTTTTAAAAGGCTAAAGGCGGCCTCGAGGTTTTTTTTCTTGGAGAGGCGAGGCGTAAGTCTGGAGATTGTATGAGACGTAAGCCTCAATTTTAATTGAAAACATTATAAAAATTCTAAATGCGTGTAAACGTGTATGGTAGACATAATAGTTACGTAAAAAATACATAAAACATCATACTGACAATTGTCACTTAAACAAAATTTCTAAAATGATGTCTTTAACATCACGACCATCACTTATAGGATTGAGTTTTTTTGGAACAAAAAATAATTTCATTGATGAATGAAACATAAGTGAACTCTCCCAACACTTATAGACTATAGTGATTATAACAAAGAACTCCAAAAATAGATGCAAGAGGAAAACTAGTTCACAAATGGCAAAAATAACAAAAGAATCCATAAGAGAAATTTGTGATTTTAATTGATGACTAGAGTAATGCCCGAGAAAGTTTTTTTTTGGAAGCAAGAAACAAAATATTTTCATTAAGAGAATAAAAAGAAGGAAAAGCTTAAGATACAAGTCTCAAAAAGAGGGAGAAAACCAGGGAAACAAAAAGCAAAAAGCCAAAACAAGGCAAAAAAACAAACAGAAATAAGTACAATACTGGGACAAAACAAACAGGTAACCTAAGATGCCCAAGCATGGGACAACAATAAGGAAAAAATAAGGCATAGGCAACCAAAAACTTCAAGCTCTAATCTTTAAAAACAATGGCAGCTACAAACAACAACATGAACAAAAATTGATGGACTCGGAGGATAGAGAGGCAACTCTACAAATCGCCATTAGCTGATTAAGAAGAGAGAGCAAAATAAATTTCAAATAAAATAATCATCAACAGAAACTTCAATTGGCCGAGCAATCTGTTGATCCACGACATTCCTTTTACTGAAAACCACATGTGGTGACAATGTTAGCAAACTTTTTTGGAATTTCAACTCTAGAGCTGATTTTCAGAGGGAGGCAAAGGAGATGAAGTAGCTAGTTCTGCTAAATTAGAGGGAGAAATAAACTCCTCGTGAGCAAGGGAGAATGCATCATCCAAAAGATCAGAGGTGTCGAGTCAATACTGCTAACACATAATATCATCGTCCAAATCTAAATCAGGATGAGAGGGAGGATCAGGCTCCTTTGGATTAGGAAAAATAGCAGGCAATTTATGGTGTGCGACAATCTCATGAATCATAGAACTTAAGGAGCTCGACAAAGGAAGAATAGGAATTTAATCAAAAGAGTGGGGAGAAGGAGAAGGATGACGTTTGGAATGGAGGAATAATGAGCTTCAATACAATCAGGGTTCAGGACAAAGTTTCTTTCAAGGGAGGTGGATTTACATCTTCCAATATAGTGGAGGGAGAAAGGCTTAATAAGAGAAGATTTAGAAAGGAGGAAAAGACGGTTGGTTGGAGACGGATCAAGGGGGGCAGGGGGTGAAGGAGGAATCAGGTCGATGAGGATCAGGGTCAGAATAAGGGGCAATCGTGGGAATGGGGGAAGAAGGGGGGATAGATCAATGGGGGGAGATAGGGTTTCTGGAAAAGGAATAGGCTTGCTTGGGAGGCTCACAAAAGTGAGAACCAAAGCCTTGCAGGTTTGGGTCAATGCTCTCATCAATCATAACATTATTAAGCTTTGAAAGATCAATGGGGATGAAAAAGTTGTAATAGTTAAATTATTCTATAAATTTTTTTGTTGTCAATGTTATAAGCGCTAGTAGTAAATGTTGTACCAAATTCATATTGTTATGGTTTAAACCCTAATATTTTAAAGAATAGAAAAAAATAATACTATTCTTCCGGTTATTCTACAAGGTATAGGGACTTTAAGTCTCAATGCATTATCATAGTGGTGTAAGTCTCTTATGATCCAACAAAGGCGTAAGCCTCTTATGATCCAACAAAGGCGTAAGCCTCTTATGATCCAACAAAGGCGTAAGCCTATTATGATCCAACAAAGGCGTAAGCCTCTAATAGCCTTTTTAAAACATGGGATTTAAGAGGTCATGGGTTTAAATCTTCAATTTTACAATATATTTTTTAAAATAAATACTCTAAGAAAAAAACCAAATTAAATATGAAAGAAACTAAAAAAAACAAAAATAAAAATAAAAGTTCAGAATTGAAAAAAAAAAGCGTAGAAGAGTAATAAAACAATATATAGAAGGAATTAAAAAAAGCAACATCACGATCAATAAAAGAAACCAAATGAAAGCGCAAAAAAAAAACAATAATAACAAAGAAATGAAAAACGACGTTGTAAAAAAAAGAAAGTAAAATGCACGCGCCTGGTAGGGCCTAGTTTATGTGTCTGGAACCAGGCTCAACAAACATGCCCTTTGTTTAAAGAACATCTTTGCTGGCTCGTCGACTCTATCATGACATTTCTATTTAGTGGAACACACAACTTTAATGACACAATTTATCTCATTGATCCCCTTTTATGGTGCGACTGTGTTTTATTTGGTGAACTACACAACATCAACGTTATACATATTTTTACTGGGTATACAATTCAGCACATATCCTTTAACGTCTGTGAACCCGACTTCAAGTTCACATGCTTTGAATATAGGGGCAAGCACTCATGGAAATCCGGCGAGTTTCTTCTCATCTCATTTCCGCCACTGAAATTGACAAGCTAGGCTCCACCAACAAACAATTCTTATCTTTTGGTGTAATAGCTTGTATTTCTGGATTCATCCTTTAGTTTTTGTCCTCTCCCCTGTTATTTGTTAGCCTATGTAGTTGGCTCCATTTTCTCTTTTTCTTCTTCCCAATTCTCTTCTCATGTATCTTAACTTTTTCATAACAAAATTTGGTTTGTTTCCTATAAAAAAAATTGTCATATGTTTTCTAAATTTTTGCTTTCTTCCTAACAATAATTTCTTGCTTGTTTATTTCTTGTTCCCACAGAATCGATTGCTTGCTATGAACTACATTGATGAAGGACACGATGATAAACTTTACAAGACTCACAGGTTTCAGATGTCGACTCCCAAAACCCCTACATTATTACCAATCTTGCGTGCATGCATTAACTTAGTTTTTATACTGTTTTGCCTTTTTAAATCTACTTTAATATTCTCATAATAATGCAAAGAAAAATATTTGTTTGTTTGTTGTATAACTATTCATTTTATAATTCAAACTCCAGGTAGATATAAACACAGTATGACGTTGTCTAAAGACAGCTTAACATCAAAATCATGGAGGTAAAAGTTAGGTTTAGACCTGTTAGAGTTAAATGTATATTTGTATTTAGTATATTTTATTGCTTTATTAGATCTAGGCCCATTAGACCCTTTAGGCCCATTGTAACACTTATATAATGGCATTGCCACTCA
>JBBMKA010000026.1:10295485-10306016 GCA_037833695.1 Sechiopsis laciniata | reverse complement strand
CGTTCTATTCAGTATTTGTTGCAGCATATCTACTATATTTTTTTTGTTTGACAACTGATTGTGATTTTCAGATACAACAACATTAGCTCAAACTTCTCGATCAGATTTGGGATTCCAATTCACCGGTTTGCCGTGTATTTTCCAGCATGTGTCTTTGACATGCCCTACTTTGTGACAGTGGTCACACCAGGGTCGCTCTTTACGGGACTTGCCCCCGCCATGCGTTGAATAGTTTCCTGCGAGTGCCGTTGGATCAGCCATACGCTCTTGTTGGGCAACGAGGATAGGTCCATTGGAGAGTTCACTGGCTCCCATCATGACTTTTTTTCGACTTTCTTTGCTTTTAACTTCTAAGAATACTTCACGTAAATTGGATAAAGGCTTAGTGCCAAGGATGCGACCACGAACATCATCTAGGACTTGTCTAGTCCCATCAGAAATTTGAAAACCCTCTTTTTCTCAACGAACTTTTGAAAAATGATTCCATCCGCAGGACAACTCCACTCCAGGGTTTCAAACATGTCGAGTTGCTGCCAATGACGAGACAACTTGGTAAAATATGCAGTTATAGATTGCTCTCTTTGGGTGAGATCTTGTATATCAGTCTCAATCTGGAAAAGTGCGCAGTATTTTCTCGATTTGAAAAAGTGTCTCTCGCAGCTTTCCAAATTTCTTTTGCGGTAGAGTACAAGAGAAAAATTTTGCCAATTTTTGTGGTCATTGAGTTGATCAACCAACTCATGACTTGATTATTCTCTGCCCTCCAAGTGCGAAATTTCGGATCATCGGGCTTAGGTTGAGGTTTTTGGCCCATGATATAATCCTCACGACTGCGACCATATATCACCATGAGTACAGACTAAGACCATTGAAGATAATTGTGGCCTTGAAGTTTATGACATGTGATATAGTTATAATTACTCTCTGATTGGGATGCAGAGGTAATAGCTTGTGGTTCTAGTCCTGACATCTCAAGAAAATCAGATTAGAAAAAAAAATTGATATTTTGAGGCAGTTTTTTTTTTTTTTTTTTTACTCAATTGAGCCACCAAATTAGAATTTTCTAAGTAGCAGCTGAGAGGTCACGTGAGATCTTCACGTGAGAAACAGAGGGGAAAAAAAAAATTTGTTGCCTGGTGATTTCCCGACCTGCGAGCAAAAACCTCATTTGCGCAAGCGTCGGAGTGGCGTATGAGTGCCGGCAAGGACGTTTGAGCGCCAGAGAAGATGTTTGAGCGCTAGAGAAGACGTTTGAGTGTCGGAGAAGATGCGTATGGAGTGTTGAGGAACCTCTCCTGAAGAACGCCTGAGGGATGAATTGAACACTGTGGTCGAGATGTATTAACCTCGTGAGTGGATTCCGAGGACGGCTAGGGTTCCGACAACGATATCAAAGCTCTGATACCATGAAGCTATGTATTGAAGATAATTCAACTTATTTATACATCCATATCCTCAACAAACATGCTAAAAATTGGATATAACAAACAACTTAATTTAGAGAGATACATGGAATAAATCTTAACAAATTAGCTTGACTTAACAAACTAGCTTGATTTCCTACGTGGAGTAAGAAGCAAAATCCTTAGAGTTGGTAGCCCATAATGAGGCCTTCATACGGGCTGATTCAAGTCAAAAGGTCCAGGGGAGTTGAGAATCTTGAAAGATGTGATGGTTTCTCTCCCACCATAGCTCGTATAGAAGACTTTTAACCGCATTAATCTAGAGAAAACGAGCCTTCTTGTGAAGTCGTGGGCCAAGAAGAAGTTGATTTACATTCTGCTTGACATTATCAGAGAATACCCAAGACAAGCCAAAGATGTTCAACAAATGGGACCAATAGAGAACAAAAAATTGGCATGAGAAGAAGTGGTGATTGTAGAATTCTGCCTTTGCATAACAGAGATGACACAAGGAGGGTTGCAGCAAGTGATTTTTCAACTTTCTTTGCATGACTTCAGCGGTATTCAATTTTCCATACAACATAATCCATATAAACACATTGACCTTTTTAGGACTTTTAGTCTTCCAAATTACTTTGAATAGATCTTTATCTATGAGGACATTGGAACCCAAAAAAGCCACTGCTAATTTACCGAAGCTTCTAAATTCCAAATAAAAGAATCTGACAAGTATGCAATGGATTTGGAAGACAGCAAGCTAAGAAAATCAGTAAACCCCTCCACTTCATCATCTTTAAGCATCCTCCGAAATTCAAACTGCCATGAGGAAGTATTCAAATCCCAAAAATCTGCAGCCGAACCATTTTTATTTAAGGACAGAGAATAAACTTGGAAATGCTTATGAGAGAGAAGAACTGTCAATCCAAATGTCATGCCAAAATAAAATTCTATTTCCATTCCCCAATTTTCGAGATATCACTGAATTGAATTCATAGCTAGTTTAGTATTAAAGATCTCGAAATTTTGAAATATTTTTTGGGTATTGAAGTCATGAGAAGCAAGAAGAGAATCTTTTTGTCTCAACGGAAGTACGTTCTTGATCTGTTGACTGAAACAGGAAAGTTAGGTGTGAAACCGTGTAGTACTCCGATGGTACCGAACCAACAGCTTGTCAAGGAAGGTGAAGCTTTTATAGATCCCGAGATGTACAGGAAGACGGTTGGGAAGTTGAACTACTTGATGGTCACGAGACCATATATCTTTTATTCTGTGAGTATCGTGAGTGAGTTTATGTCGTCCCCAACAGTCGATCATTGGAAAACCGTGGAACAGATTCTGAGTTATCTTAAGTTTGCTCCTGGGAGGGGCGTTTTGTACAAAAACCATGGGCATTCCAATATTGAATGTTTTTCAGATGCTGACTAGGCAGGTTCTAAAGAGGACAGGATGTCAACCTCAGGTTACTGTGTGTTTATGGGAGGTAATTTGGTATCGTGGAAAAGTAAGAAACAAAATGTGGTGTCTCGTTCTAGTGCTGAGTCAGAGTACAGAGCTATGTCTTAAGTAACGTGTGAGATAGTATGGCTGGTTCAATTGCTTAATGAAATTGGAGTGAAAACTGCGATACCTGCTAGACTATAGTGTGACAATCAAGCAACAATCCATATTGCCTCTAATCCAGTGTTTCATGAGAGAACTAAGCATATTGAAGTGGATTGTCATTTTATTCGAGAGAAGATACAACAAGGTTTGATTTCAACGAGTTATGTGAAGACTGGAGAACAGTTGGGTGATATCTTCACCAAAGCATTGAATGGAGTCCGGATAGGCTAACTCTGCAACAAGCTGGGCATGATAGATATATTTACTCCAGCTTGAGGGGGAGTGTTAGAGATTAAATGCATATTTGTGTATATTTTATTGCTTTAATAGATTTAGGCCCGTTAGGCCCACTAGGCCCATTGTAACTCTTATATAAAGGCGTTGCCTTTCATTGAATAATATAACGACTCTTTAGTCCATCGCTCTCGATTACAAGGCCCACCCCCCAATCTTACATGCATGCAATTAATAGTATTAAAATATGCGTGAAGTCCACTTCTACATACAAAAAATAACAATTTCCAAAATTTTGGGTAGCCATGGCTCCTTCTACATTTACCCATGATTACCTGCTATTATTCACTGCTCCAGTTAAAATAGGGATTGTTTCATGTGATGTTACAGGCAGATGCAAAAACTATTAGGTTTAGGGACAAAGTCTTACAACAAGGTGGGTTTTGGAGGGATATATATGGAATTGATGAAAAAAAGGTTGCAAGCATGGTTAGGGAAGACAAAGTGGATATATTGGTGGAGCTTACTGGCCATACAGCGAATAATAAGTTGGGCATGATGGCATGTAGACCTGCACCTGTTCAGGTATGTTGGAAGATAGATTTCTTGGTCTTTGGTTGACTGCCAATTGCTTTCTTAACTAGCTTTTTCTTGCATTTGAAACTGTCCGTGATTTACATTTTCGTGTCCTTTTGTATAAAATAGTTATCTATGTATCGTTAAATATTGTTTATATGGAAGTGTTATTGTTACTGTGCCCTAGTATCTAACAGATGATGCCTACAACGATGTTTTTGACATTTGTCCGTGTATTAGGGTGATGATCATATGTTATGGACGGAGCAACCAATGTCCCACATTTTTATTGAATGATTGACTAGTGTTCAGGCCTAAAGATTAGGAATATGCAATGAGAAAAGCAGAGACTAGAGGTAAGAATCACTAAACCCTTTATGTAAGGACAATTTCTCTTTTTTGGAATAAGAAACTAATTTCATTTATCCCAAAAAAAAGAAATTGTTCTTACCTATTGGGTTTAGTGATTCTTACCTCTAGTCTCGGCTTTTCTCATTGCATATTTCTTACCCACTCTTTAGAAATTTTCAGTTGCCAATTCAGATTTTCTAACGTTTCGTTAACTTTTGATGCATGGTGCTGGGTTGTATGTAGGTAACTTGGATTGGTTACCCAAATACAACTGGTTTGCCCACTATTGATTATCGGATTACAGATGCACTGGCAGATCCTCCCAATACGAAGCAGAAGTAGGTCTCCTGTATCTACTAATTTAAGGACGATACTTGTGGAGTTAGTTTTGTTTTATATTAATTATTTGTTATCGTGCCATTATTTATCACAGGCACGTTGAGGAGTTAGTTAGGTTGCCAGAAGGCTTCCTTTGTTATACACCTTCTCCTGAGGCTGGTTCTGTGTCCAGTGCTCCAGCTCTTTCTAATGGCTTCATCACATTTGGCAGCTTCAATAATCTTGCAAAGGTATAGATTAACAGCAGTTGTTACTTGTTTTCTTGCATTTCTTTAATCTCTTTTTTTCAAATTAATTAATTTAAAATTTTCTTTAATCCAATTAATCATGCATTTCTTTGGAGATAGCTACAACCATACAATTTCTGAACGGTTATAAATTTGTGATTTAATGATTTTGGGCATTGCCTTTTCCCTTTCCTTTTGCCTCTCATTAGATAACGCCTGAAGTTTTACAAGTTTGGGCAAGGATTCTATGCGCCGTTCCAAATTCTAGACTCATGGTGAAATGTAAGCCTTTCTGTTGTGATAGTGTGAGACAACAATTTCTATCAACCTTGGAGCAGCTTGGTTTAGAATCACAACGGGTTGATCTTCTTCCTCTTGTTCTTCTGAACCAAGACCATATGCAGGCCTACTCCTTAATGGATATTAGGTAAAATTTGAGAACTTTTTTTTATCACATGTTATGTAGTTCGATGTTTTTCTCTTTTTGATTATAGGATGTTTTTTTTATAAAAACCAAACTTTCATTTAGAAAAAAAAAGAATATGCATATAAAAAGGGAACCACAAAAAAGTGGAGCGACCTGCCAGTTGAAGTCTGAATGATCTTTTATTATTTTCAGTTTGTATGGGATACTTTCCGTTTTGAATGCAGCATTACATGAATTGAATATCTACGCAGTATCTTTTCCTATTAAAAAAAGCTGAAATTCACATCAAGACAATAGACTCTCGAGGCTGGTATCTTGCAGTCGAACCTAAAACTTTTAAGGAAATTGTTACTATAACGTCTCATGTTAGTTTTACTGCTGCTGTTAACAAGAACTTGAAACCACTATCTTCTGATTGCATGGTTTTTTTTTTTTGGAAAACTCAATTGGTCTAAGAAATATGCTACTAGTTAACCGATAAACAATGTAAAGGGAAATAAAAGAAAATAACTTCTGAAACATAAATATCCAAATTTGTTATCACTTTTGTTCTATAAAGCAGAAAAACTACTCTTGGTAAAAACTTCCAAATAATGCTCAAGTTTAATTTGTAATCTCATTGTATCCGACTTCTGATTCTGTAAGAAGGTTTGATAAGGTTATTGATTTTTCGTGGTTACTGATACACCCAGGGGCTCATTTTAATGGTACAGTTCTCAACTTCTTGTCTTTTATTAGATTTTTAAGAGTTTTTATTTGTTTTTGTGTAGTTTGGATACTTTTCCGTATGCTGGAACCACAACTACATGTGAATCATTGTTTATGGGAGTCCCATGTGTAACAATGGCCGGATCTGTTCATGCTCACAATGTTGGTGCGAGTCTTATCACCAAAGTTGGTGAGTAACCATCATTTTTGTTTTGTTGTTTAAATTTTTTTATCCTTTTCTTCTTATAACCTAGTTATGCTTAATCCTAACAACCGCCAAACTGAACCGAAGGAGTTTGAAAAATGAAGTAGATTTTGTATCAATGAGACTAAATTCCTTGAGCCGAACTTCATCCAGAATCTCATTTGCATTGTTTGCAACCTTACGAAACTTCCCATGTTTCTTGTTCTTTTTTCCCACCCTTTTTAGATATGAAAGAAAGCTTTTCTTTTAAAATAGAAAGAATAAATAGTTGAACATTGAAAGAGCACAACACACATAAAGCACTTGAATTCGTGTGTGTAAAAGTATGTTAAAATTACGGAAATTAAAAATAGTACACATTAAGGAGCAAACAAAATTAATAGAAAGAATCCTATAACTCCTATTCTGTAGCTTGATCTTAAAAAGTTACGGAGGAATCCCCAGAGTGGCGACAGAGTAAGGAGATTGAAGTGGAGGAGGAAGTGGTTGATGAAGATATAGCTTTTGTTCCACTTCAAATCCCTTTCATTTTTCCCGTGCTGCTATCATTCTCTCTTCATAGAATGGATCACATAGGCCCTTGTCTTGATTGGTTCGACTAGGATGGTTTTCTTGGATCATAACTTCAGTTATTTTTTTCTTGGATGATCTTTTTTTGGAAGAGGAAACAATACTCTCACTAAAGACTAATCCTAAAACAAAGTACCTACTATCATCCTCTCTCATTCTTTACGCTCTTTCGGCTTGGAAGAAATCTTGATGATCTACTTCTTGTTGTTGGTTGAATGAGGAAACAATACTCTCACTGAAGACTAAACCTGAAACAAGTATAAGAACACGATGGAGCTGTTGCCAATGAAGATGTTGTTGGAGGAGTGCAACAGTGCCTGCTCGCTAGTTTCGGCCTTGAGTTGACGTAGTTTTAAGAGTATGAGAATGGAGATATAATGTCAGAGATAGTGGTGCCAAAAGATGATATCGAGCAGCACAAATGAACTTAGACTGTCGAGGAAGAAATGGCGTTGAAGGAACTAGTATCTTGCAAGTCGGAACTTAGTGCAGATCACGATATGTAGATACAATGTTTGAAAATGGTAGAGCAGTATCAGGAAAGCAAGTAGAGGTTGGAGAGGCTAAGAGAGCGCGATGGCATAGAGATATGTGGAGGCTCGTTAGAGGATATGGAGATAGATGCTCGCGTCGATGGGGGAAGAGGATGTGTTGTTGGTTGAAGAGATAGGTCGTTGAGGTTAACGCCTAAGATGTCGATGAAGGGAGACTATCATCCCTCCTCCCCAACGCCAGTGTTGGAGAAAGGTTGATAGTGGCTAGGGTTTTCGGTTTCTCCTGTGAGTTGAGAGAGAAAAAGTTTTTGGACATTCATGATTTTTCTTGGATAATTAGCTTTGTCTTCTTTGTTTTCTATACTCATCAATCTATCTTGTATCACCCCTTATTTTTGTTATATTTCGGTCTACGCTCTTTTATCTATTTTTGGATAAGAAACAATTTCATTAACATATGAAATTACAATATGCACCCGAAGGGTTACAAAATGGATCTCAACTGCTAAGAAGGGTGTCATTACTATAATTGTGAAAGGTTGGAGATAACTTGCACCATGATACAACAAGATAAGTGTTGGTTTATATTTATTTTATTATTTTTATCTTTTTAATTATTTTTTCCTTTTAGGATTAGGTTAAATATTATTTTCTATCTTTACCTTTTATGATTAGGTATTATCTTTTCATTTTATGATTAGATATTATATTTTTCTTTTATATTTAGGTCATCTCTTGTAGTCTATTTAAACTCAATATTGAGTTCATTATTAAATGAAAATTTTGAATTCCATCTTTCAACATGGTATCAGAACCTCAAATTTTTCCTTTCGATCTGAGTAGCCTTTTCCCCTTCTCCTATTCACTTTCTTCTTCATCATCTTCTTCCTCTTTTATTTAAAAAACAAAAACAAAAACAGAAAAAAGCTCTTCCTCCTATTATCCTCCTCTTCTTCTCTTCTTCATTAAAAAAAAAAAAAAAAAATAGAGACTCGAACTCCTCCAAGGAGAAAATCCTTTCTTCCTCAAAATCCTTTAAAGAGAAAATCTCTTTCTCCAACTTTCCCAAACTTTTTCGATTGGCCTTCTTCAACCTTCCCAATTGTCCCTTCCCTAGTTTTCCTAATTGGCCGTTATAAGCATTTCCAATTGGCCGTTATAAGCATTCCAATTGGCCGTTATAAGCATTCCCGATTGGCCCTGTCCAGCATTCCCAATTGGCCCTGCCCAGCATTCCCAATTGGCCCTGCCCAGCATTCCCAATTGGCCCTAGCATCGTTTTTCCCCATTGGCCATGACATCGCTTTTCTCCATTGGCCCTGGCATCGTTTTTCCCACTTGGCAGCATTTTTTTTTCAGTTGACAGCGCTTTTCCCAGTTGGCACATTATCATCCCAATTGCACCATCTCAAGAAAGCATTATCGATGACCAATTTATATGAATTTAACTCCAAGCTTGGTTTGTAATCTATATACAATCCAGCTTGAGGGGAGTGTTGGTTTATATTTATTTTATTATTTTTATCTTTTTAATTATTTTGTCCTTTTAGGATTAGATTAAATATTATTTTCTATCTTTACCTTTTATGATTATGTATTTTTTTTGGATAAGAAACCTTTCATTGATATATGAAATTACAATATATGATGAAGGTATCAACCTTATCTTGCAAGGCTTTGACTTCAACTTTGTCGAGCCTCCTAAGCCTTTCTTTTCCTTCTCCAAAAACTTGTTCCCTTCATCTCTCTCTTCCCTAAGCCCTCCTCCTGCCAATTCTCCTCCCTCTCCCCCTTCTCCCTTGGCTAAAGATGCCCTCCCCTTCTTATCGATCTTTCCTTTTCTTTTCCTATTACTCTTCAGTCTATCGATTTTAATTCTCATATTGTTATTGACCATCCCTCTTCTGACATCTTTACTCCTCCAACGCTTTCTCATTGCCCAGATCCTCCCCCTCCTTCTCTTGTCTCCATCATTTCCCCCTCTCCTTTCCCTCCTCTAGATCTTCTCTCTCCTCCTTTTCCATCTCCTTCAAAGACCCAAAATCTCCTTCTTCTATTATTTCCCCTTTTTCTCTTCACTATTCTAGAAGGGGAAAGTTATCCTCCCTCTTGGAAAGAAATCAAATTTTGAATCCTAACTGTATTGAAAACTTCAACTCCTCTCTTCTTTCTAACCTTTCCTCCCCCCCTTCCACTATCCAGCCTTCTTCTACTCACTCTTTCCATCTCGTTGTTTACAAGCCTGACATTCCCTTAACAAGCTCTAATAGCTCTATGATCCACGGGGTTGTCACTCATGCCCCTGTCCCCTTTCACATTGAATCAGACTCGGATGATGACGTAAGCGTCAGTAGCATTGATTCCACAATCAATTTTCTTGATGAAGCTAGATCCCTGCCTCCTGAGGAGTTTGATTCTCCTTTTGACTTAGCTGATCTAGCCATTTCTTCTCCTGAGCTCCACTCTTCGAACCAGCAGTGTGCTCAGCTAGCTGAAGTTCCTTATAAATTTGCTAGCATAGTCAATCTTTGTTCCCTTCAACTAAAGGAATGTCGAGGTTCTTCTGGTTAGATATTTCTCTGGTTTGGCAGTTTGACTATCAGTGAAGCCTTATTGCTTGCCTAGTTTTGTATGGCTGATTTTTGTGTCGTGATCTGTTGCCTGTTTTATTCAGATTCAGGATTTTGAGTTTTTCTGGTTCAAGCTACTTGCATCTGGTTGTGGTTGGATCGTTTGCTTTTGGTTTTTCAGTTTAAGACCGCGACTTTTGGTGTTCAGTTCGACCGATTTTTTGCAGTGTTGGTTTTCAGCTCTTGTTTTGCATTTTTTGGCCTAGTTTGATGATCGTCGCTTTCGGCTTGAGCTACGTCAAGATCGTCACTTTTGGTGCCTAGTTTTGTCTTGGATTTGCATTTTCCAGCCTAGTCTTGAGGATCGTCACTTTCGGCTTGAAGCTCGTTGTTCTCTTCTGAATCCATTTCGCCTTTCGTGTCATTTAGTGGCTTTTGTTTTCTCCTTTCATCCTTTCTCTTGTATTAGTTTCTCTTGTATTAGCTTCTCTTGTATTAGTTTCTCTTGTATTAGTTTTTCTATTTTGAGTTTTGTTTCTCTGCTTCTTGTTGTATTTTTGTTTTCTTTCCTCTTTTTGAGGTTTGTACTATCTTTTTCTCCATGGGAGTTGTATATGAAGCTTTGCTTCTTTTCATTTTCTTAATGAAAAATTTGTTTTAAATTTCAAAAAAAAAAAAAAATGATAAGATATCTCTAAGTTTTGAGAGAAAATAAAATATATTGCTATATTCAATATGTGCATTCTTAGTCCTCTTATATAGAAGAAAGACCTCTTACATATATGGAAACATTACAAATATGGAATACAATCAATATGGAATAGA
>JBBMKA010000026.1:10270673-10285298 GCA_037833695.1 Sechiopsis laciniata | reverse complement strand
GGGGGGGGGGGGGGGGGGGGGGGGGGGGGTTTTTTTTTTTTTTTTTTTTTTTTTTTTTTTTTTTTGGAACAAATTCACCTCTCATGAATAACATAATTTGAACTGTTGTCAAAATAGCATAATAATATATAACCACCTAGTTTCAATCAATATTATTTTAAAATTTAACAAATGGTTTATTGTCTATCATGGTTAAACAACTTTAACTTTAAATTTTAATTCAATCAAATTTGATAACTTTTTAGAATTCGTGAAATTAATTTTCTTTATGTTTAAGCTCAACAATAATTATGGGAAGAAAATGAGATTTTTCATGTATAATAATAAATAAATAAACAAAAAAGATTCTATGAAAGTTAATTTGTTACAAGAAATTCGTATATAGCATAAAATTGAGGCGAGCTTAATAAAAGATGAAAAAGTTTGTGTCGGATAACTTTAATCAATACAACATATAATTTTCGATAAGTGCATAATATAATCTTCAATCAATGTTACAGATAATTTTTAATCAGCGTCACAGATATTCTTCAATCATTATAGTCTTTAATTATTGCCACAGATAGTCAGATAATCTTCAATCAATAAACAGTTAATGACATTGAATGGATCGATGGTGCAGTTGGTTATCTTGATTGAAGTTGATTTCAAATCCACGGTCATGAATTCAAACCCAAAAATCAAGAAAAAAAAGAAGCCCAAATAAAACAAATTTCCAATAAACAATTTGAATTCATAATCTCCTAATCATATACGCATACTTTTATATATATTTTTAAAATAATACACATACTTATATCATTGCCGTGATTGGCGGTAAAAATCACTCATCAATCAACAATTATAGAATTTAGTAGTTAATTGAGTTTAAGAAAAATAAAAGATAAAAAAAATAATAAAATATAAAAAGTCCTATCCATTGAAGAGCAATTGATCTCAAAACTTGTTTTTTTTTTAATCTATTGATCTCAAAACTAAGGGGTGTTTGTTTTCCATATTTTAAGAAGATTTAAATTGAGAATTTACTAACTATTCATAAAAAAACTACATTTAAACGAGTTTTTGTAATTGATCAAAATAATTCATCATTTTTTACTATTAAAAATAACTCATCATTTCTAATCATTCATTTATAATTACTCAATATAACTCTTCATTTCTAAATAATTAAAATAACTCATTTTTAATTACTAATTTTTAATCATTCTTTTTCAACTACTAAAAAATAACTATTCATTTTAAATTTACATATAATAGGTTTTCACTCTAACTCTTATAAAAGAAAAAATCAGATTCAAGCAAATTTTTTACTACAACTCTCCATTATTAATTAATCAAAATAACTCTTCATTAAAATTTCATCCAAACACCTCGTTAGGTAATACGAAACTAAATCCACGTTTTCTGAAAGAAAAAAAAAAAAGAAACTAGATCCACGTAATCTTGAAAAGTGAAGACCAAAAATGTGAAATAAAATAAAGGAGAGGGAAAGAGGATAAACCTAATTTGGACAAAAATGAAGGAAAGTCCTAAATCTTTTAATTAAAAATTGAACTGAGGAGCGAAGGAAGGAAAATAATGGGGCTATTAGTTTCTTGTTTGAAAAAAAGAATGTAATAATTTTATTTCGAGAACTGCAAATTGAAAGAATTCACGATCTAGAATTCAGGGGCCTTTCAACCTTGGCCAGATTAGTGTCCGTTTAGTCTCTCTTTTAACCGCTGTCACTTTCCCGGGAAAAAAAAAACCAAGGGCAGGGAGTTTTGGGAGCGAAGAAATCCTAGGGTTTTGGATAACGAAGTTCTCCTTCGATCGAAGATGACTCAATCCGGAAAATTGATGCCTAATCTCGATCAGCAGAGCACCAAAATGCTCAATCTTACTGTGTTGCAGAGAATAGATCCTTTCATTGAAGAAATTTTAATCACCGCAGCTCATGTCACGTTCTACGCCTTTAATATCGAGACAAGTATATGGGTTTGTAGCCCTAAATCTTGCTATTTCGTTCTCGTTTAGGTTTTAGTGGAATTCGTGATTTTCTTTACTGATCTGTTGGGCGAGTGCAATCGAGTCCGCATTATTGGCTGGCTTAGCAGGAAACTTTAGTAGTTTCATTCCACGGATTTTCTTTACGATTTCCTATTCTGCAATTTCTCCCGAGCTAATGGAGTATGGTATACCTCGGTTTTTTTCTACCGTTCTCATATTTTTTTAATCTCTTGTTTTATGGTTGCAGAGTCGCAAGGACGTTGAAGGATCTCTTTTCGTCGTTAAGAGGTTTTCTTCATTACTTTTGTTTTTAGAATCCTGGGTATAGGTTTGCTTTGTAGTTGTTTGGCCTATATATATATATATATATATATATATATATATATTTTCTAATTTCCTGATGTTCATATACGTGTCTTCTTGTTTCAAGAAATGCTCAACCTCGGTTCCAGTTCATTGTGATGAATCGTCGAAACACGGGTTAGTAATGCCATTTTTTTTTATCTTTAAAGAGTGCAATGTTTTTTCAATTAGAAAAATAAAATCTTCTCAATATAGTCATTGTCTTCCTATAGAGCTAAACATGTTAACTTTCTAAAAATTTTGTTACAAAATACATCTTACTAGTAATTCCAAACGACATTAGGTTGTGCTGGCTACAAATAACTTACAGCAGGTTATAAAACCAACACATGTATTGGCATGGTAAATGAGAATGGTCAAAGACCAAGCTTCGGTTTATAACTTGCAATTTGCTATCTTTTCATTGTAGGGAAAAATGTTGATCATGTTTGTGTAAACATACAATTTATGATTTTTAATAGGCAAGCTAATAAGTGAAAATGGCATCTTGGATGTTGTAAAATGTATTATTAGTTTTGTTCTTACAACAAGATTTCTAATTTTGGTTAAGTTACATGTGATCAGTATGGATAACATTGAATTCAACTCTTGTATGCTCAAACCTTAACTTTTGATATGTCTATTTATTTTAACTAGATAATCTAGTGGAGAATCTACTTGGAGATTTTGAGTATGAAGTGCAAGCTCCATATTTGTTGTACCGGAATGCTGCTCAGGAAGTTAATGGCATTTGGTTTTACAATCAACGGGAATGTGAGGATGTTGCAAACCTCTTCAGTAGGTATAATGCCTTCATTAATATCTTCTTAGTCAGACCATTGTTATGATGCCATCATCATATAACTAGCTCATGCCATCTGGGTTTTGTGAAAATTTTATCAATTACACCAATGTTATGATCTTTCTCAGTTTCTCACTTAGATGAATGATGATTTCCATAAAAAGGAAGGAGTCGTGGAAAAGAAAAGTTAGAGAGACAAGGAATCCTCTGCCAGAAAGAAAAAATTACTAGTAAAATCTCCAATCTAAGTTAATTAGTGGGTGCTGTAGTGTAATTACATGAAGCTTTGAGTGAAGCACTCCAACTAAAGGTCGTGGATTGAACATTGTACAATATCATAAAAGAATACGAAAGTCGCTATATGCCATTGAAAATCATATTGTTTCTTTTGATTAAAATAAAGCACATGCGCAAGAGGGATCTTCCATCATTTCTCTACAGTATTCTGCCTTCACTGTGAAGCCAATAACTAGAGAGAACCTCGGGAAACAAAAAATAATATCTTTTCATTAGCACTACTTCCTCTAGCTATGTTTCTATGAACGAAAAAGTGGTAAACTATTTCTTAATTTTTCCTGAAGTCTGCATAAATTTGGGGCGACGTAGCTAGAGAAGGCTTTTCCATTTGCAATTTTTTTCTTGTGTATTTAAGCCTCTATAAATTAGTCCAAAGGGATTTTTTTTTTTCCCACAAATTTGCGTATTAGAGCATTATTGTGTAAGCTATGGTGATGTTCTTTCAAATATTTATGAGTGTGGTTTGTCGTCACCCATGAACACAAATTATCTTTGCAAAAGTTGACAGCCTCTTCAGTTCAAGCTTAGCCTCTTCTTCCCTCATAAAAATCTCGAAGTTATTTAGTTAATATTGGGATTTAATATCACTCTATTGAAGGGCCTCATTATACTCGCAAATATTTGGAGGCTTAAATTGAATAGGTTGGTTACTAGTTCACTATGTTTGGTAGTGGCTTTTTCATTGTTTGACCCTGGTTTGCTAGTTGTAACCATTTTTATTTATATATAGACACACTCATGTGACTGTAAGTGTTCAGCTCACGAGACATCTGCGAGATCCATGACTACATGGCCATATGTAATGGTCTTGACTCTTTTTTTTTTTTTATTCGTGAGTGTCTGTCAGTTTACGTGCACCTCGATTATTCTCACAGGACATACCGTCTGACCCTACAACATTTGAATATCAAGGAAACCTATAGATAGATAGTTGACCACCATAGATTGAACTCATCACCTCTTAATTACTTATGACACTCTTGACCACTAAGTCACTCCATGATGGTTGTAATTATCGTCACTCTTAATTTCATTCTATGAGTGATTTGGAAAGAGAGAAATAGGAGGACCTCACGAAGAGGAAGAAAAGTGTAGAGATGTTGGGGCTATATGTTGAAGGTAATCCACCCCCCGCCCCCACAAAATAATAATAATAATAATAATAATAATCCCTTGGCCATGGTTAGCTTGAACTTTAAGTCCCTTCTTCACCTTTTACATAAATTTTCTCTAATCATAACATTATACCGCTCATTGTATTGTCAAGAAATTAAATTTCACTTAGATATTTTATGGTTTTCTGACATCACATGAGGCGATGCCATTTATTTTGCAGGATACTCAATGCATTCTCGAAGGTTCCTTTAATGTCCAAAGTTTCTTCAAGCAAGGGGTAAAAATATTGTTATAATAGTTTCAAGCAATTTTTGCATGACATTGAAACATCACATGAGTCGATGCCATTTATTTGTTATGAATGTGATTTGCGTATTATATCATTCTTGAGTCTTGCTTAATTGAAGCCATAGCAGGGTTCTTATGAAAAATAGAAACGGTCATATCATGTTGCCTGGCTATTTGACTAGATTATTGAGAAGCATTATTTTACCAAATTAAGAACTATGCAAGATGGCGCCATAAAAAGAGAGCCCAATGCAAAAGGAACCTGTGCAGCTAAGAAAGAATGTTATAAAAGAGGCTCTAATGGTTGGAAATATGTGACAGGATAACCACAGAACTCTCTAGGTTACAAGCACCCAAAGGGAGGTGTTGAACTTCAGAGTGTTCAAACCATGGTCCACAGTTCTCCTCAAGGGTTTTCAAGTATTAAATGGAAGAATCGAGGTATCCCAAGGGAGGGTTGCCTGTTGGTTTAGTTATAGGATTTGAAGTTTTCTGTTCTTTGATCACATGTTGAGCAGTGTCATGCATAAACTGTTGGATTGATATTGACATATATAGTTATGTGATATCAATCTTTCAAATTGTATTGGATATTTTTGAGTTCTGGATGTCATGCAACTAATTATCTACTTTTCCACAACTGTCTTTCGTTTATTTTCCTACCCAGTGATTTTGAGGAGCTCGAGGCAGTGCCGACTATGTCAGTGATTGAAGGTCCACTGGAGCCCTCAGCACCACCCTCTACTGTCACGGATGCCTCTGAAGACCCTTCCTTTATGAACTTCTTCAGTGTTAGTGTCCTGTTCTCTTTTTTATTTTTCTAAGTTCAACAACATTTGGAGAGAGGAGATTTGAACATATGACCTCTAGGTGGAGGCCTGAGGGTACATGCCAATCATGGCTGAGCTATCTATGATCACTTTGGCCTCTTCTCCCAACTTATTCTCTTTATTACAATTTTCTTAGGAATACTTTTAGCTTCATTTTTCATGAACTTGATACTTTATCTTTATATTATGGAACTCGGGCTACCGTAAACCTTTTCTCATCCAATTTTGTTTGTCAGAAATGTATAAAAGAAACAACTTTGTGAATCCAGAACAAACTCTCAATATTAGTTAAAAAAAGAGATAGAAGGGAAGATATGAGAAGATCAAGTTGTGATGAAAATTGCATTTATCGAATGAAAATCTTCCATCAATGAAACAAAACTTGGTAATTCCAATTTTATCGGATGTCCCCAAGGGGACGAAACAAAACCTGGTAATTATTTGCCATCAATGTCTAATTGTCTCTCCAATGATTGAACTTCAGGGTAAAATTGTTGCGAATGGAGACAAATAAGCTTTGATTTTCATATGCTAGACCTAGAAATATATCAGCTCATCTATTAAATGGCTTTAGAATTGCTGGTCAGAACTCAAAGATATAGATCTGAATGATCAAATTCATATAAAATTCTAGTTTTTATGGAAATTTAACTTTCTAGCTAAATTTGTATTGATATTTCACTTACTAAGCTCTATTTAGTCTCTTAAAATGTTTTACTTGAAAATTGCTTCTACAACTAGTAATTTTCAAATCAGATAATATCTCCTAGGTTTTCCTTAGCAATAGAAACTTGCAAACAAAATAAGAGATATAATTTTATTGTTTCTTTTTAAAAATATCCTATTAAAATGTATGGCTAAACTTCATAATTATTGTTCCATCGTTTCTTCTTTTTCTTTTTCTTTTTCTTTTTCTTTTTTTTTTCCTCTTATTATTATTATTTTAATATCTTGTTAAATATACATGTCTCTCTTGTTGCCTTCATCGTCCTTTCTTTCATCTCTCAGAGAAAATTGTACTTCTCATTCATTACACCTTTTTTTGCCTTGTGCTGAAAAATTATATTCTTTTATTTTCTTACGAACCAATGACTGTCTTGGTTGGTATGATATCTACAGAGCAACTTGTATATTAAACATTTATGTGTGCATGCCATTTCATTCTGCTGAGCTCTACTTTCTGCGGAACTTGTGCATGCCATTTCATTCTGCTGAGCTTTACTTTCTGCGCATTGTGATTTACTTTATTTTCAATGCCATTTGGCTGACCTTGATGGTATTTCTGCAGGCAGCTATAAATATTGGAAGCGCAAATATATCGGATTCAAGGCAGCCATATCATGCTTCTGCTATAAACCCTCCATCTTTGCTTGCTCCTAATCTTGTATCAGCTCCTGCACCGACTCCACAGCAGCCATCTTTTCCCATTGCAGCTTCAACTACGCTAGCCCCTGCTTATGGACCACCTGACCCAAACAATAACGCTAATCAAGTCACTAATCTTGTGAAGCCCTCTTCTTTTTTTCCACCTCCATCTTTCTCATCTGCACCAATGAGGCCCTCTTTGCCCCCATCCATGACAATGCCCGCACTTCACTCTCCACTTAATTTACAAAGCCCATATGGGACCCTAATGCTCCAGCCATTTCCGCCACCGAATCCACCGCCTTCACTAACACCTGGTTCTGCTCCTGCACTCAACGATGGGTTTCTTATTAGCAGGGACAAAGTTCGTGATGCACTTCTGATGCTGGTTCAGGTATCTTTCTCACTTTCTTTGAGCAGTATTATGATTTGTAGTTTTTGGTTCAGCTTTAGAAGTTATGCTCTCATATGGTTTGTTGGTAATCTCCCTATGTTAGGACCAGAGTTTAAGCCTATTTAAGTATATTTCATAACTTGAAAGAATATGGATATACAGCTTAAGAGAAATTTCACCAGGTAATTTAAAAAGCACCAGAGCCTCCCATCAAGCCAAGCTCATACAAAAATAAAATTCGCAAAGATTCTTCTTTGTTCTCTTCCCTAATTCAGGTATATTGCCTACTTAACAATTCCTTCTATGGTAGACCTAGAGGCAAATTTCGTGCTACTAGAGGCCTCCGTCAAGGGAACATTATCCCCCTTCTTGTTTGTACTGATTATGGATTGGTTCAGTAGAATTATGTCTCAAGCTGAAACAGATAACATAATTAAGAGCTTTAATGTGGGACAACAAGCCTTATTTTATCAGTCACCTCTAATTTGCTGATGACACATTGTAGATGTTCAAGGTTGTTCATGACTTTGAGAGATCATCGGGCTTCCATATAAATGTTGCTAAATCTGAAATACTGGGTATTAATCTTGAGAAGATGGAATTGGATGATCTGGTGTTGAGATTTGGTTGTAATCAGGAAGTTTGGCCATCGACTTATTTGGGTTTCCCCCTTAATGGTAAGCCGAAATCTATTGCTTTCTGGGAACCGATGCTAGAGAAAGTTGAGAGGAAGATCTCATCTTGGAAAATTAGTCCTATTTCCAAAGGAAGGAGACTCACTTTAATCAAAGCTACACTTGCTCACCTTCCAACTTATTATATGGCCTTAACAACTTGAAAGACCGATAAGGAATTTCCTATGGAAAGGCAGCACGGACAATAAGGGGGGCTTCATCTCATTGGTTGGAAAACGGTTACTCTTGCATAAGACCAGAGAGGGTTAGAGATCACCAATACGAAGATTAAGAACGAGGCTCTCCTATCCAAGTGGATTTGGGGATATGGCACTAAAAGATCTGCTCTCTGGAAAAGACTGATTGTAGCTAAATTTGGGCAATCTAATTTTATCAACAAGCATGTACTGACAACTCTAGAATCATTTAAGGGCCCCCAGAGAGCCATTTTTCTATGAGACAACTGGTGCTCGACAGAATCTCCTTTATTGTTAAGGATGGAGTCGACACTCTTTTCTGGAAAGACGCTTGGATTAATGAGATCCCTTTGGCAAATCAATTCCCCATCATACACAATTTATCTAAGCATAAAGAGTGAGTGATCAATGATACTCTTATAGTTATGTTACTTTACTTAATTCTGAAGATCACTTATTTGATCCCTAGTAATATATATCTTATAATGTAATTTCATGAATCAAGATCACTCTCATTGGGACCATGATTAATTGAACTAGAACCTAGGTCTGGGGCGTAACTTGAAGGAGGAAGAAATGGATGAATATTGCTCTTTGTCTCATCTACTAAGCTTGGTTAATTTTAGAGAGGGGAATGACATATTATTTTGGTGGCTGGATCCATCGGGAATCTTCTCGATTCAATCTATGGTGAAAGAATTATCCCTAAGTCCTAAAGAGCACTATTCTAATCTTTATAAGGTGATCCGGAAAGGAAAATATCCCAAGAAAATCAAAATTTTCTTATGAGAATTATCTTCCAGGCTATCTTAACACATGATAATATACAAAGGAGACTTCCCCACAGAGCTATTTCTCTTCATTGGTGCTCCATTTGCCGGAATGAAACAAACTTTTTTTTGCACCTTTTCAACAGCTGCACATATGCCACTCGGTTTTGGAATTATATTAGATCTGCATTTAATTGACCCTTGTCTCTTCATAGAGACCACATACTATCTTAGATTCTGCCCTCCTTGGCCATCCATTCAAGAATGAGAAGAAGATATTATGGGAACACAGGGCTTTTTGTTGGAACATTTGGATTGAACAATAAGAGGATCTATCAAGTTAAAGAATCATCTTATAGCTGCTTTTTTTACACCATTATCCTTTATTTTATATCTTGGTATAAACTTATCCCTCTTTTTCATTCTCATGGGTACGAATCTTTACTTAATTACCAGAGATCTATTATTTGATCTTTTGTAATCTATATTCTATATTGTAATTTCATGAATCAATGAGATCGTTTCGTATTCCAAACAAAAAAAAATCCTCATAACAACTCTATCGTTGACTTTGACCAACTCATCTTTCCACACGTATAGAACTTGTAATTTACCATTTTATCTTATGTAATTTGCTTTTTGATTGACCTTTATTTCTATTTCGATGGGTATGAAACACTTTCAATTTATCGATGAAAATGTTTTCATTTCCAATAAAAAAATATATCCATACCATCTTTCGTTTCTTTTTAGATAATTGTGAGTGTTCAGGCCAGCTTATGTATTGTATTTTAATATGAGAAAAGAATCACATAACTTCATTCATTAGAGAGACTACATATATATAGGCTCAAGGAAACCCTAGCTAGGAATGGGAAAAGACTGTAAAGGACAACACTTAAAACTAACTACTAAATAACCTCTAAAACTCCCTCTCAAGCTGGAGCATATATGTTAATAATGCCCAGCTTGTTACAAAGATAATCCACTCGCACTCCATTTAATGCTTTCGTAAAAATGTCTCCTAACTGATCTTCTGTCTTCACGTACGCAGTAGATATCAACCCTCATTGTATTTTCTTACGAACAAAATGACAATCAATCTCAATATGCTTAGTCCGCTCATGAAACACAGGATTTGATACGATATGGATAGGCGTTTAATTATCACACCATAATTTGACTGGAGTCGGGTTGTCAAACCCTAATTCATCCATGAGTTGACATATCCACATTACTTCACATACTGATTGTGCCATAGCTCTATACTCTGACTCAGCTTGATTATGACACTACATTCTATTTCTTACTTTTCTACGAATTCAGGTTACCTCCCACAAAAACACAATGCCCGGAAGTCAATCTTCTATCATCTCTTGAACTTGCCCAATCAGCGTCTGAAAAACACTCCATTCTCATATGGCCATGATCTTTATACAAGATCCCACGCCCGGGTGCAGCCTTCAAGTAACCCAAGATTTGTTGTACCGCTGTCCAATGATCCACAGTGGGTGAGGACATAAACTGACTCACAATGCTTACTGAATAAGCTATATCAGGTCGTGTCACAGTAAGATAATTCAACTTCCCAACTAACCTTCTATACCTTTCAGGATCGTCAAAAGGTTCTCCTTCTCTTGTGAATTGCATATTAGGCATCATCGGAGTATTGCACGATTTGGCTCCTAATTTTCCTGTTTCAGATAGTAACTCAAGCACATATTTCCTTTGTGATGGGAAAATACCCTTCTTGTTCCTCAATACCTCAATTCCCAAGAAATATTTAAGCACACCTAAGTCTTTAGTGTGAAACTGATTATGAAGAAACGAATTAAGGGATAATATACTAGACGTATCACTCCTAGTAATCACAATATCGTCAACATATACTGCCAGTAAGATAACACCATTCGTAGATCGGCGATAGAAGACAGAATGGTCTGACTTGCTTTTCTACATTCCAAATTGTTCAACAACTTGACTGAATTTCCTAAACCAAGCTCGTGGACTTTGTTTTAACCCATACAAGGATTTTCAAAGATGACACACTTAACCTGTCTCCCCCTGAGCAACAAACCCAGGTGTTTGCTCCATAAATACTTCCTCTTGTAGATCACCATGCAGGAATCCATTCTTAATATCAAGTTGATGCAAAAGTCAATCTCTAGAAGCTACCACAGAAATGAATAACCTGATGGAGCTGAGTTTAGCAACCGAAGAAAAAGTGTCAAAATAATCAACGCCATAAGTATGAGCATAGCTCTTAGCAACAAGGCGAGCCTTTAAGCGAGCAACTGATCCATCTGGGTTAACCTTCACAGCAAACACCCACTTACAACCAACCACTTTCTTACCTGAAGGTAGAGACACTAACTCCTAAGTATCGGTACCATCTAAGGCTTGAATCTCTTCCATCATTGCAGCACGCCAACCAGAATCAGACAAGGCTTACGAACTGTTTTAGGGACCGAGACTGAATCGAGGGATGAATTGAAGGAGAACGTAGCAGAAGATAAGTTTGCATAAGAGACACGAGAAGAAATCGGATACGTGCAAGTACGTTTACCTTTACGGAGGACAACAGGGAGATCGTCACTCGGTGTCGAATCTGATACCGAAGAGTTATCTGGGACAGGACAATCACCTGGAGGTTGTGGTCGTCTCGGGTACACTTGAATAACTGGTGGAAGAGAAGCAGACTCTGTTGAGGGGGAATAGGTGGGGACGTATGAGTCACAGTTGTTTATATAAAAAGATCATCCTCCTCCTTCCGACTCGTACTAGACAATGGTGGAGTGAAAGGTGTATCCTCAAAAAATGTGACATCACGAGAAATAATACATCTATTTAGACTTGGACAATAGCAACGATACTCTCTCTGAACACGAGAGTAACTTAAGAAGATACAGCGTAATGACTTGGGATCCAACTTTGTGAGGTAATGACGAACATCACGAACAAAACACGTACACCTAAATATTTTCGGCTCAATAGGGAACCTAGGCTTACCCAGAAAGAGAATATGAATGGACTTTGACCCTGAAGGATAGAAGACGGCATTCGGTTACTAAAAAAACACGCCATGGAAATTGCATCAACCCAAAAATGCTTCTAGACATGCATTTGAAAAGATAAGGCCTTTGCTGTCTCTAGAAGATGCCGATTTTTACGCTCTGCCACCCCATTTAGGGATGGGGTGTCAGCATAAGAGGACTGATGGTGAATTTCATGTTTTGATAGATAGGACGTGAGTGTTTTCGAAAAATATTCACCTGCATTATCGCTCCTTAACACTTTTAGGGGCCTCCAAACTGTGTTCGGATTTCAGCATGAAAGTTACAGAGATGAGACGACAACTCAAATTGATTTTTCATAAAGTACAACCAGGTCATACGAGAGTGGTCATCAACAAAAGACACAAAATATCGAAATCCAGTTTTCGACATGACTGGGCATGGACTCCAAATATTAGAATCTACTAACTCAAAGGGTTGTCCTACTTGTTTGTCAACCTGAGGTCATGAGCTAAGATGATGAAATTGGCATACTGACACGAGTAGCAATTCAAGGATGACAGACTGTGAAACTGAGGGTAGACCTTTTTTAACATAGCAGGAGACGGATGACCTAGACGACAATGGATATCAAAGGGAGAAACAACACCTGAGCAGGCAACAGGATCTCGAACCCGACCCTAAAAAATATAAAGACCTCAAAATTCGTGTCCTTTCCCAATAATCTTCTTTGTATCAAGATCTTGAAATAAACAGTGATCAGGAAAAAATGACATATAAAAGTTAAGATCACGAGTGAGTTGACTAACAGATATTAAGTTATAGGCGAAATTAGGTAAATGAAGTACAGACTGCAAAGACAAATATGAGGTGAGGTCAACAGTGCCAGACCTAAGAACAGGGGTTTTGGATCCGTCGGCCAACATAACATCCATCGTAGACCCAGTGGATAAACTCATCGAAAATAAATGGGGATTACCTATCATATGACTAGTAGCACCAGAGTCGATGACCCATTTGGTGGGAGACGAAAGAAGACAACAGTTCATGTTACCTGAGCCAACACTAGCTGTAGTACCCACCTAAGAAGCACTGACACGGACACGAGATACCAACACGACACGATACGGACACGTAGACATGCCATTATTAAAAAATGCAGGACACGGATACGTTGAGCACACGTTATTTATTATTATTTTTTATGATATACTATTAAAAGATCAAATTCAAAATATTTTATTTTATTTTTACTAACTATAAAAAATAATTCAAACAAGGATGAACATGAAGATTGAATAAGTAATTGAATTTAACCTACGTAGTTAGTTATATGAGTCTATTTAAATCCAATAAAAAACAAAATCTCACCATTTTTTCAATGCTACCCTTAACAATCTCAAAATATTTTAGTTTTTACCTCCTTTTCTTTTTTTCCATTCTATTTTCTCTTTTTCTTTCATTTTTCCATTTTAGTCCATCTATCTTCGATGGACGTCATCGTCGATCTCCTCCACCAACACTACCCATTGTTGTGTCATCGACAATTTGAAACAAATAAATCTTAAATGGACTGTCCATGAAGTATCTGTGGTGTGTCGGTGAAGTGTCCAAAATTTAAAATAATAATAATAAAGGAGGACACGAAATTTCGAATGTCGGACACTTGTTCGAAGAGTGTCCGGAAGTATCGGTGTTGGACACGAGTATGACACAGATACGTTGTCAAAATAGAAGTGTCCGTGCTTCCTAGGTAGCCACAAATCTAGAAGACGATCCTGCCATAGACAATCAAATGGAATCGCTAGCCTTAGAAAATCATGCGATCGCAGCAATGAATCGGTTAAAAACAACTAATCAGTTCGACAATTCCAGCAAATGAGACAATCGCCAAAACATAACAAAACACGAGGAGAGGTTTGGAAGCAAGCACGAACTCAAAAACGTCACTTAATCAATCAAATCCAGTTTGTACCACAACAAACTCAACAAGCAACTTACAGTCAGGAAACAACCATACGCAACGCCAAAACACCAAGGCACGCAAAACTGTCACACCCCATAAACAAGTGACCAAGTAAGCTTACAAAACCATCCACTCAACCAACAAATCAGCAAACTAGACCTGAACAACAAACCAAAGTGAACAAATCCAATAAATACGTAAACAAAACAACCACAATAACATCCCACACCAAATTCGAACATTTTTAGTTGATGAAAATCGTAACTCAAATTGTAAATCCCAACAAAACAGCACCAACACCTCAGAAAACAGTAGCAATAAACACCACCAACTAAGGTTAAATTAATCAAAAATAGTCGAACACCTTCTAACCATCAAACCCGAGACAAAAATGTACTAGAAATTGAAAATCCAAGCACACAAACATGATGAAAATATCAAGAAGAGAAAAACCCATAAAACGGGGCAGCAAACGACCACCGTAAATGCCCGGCGGCAGCGGCGGTGGTGATATTTTCTAAACCTAGTGCTCTGATACCATGTTGTATTTTAATATGAGAAAAGAATCACATAACTTCATT
>JBBMKA010000026.1:10232315-10270573 GCA_037833695.1 Sechiopsis laciniata | reverse complement strand
CTTAGATGAGTTATTTTTCTTTTTATTCATTGTTACTTGATTTTGAGAGTGAATCTCACGTGTTTTTTTTTTTTTTTTTTTTTAAATTTTTATATTAATGTTAGATGTCACATAAATCATTAAATCATTATGTTGATGAGGTTGTTGAAACCGATGGAATGAAAAATGAAGGACCATGGCCTGAGAAAAACGAGAAGGACCATGTTTATTTATTTTTTAAAAAATAAATAAACGTGAAGTGCTTTAAATAGGATTAATTTATTTTTTAACTAACACTTAATGATTATTTTTTAACTAGCCTCTATGACATTTTTGTCAACCTTCACTAGCATTTTCATCTGTTTGGAATCATGTATGATTTATCCATGTGAATTCTAAATCTTCCATCTTCCTATAGATTAGGTATACAACTTGCACTAATTGGTGATAATATTCTTGGTTTTTTTTCTCTCTTTAGTTTGACTTTTGATTGTGGGTTGACTCGTTGTTTTTTTTAAAAAAAAAAAAAAAAATTTAATTTTAATTTTTAATCATTAAGTCATACATTACGCTGTGCTTGGCGATTCAACGTTATTTACTAAAGTCATAATTCATTGCAAATAAGATTGGCGTTTTTATGCATGTTGTTATGCTCAAACCAAATATTCCCATAAATAATAAAAAATGGCTTAATTTTCATAACTAAAAAAGTCAAAAGCATTAAGAAGAAAATCATGCTAAATAAAGTAAAGTATTTGGTATTAGGATGACAAGGAGATTATATGTATCCACATCCATTAACATTGGATTAATGAACCTACTAACATTTGGTTTAGTTGGTTGATAATATCATATCATACATATGCAATATGCTCATGCAAATTATATTTTATAAATAGTCTTAAGCCCTTGATTTTGTTTTAGGTAAAAATGGATTTTTAAATAAGAAAATTATCACATGTAATCCAAGCTAAAAGTAAAACTAAATAAATGAACAAAAAGAAGAATGATACATCTTCAAAAAAAAAAAGAAGATACAACTCTATTTGATAGTAAATCGAGTATAGTTCAATGACGATGGTCTGATAGTTTTATTGTTTGGTAGTAATCTAATTCAGGCCACCATGAATTGAACTTATCACCTTGAGCACTTCAAGACCCTCATTGACCAATTGAACCATTCTATGATGGTTATCATTAGAACTATTTACATAATCAATTTTTACAAATCAAATAGTCACACTAATTTATGTGTTAAGATAATGTCTTCCAATTTTTACATGCATAAATGTTGGTAAAAAAAATCTCTAAAGATTACTTTTTGAACAAATTTCAAAACTTACACAACTTTGAGATCACTTAATTCAAAAGTTTAGACAACTTGATATAACTTAAATTGGTCGTAAAAAGTTAAAAGGTTTTTTTAATTATGATGATCGTTTATACGAAAAAAAAATCTTACAAATTTTTTTGACATCCAAATTTATTTCGTGAAAATAATTAAAATGTGTTGTAAAATATAGATGATAAAACGGAATTTCAGGAAACAATTTCCTAATATCTATTACTGAATCGCATGCATGATAATTACATAAATTAAATAGAGAGTAGAAAATTACAACCTTTGATGCATGATCCCAAGCAAGAACGCCGCAACAGATATTAGGGCTTCAACTGCAACCCCTCCAATTAATCCACTCGCAAAAGAATGATCCCACGTATGCTAGTACGGAAGATGGTGAACTGTTTCACTCTCTTACTTTTATTGGGACGTGGAGGCAAATAAGAAATTAGAGCGTTAGAGTTTTTGTATCTCATGGAAAAAAACCTTTGGCTCTCTTTCTCTTAACCCCACGTATAAACGTACAATTAGGTTAGGCAAAAAAGAGAAAACCAAAACCCACCCAATAACTCTTAATGACCTATCAATATAAAACCTTTTGGGCTTTATTCAGTTCATTGCTGTTATATGTGACTCTTAAGAATTAGATATTTTAGTTGTTAGTTCAATCTAATTAGTCTAATTATAATAATTATTTTCTAGCAAGTAATTATTAATTACTAAAATACTCTAATTATTATCTTCATAATAATTCCTATTTATATTTAGTAATTGCTCGGATTTGTTTAGGACACGATTTCTTCAAAATGTACGTAAATTTAATCATTAATTATTATGTGATACATGATGTCAATAGAGTATAACTTATTTTGGCTTCACCCATATTTAAATCAAAACAAAAATACAATTTATAGATTATACAACCCACATAACAAAACCAACTTGCAATATGAAACTTAAAAATTGAAAAAAAAAAAAAAATTCAAATGATATTGGATTAGGATTAGTTATCATCTTCTCCAACTCATCTTCCTCATCATGCAACACTTTCTCCACCTATTACAGTTATTCAAAACAAAAGCAAAAAAAAAAAAAAAAAAAAAAACACTTATGTTTTTTGAATCTCAAATGGAGAAGGTAAATTATTCAACAACTCCTTCAACTCCATCTGCTCCAACAACAAATCAAATCCCAAAATTCTTCTCTATATTTAAATCCCAATTCTGTTCACCCATTTCCCATCACTCACAATTTCCTTCAATTCTCATTTAACTTCCTTTCTTTGTCTTCTCAACAACAAAGCAACAATGAAGAACGCCGCCGAATCTTCCGCCATCGACGTGGCCCCGGAGACCAACAACAGCGGTCCGATTGGGAAGAAGAAGAGCTCCACGCCACTGCTTGCGGCGGCACCGGTGATGGTTCATGACAGGGGAACTCACCGGATGAAACGTGGACTTGCCATTTTTGACTTTGTTCTTCGGATTGGCGCTATGGCGTCGGCGCTGGCCGCGGCTGCTGCCATGGGAACCAGTGGGCAGACTTTGCCGTTTTTTACTCAGTTTTTTCAGTTTGAAGCTAGCTACGATGATTTGCCCGCTTTCCAGTTGAGTCCTTTCTTTTTTTTTTTTAATCTAATAAACCTTTAGTAAAATTTACACAAAACCACGATTAAACTATTAGATTAGTTAAAATCACTTACTTAAATGCCAACTATCACTAATTTTCAAAAAAAAAAAAAAAAATGCCAACTATCACTAGTTCAATGACATCTATTAATATTCAATAGCGAAGAAGTCATGAGTTTAAATCTCCTCACCTCCATTATAATTGAACTTAGAAAAAATTACAACATACAATGAAATCAATGAGCCACCAAACTCTTTCTAAACTTTTGTTAAATATCACAATCATATATATATATAAAGATTTTCTTTTGTCAAAAGGGTCTATTTCCTTCAATATTATATATATAATTCTTATTAAATGACATCTCTAATAAAAGGTTGGTAGTAATGTTTTTTTTTAAAGGACTGTAATGCTTTTAAAAGTGTTGCAATCAAACAATGAAATATGAGGTTAAAGTACAAATGACTAATTGCATCAACTTAACAAAATTCTGACATGTAAATTCATCAAATTAGAAGACCAAGAAGGTAATTGCAACAATTTAATTCAAAATTTAAATTACATTAAGAATGGTAGTTTGTGTAGTTTTTTCTTTGAATTATGTAACAAATTATAACTTAGTATGAATATTAATTGGCAGGTTTTTTGTGATACTGATGGGAATTGTTGCGGGATATGTGGTGCTATCACTTCCTTTCTCAATTGTTTGCATTGTTCGTCCCCATGCTGTTGGCCCTCGCCTTCTCTTGTTGATTTTGGATGCAGTAAGTTTTTTTTTCAACCCTTTTTCGAAAAATAAATAGTCGAATTCTCGGAGTTCGAACACGTGTCACTATCTCATTGTTTAGTGTGTTTAAAAATAATAGAGAATGATCTCTATTTTCTCTATGCTTGATAATAGAGACTTGTTGGACAATGAGAATCTTAATACTCATTACAAGTATGAGAATTCCTGTTATAAAGAAACAAGAAAACAAGAAATATTAGCTCATCTTTTTTATAAAGCTATTTATTTATTTTTTATTCAACGATATTTGAGGTGAGTCTCCACTTGAACGTGTAATATCTTGACTATTAAATTATACGTGAGGGTAGTTGAGCTTAGCTCTAATTGGCTTATAAAAATTGTGAGATTTTTTTAGTTTCTATTCCTTTTTGAACCAAAGGTCTATTTAGATTTCATAATTCACAATTCAAACAATTTAAAGAGAGTAATACAAGTCTCTTATAAATGTTAATAAATCGTTTCTCTATTATTTCTTAATATCCATGAGTGTTTAGATATATTGACTTATAGACACTTTAACTTTTTTAAGGAATAGATATATGATCATTATAAATTGAATCTATAATCTCTAACATCTTTAAAATCTTCTTTGAACATTAGATCAATTCATGATGATTAAATGATCTTTTTGTCACTTTTTTGAGTGTGTAATCTCTCTCAAATCCATACACAAAAACATGTACAAAAAAAACTACTTGTACTTGTAGGTGGCTCTGACGGTGAACACGGCGGCAGCGGCTTCGGCGGCGGCGGTGGTGAACCTGGCTCACAGTGGGAACTCAAGCACAAACTGGTTGGCAATTTGCAACCAATTTGGGGACTTTTGTCAGCAGGCAAGTGGGGCTGTGGTTGGGGCTTTTGCTGGTGTGTTGCTGTTCCTTCTCCTCATCTTGTTCTCTGCTTTGTCCCTCAAAAACAACCATTGATATCATATCATATTCTTCTAATTCTCAAAAGTTTAAGCTTTTGTGTGTATACTTTTTTATGGTGTTTGAATTTCTATTTGTATCTATTTGGGGTTGTGTCTTTGTTGTTTGTGGAATTGGGTTAAAGAGATTCATATATCATGTAACTTTGGTTATTGGGTTTTACTTGTGAAAAAATATGCTTCTTAATTAATTGAAAAGTTTGTGTTATAGTATATATTTTATGAAATTTTAATAGTTCTCTTAGTCATTTGTTTAAAAGAAAAATGTGCTTGTTGTAATTGTTTGGATCAAAGAGAGAAGAGTTGCATCTACGCAAATAATAATAATGATCGATGAAGAGAAAAAGTAAGTAGAAAATTCTAAACAAATTATGATTAAAAAAAAAAAAATAGAGACAAAGATAGTATAATTTTACTATTAAAATAGGAATTTCAAACTTTATCTCTTTCAAAATAATAATAAATATTTTTAGGAATAAATTCTTTATTTTATCTTTTACACCTCTACTCATGAATTTGAGATGTCTAGAACAATTTTTGTATAATTTAACAACAATGAGTATCCACCTGTTTATAGTTCATACAAACTTGGGTATCAAATAAATTTTGTGGCTATAGTCTCTATTTTATACTTGGTTTTGGACAAAATATATGATCTACACTAAATGCATTTAATTTTTTGTTTAAATTTAAATTTAGATTTTGCATCTTGTTCTTGATCAAATTTGGCCAAGAACAAGATGCAAAATCTAGAATTTTCGATAATGTTTAACATAAGTGAATATTAGATAGGTAGCCAAATCTTCTTTCAATGTTAAAATAAAAAAGAATAGTTCGTCAAATTATTGAGTCATCCTAAAGTCTCTACATAGATTTTTGACATTTCAACCAAGGTCAAGCTACTTTAAACATTTCGAAATTTTGACCAAAGAACAAAATAAAATTATGTGACTCTAGGCTACATTTTTTCTGTCTAATGTGTGTAGCTTGTTTGTCATCACTTTTTATTTGAAACTTCTATTATTACTTAAACCTAGTTAGGCTTCAACTACTTAGAAAGAAGTCTATTCCTTATGAATTTTGCCAAATATATATTGTCAAAGAGCTTTTGTCATAATTATTTAGCCATATTGCAAGAAAGAAGATGATATCCAAATTAAATTGGTCAGACATTTTGAATTCGAGATTGCTTAAAAGGGCTTAAAATAGAATATCTTTGAAGTATCTTAAATCTGAGTATGAGACGTGATATCAAATCGTCAGATGTAATAAATCTCATTAAGTCAGTCGGACAACCCAATAGAAGTAGGTGGATTTGCTTGGACTGAGGGCTCCAATCAATCGATTATTCAAAAAAATTAGTCAAAAATCTTGCATGATAAAAACTATATATTACATATATATACCATGGGTTGTTGTACTCGAAAGAATTAATAATTTAAAATGAAAATCCTATATTATAATATAAATAACATAACTTTAACCGTCTTGTTCAATGTTTATATTATTAGTTCCAATAGCCAACAAGAGTGATAACATCAGTGTACACTTAATGATTAGAAGGTTATGAGTTCGACCCTCCACTCTTCAAATTGTTATAATCTAAATATATATATATTATTAGTTGTAATTAATTTCAACTTTTTAAGCTAGGAAGTTAAAGTATCTTGCTATGCTAAAAATTTATGCAAAGTCTAAAATATAATGGTAAGTGTTTATAATAAATGGCTCAATTTAACGTCGTTTTAGATTGAACTTTGTGATATTCTTACTTTAGACAAAAATAAAAACCTCAAAAGAATAATGATATTAATAAGACTTCAAAACTAGTTATGAAGTACATAGGTAACAGAAAAGTGAGTCCAAACATGACCAGCCAGTATTTTGTTGGATTTTTTAGTCCAACAAATTGTGAGTGAAAATTACAACTTTCCACTTTTGATAAAAAATATATATGCCTTAATACTTCAAATTATTAAACCAAAAAAATAATCTTTATTAGAAAATAAAAAGCACTCAACTTGGTTGTATATGATATTAATTTAATTGTGAGTGAAAATTACAACTTTCCACTTTTGATTAAAATACAGGCCCTAATACGTCAAGTTATTAAACTTAAAAAAAAAGAACTTTTTTTAGAACAGAAAAAAATTTTCAACTTGGTTGTATATATTATCAATTTAATTCATCAAAATTATTATTATTTAAAAAAAAAAAAAAACACCACATAAGAAAACCTATACTAATAACACTTTTTTTTTAAACACAAAAAGTGCTTCTTAAACTGAAGGAAAACTGATAGTTAAGAAGATACTTTTGCCACCCTATTCCACTCTTAAAAAACTTGTATGCTAACTATTATATATATATATATTTTCTTAGTTTAGTAATTTTATTATTATGTTAACAAGAGGAGTAGCATCAAAATATATCTAATGACAATGAAGTCATGAGTTCGAATCTTTCCATCTCAATTATTGTGATCTAAAAAAAAAGTAATTTTATCATAAAAATATAAACCAAATAAAGGAACTATGTTTTTAGTACAATAAAAAGAAAAAAAAAAAAAATATATATATATATATATTAATTGAGAATTGAAATTTTGTCTTACTATAATATATGAGGTATTTACGTTTGTTTTATGGTTTAGATTTAAGAGAAAATAAGATATTTTACCATTAAATTGGTAGATTTTAAATTACTGAGATTTCTAAATGAGCTTTGTTGAAATATATAAAATTATAAGTGTTAATGAATTAGAATTTAGTTTTAGTTTTAGTTTTATTTATTTATTTATTTTTTAATTTTAACTTACATATATAATATAAATTCATGGGAATTTTTAGTTTAATTTTGAAAATATTTTAAAAGGAATAATCATACAAAGCTTAAACAGTTTTAAATAGAATTTTAATTTTCTAAAGTTAAC
The DNA here is from genome assembly GCA_037833695.1 of Sechiopsis laciniata. NCBI lineage: Eukaryota > Viridiplantae > Streptophyta > Magnoliopsida > Cucurbitales > Cucurbitaceae > Sechiopsis > Sechiopsis laciniata. The sequence goes on along the minus strand of JBBMKA010000026.1, from coordinate 10,262,976 downwards.
ATATAATCAACAACAATGAGTTGATAGTTAAATAAGATTTGAGATAAATGATTCAATTTACAGACTTATCTTATAATTAGTTTTCATATATATTTTTTTTTTGAACAAGAGATTTGATATTTCAAAAAAAGAAAAAAGAAAAAAGAAAAGAAGCCTAGTTTTATTAAAATAAGTGAAGAAAAAAAAAGGAGAGAGAAAAAAATGAAACGCCTAATTTGGACAAAAATTAAGCAAAGTCCAAAACCTTGAAATAAAAAATTGAGATGAAGATCAAAGCAAAAAAAGAAAAGAAAAGAAAAAGAATGTATTAATTTGATGCAGAGAATTCACGATCCATAATTCAGCCGCCCACTTTTTCACCTTCTTCGCCAGATTAGTGTCCCCGTTTCGTCGCCGGCAAAGCTGGTCCGGTCACTTTCCCGGCAAAAACTAAGCCTATAGGCTTTGAGAGTTTCAGGAGCGAAAAGAATTTAAGAGTTTTAGATAACGAAATCCTTCGTCGATCCAAGATGACTCAATCCGGAAAATTGATGCCCAATCTCGATCAGCAGAGCACCAAAATGCTTAATCTCACCGTGTTGCAGAGAATTGATCCGTTCATCGAAGAAATTTTAATCACTGCAGCTCATGTGACGTTCTACGAGTTCAATATCGAGACCAATCAATGGGTTGGTCGTAAAACTTGCTATTTCGTTGTTGTTTAGGTTTTGTTCTTAGGGCTAATGTTGGTAGGTGGAATTTGAGATCTTATGTTTCTTATTCCTTGTCGATCTGTTCGGAGAATGAAATTGCGATAGCATTATTGGCATCATTAGCTGTGAAATTTGTGTTATTTCATTCCGATTTTCTATTCTGCATTCTCTCCGAAGATAATGTAAATTGGTATGTGTTTGTTTTCTAATGTTTGTTTTCTAATGTTCTTCTGTTTCTTAATCTCGTTTTTGTATGGTTGCAGAGTCGCAAGGACGTTGAAGGATCTCTTTTCGTAGTGAAGAGGTGTTTTCATCACTTTTTTTGTTGGGTTTGTTGTTTTATTTAAATTTCTGGGTAAAAGTTTGTTTTTCAGTTGTTTGCCTTAGAGATTTTTTGAATTTCCTGATGTTAATGTACGTATCTTTTTGTTTCAAGAAATGCTCAACCTCGGTTCCAATTCATTGTGATGAATCGACGCAACACAGGTTAGTAATGCCATTTGTGTTAAATTTAAAGAGTGCAGTGCTTCCCAATTAGGAAGAAAGAAATATGTTCTCTATATAGTGTTATTGTCATTATCCTATATAGCTAAACATTGTGAATATCTAAAACTCTTGTTATGTAGTATTAATAATTCCATATGATATCACAATGGTGGCGCCTACAAATAAATTACAGCAGGTTTTAAGATTTTCATATTTATCAGCATGGGAATTGAGAATGGCCAAAGCTTCAGTTTATAACTTGCGATTTGCTATCTTTTTATTGTAGTAAAAATTGTTGGTTGTATTTGGGTAAATGTGCAACTTGACATTTTAATAGGAAAGCTAGTAGGTGAAATTGGCATCTTGGTTATTGTAAATGTAAACTGCATTATCCATTTTGTTCTCAACAAGATTTGAGCTTCTAATTTGTTGAAATTGCTTGTGATCAATATTGATAGCATTAAATTGAACACTTGTATGCTTGGACCTTAGCTTTTGATATGCTTATTTCAACCAGATAATCTAGTGGAGAATCTACTTGGAGATTTTGAGTATGAAGTGCAAGCTCCTTATTTATTGTACCGGAATGGTGCTCAAGAAGTTAATGGCATTTGGTTTTACAATCCACGGGAATGCGAGGATGTTGCAAACCTCTTTAGTAGGTATAATGCCTTTTTTGTTCATTGATATCTTGTGTTAGTCAGACCATTGTTATGATGCGGTATGCGGTATGCAATCCGGGTGTTGTGAAAAATTTCTCATGGACACCATTGTTATGGCCTCTTTTAGATGAAATAAAATTTCCATAAAAAAGAAGGAATTGTGAAAAAAAAAGTTGGGAGATAGGGCAGCCCCAGAGAGGATTACAAGAAAAACTCTCCAATCTAAGTTAATTTAGTGGGTGTCGTTTGAAGCTTTGAGTCTAACTAGTAGTATTGTACATTGTGGGTGCACAGTAGTCAAAGGCTTGGGCTTTGAAGGTATGCTCCCTCCTTTCAAAGTCCCAAGTTCGAGACTCACCTGTGACAATAATTTGTAGACACCTTTTGTGTCTCCATTCATTCGATGTCTTCCGGTGTCTGGCCTAGGGAAGGGCGTGGTTACCCTTGTTTCAAAAAAAAAGAAAAAAAAAAGTATTGTACATTGTACAATATCCAAAAAAACATAATAGAAATCCTATATTTTCCGTTGAGAATCATATTGTTTCTTTTGATTCAAATAAAGCACATGCATAAGAAGAGGGATCTTCCAGCATTTGACTATAGTATTCTTCCTTAAATAGGAAACAGAACCTCTGGAACAAAAACTAATATCTAAAACTACCTCCTCTAGCTAAGTTTCTAGGAGAAGTGGTAGACTATTTCTTAATTTTTCATGTAGTTCACACATATTTGGGGTAAGGTAGCTAGAGAAGGCTTTTCCTTTTTCAATTTGTCTTGTGTATAAGTCTTTATAAATTTGTGTCCAAGGGGAAATCTTCGCTTTTTGCAACTTTGCATATTAGAGTGTTAACTTATAAGCTCCGAAGTTGTTCTTGCAAATATTTATGAGGCCAGTTTGTCGTTCATAATCAATGTTATAGCCTTGAACATAAGTCGTCTTTACAAAAGTTGACAGATCTCACGAGATAATCGCCTGACTGTAGTACATTGGTTGCGTTGGCAACTTAGAGGATATTCAATCCTAGGTAGGTGGCCACCATGACTTGAACCTATTCCCTTTAAGCCCTTTATTATTTACATGGCCCTTCTTGATCACTAGCCAACCCAGGGTGGTTCTCTTCTCTCTTCAAATGTCTCTTCAAGCTTTAGCCTCTTTTTCCCTCATAAAGTTCTCCGAGTTATTTAGTTGATATTGTGATTTAATATCATTCTATTGAATGGTCTCATTGCACTCACAAATTTTTTGGAGGCTTAAATTGGATATGTTTGGTGGGTGGATGGTTTTTTCACTGTTTGGTCTTTTTAGGATTTCAAGCTGTAACCACGTCATACCTCTCTTGGAGCCCTCGGTTTTTAGGAGGATGCAAAACCTCTAACTTTTCTAGAGGAGGGAGGATAGCTTGTGTATTTGTAGTGGCTGAGGATGGATGGGTAGTTTGTGACATTTGTAGTGGCTGAGGATGGATGGGTTACCTAGTTCATTGGGCTATGATGTGGATGGTGGTGCTTGTAGGCTAATGGAGTTAAGGGGTTTCCCAATAAAGTCCCTTCAGCTTTTTTTTTTAATTTTTGATTTTTTTTTTAATGATTTTTCTCTTATTATAACATTCTGCCCCTCATTGTATTGTCAAGAAATTTCACATAGATATTGTAACTTGTAAGGGTTCCTTACATCACCTGAGGCGTACTTATGTCATTTTCTTTGCAGGATACTCAATGCATTCTCGAAGGTTCCTTTAAAGTCTAAAGTTTCTTCAAGCAAGGGGTAAAGATATTGTTATTATAATAATTTCAAGCAAATTTAGCATGGCATTGAAACATTTAAATTTCTATACTCATAAAGTAATTGCCTTTTGGAAACATTGTTGTGTATGAACGTCATTTGCTTGTTAATTGTTATATGACTATGAGTTATTGTACCTTGCTTAATTCAAGTTATATCATGTTTCTCATAAAAATAGAAACGGCCATATCATGTTGTCTGGCTATTTGATTGGATTATTGAGAGGCATTATTTTTCCAATTAAAAACCAAATCTTCATTAAGATAAATGGAAGAATCCAAGAGAGCGATAAAAATAGAGCCCAATGCAAAAGGAGCCTATTCAGCTAAGAAATAATGTTACGAAAAAGGCTCTAATGGTGGAGAATGTGTGACATAGGGTAACTGCATAACTCCTAGGTTACTGACACACAGAGGGAGGTGTTCAACTTCACACCATGGTCCACAATTCTTTTCAAGGGTTATCAAGTATTAATTTATTAAATGGAAGAATAAAAGTACCCAAATGGAGGATTGCATGTTGGTTTTAGATGATTAGGATTCAGAGTTTGCTTATGGTTCTTCAGTTTAAGATAATTTCTTTTGGTACTTTGTTCGTCCGCATTTTTGCAATGTTGGTTTTCAGCTCTTGATACTACCAGTCTTTGTAGTTCTTGTCTTGGATCTGCATTTTGCGGCCTAGTCTTGAGGATTGTCGCTTTCAGCTTGAAGCTTGTTACTCTCTTCCGAGTCTATTTAGTCTTTTGTTAACATTTAGTGGCTTTTGTTTTTTCTCCTTTCATCCTTTCTCTTTTATTTCTTTCTCTTGTATTAGTTTTTCTTTTTTGAGTTTTGTTTCTTTGTTTCTTGTATTTTTTGCTTTCTTTACTCTTTTTGTCCTAACTTTTTCTCCCTCGGGAGTTTGATAGAGTACCAAGGGTGGGATGAGAATATTAGTATAATATATGTAAGGGTAGAATAGTAATTAGTACTTTAAGGGGTTTTTAGTATAAATAGGAGTCTTAGGGTCTTTTGAAAGAAGGAATATTTTGGTATTGTTGTCTTGCTTAAGACATTGCGAGAGAGTAGCCCTCTCGAAAGGCTACGGTATGGTATTGTAATGTCCTTCTATCTCTATTATCTTAATATATTGTGTTTTGTTGTTAATCTTTTAGGTGTTAGTTCTGTTGTGCTTGTTAAGGCTATTAGTGTCTTAACAGAGTTGTATCTCAAGCCTTTCTTCTTTTCATTTTCTTAATGAAAATTTTGTTTCCTGTTTCAAAAAAATTAGGATTCTGAGTTTTCCCTTCTTCAATCACACATTAAGCAGTGTGATGCATTAACTGTTGGATTAATATAGTTATGTAATATCAAATTTTCAGGTTGTTTTGGATATTTTTGAGTTCTGGATCTAACTAGTTATCTACTTTTCTAAAACTGTCTTTCGTTTATTTTCCTACTCAGTGATTTTGAGGAGCTCGAGGCAGTGCCAACTATGTCAGTGATTGAAGGACCACTGGAGCCCTCAGCACCACCCTCTACTGTCACTGATGGCTCCGAAGATCCTTCCTTTGTTAACTTCTTTAGTGTCAGTGCTCTTCGTCCCTTTTTTCTTTGTCCTTTTTATTCTTTTAGTTGCATTTTTTTTGGGAATGCTTTTAGCTTTATTTTCATGAACTGATAGTCTTCATACTATGGAACTTTGGCTACCGTAAACCTTTTCTTATTCAACCTTGTTTGTTAGAATTGTAGAAAAGAAACATATTTGTGAAGCCTTTTTCTTATTCAACCTTGTTTGTTAGAATTGTAGAAAAGAAACATATTTGTGAAGCCTGGACAAACTCTCAATTTTAGTAAATGAGGAGAGGAGAGAAAATGTGTGAAGACCAAATTCCAATCAAAGTTTCTTTTATTGTAACCATTATGGAGTGGGTTAGTGGTCAGTGGTCATTGGTCAAGAGGGCCTCAGGGAACTAAAAGGTGAATGGTTCAATCCATCGTGACCACCTACTTAGGAATTAATTTTCTACGGATTTCCTTGGGAAACTACGGGTTTCTTTTATTGTAACCATCATGGAGTGGGTTATGTGTTTATGCCTCTTTCCTTTCTACTCACTGTGGTTTATTTCATTTACAATGCCATTCTGATTCGGTTGACCTTGATGGAATTTCTGTAGGCGGCTATAAATATTGGAAGCAATCCTCAAAATATACCCGATTCAAGGCAGCCATATCATGCTTCAGCTATAAACCCTCCATCTTTGCTTGCCCCTAATATTGTATCACCTCCTGCACTGACTCCACAGCCATCTTTTCCCGTCGTAGCTTCAACTTCGCTAACCTCTCCTTACGGACCACCTGACCCAAACAATAGCGCTAATCAGGTCACTAATCTGGTGAAGCCCTCATCTTTCTTTTCACCTCCATCTTTCTCATCTGCACCAATGAGGCCCTCTTTGCCTTCATCCATGCCAATGCCTACACTTCATCCTCTTAATTTACAGAGCCCATATGGGACCCTAATGCTCCAGCCATTTCCACCACCTAATCCACCGCCTTCACTTACACCCGGTTCTGCTCCCACTCTCAACGATGGGCCTCTTATTAGTAGGGACAAAGTTCGTGATGCACTTCTGATGCTTATTCAGGTATCCTTCTCACTTTTTTTTGCAATATTATGACCAGTAGTTTTGGTTCACCTTTAGAAAGTTATGCTCTCGTATGGTTTGTTGATAAGCTACCTATGTTAGGACTAGAGTTCCAGCCCATTTAACCAGCTTATGTTCATTGCCTAATAACTTTTCTAACATCTCTGAAATGTTAACCATCATGGAGTGATCTAGTGGTCAAGAGAGCCTTGAGAAGGTAAGAGGTGCAAGATATCCATAATGGCCACCTACGTTAGAATTAATTTCCTATAGACTTCCTTGAGATCCAAATGTGGTAGGTTAGACGGTATGTCCCGTGAGAGTAGCCGTGGTGCATACAAGTTGGCCCGTACAGCCACGGATATAAAAAAAAAAAAAAAATCTTTTGTTAACTTTTAGGTGATGGGGCTGGAGTAAATTTAATTATATTGACTAACACTTCACTCCTCCCTTGTGGGATTGAAAATTTTGAAAATCCCCATCAAGTGGAAATCAATATTAATTGAGAAGGAAAACGACTAAGTAGGTCTGAATTATGTTAAATCACGATCACCCCAAAAGTTGAAGCTAAATACATGGCCTTGTGCCATTTTGACTGCATATTTAACTCTGTTTCATTGTCCAGTTCAATTACACATTACGCGAGCTTATGACTATGACAATACTTTAATTCCGAGGCACTGGCTGACCTTTGGATTATTCTTGTGTTGTGTTAGGACGATCAATTTATCGATAAGTTTTATCAAGCACTGCTGAAGGTGCACCATTCTTGAGTATTGTCAAAGGGGGCGAGAGGCGGGTTTATTCGGGCATATTTGTGTGTGAATTAAATGTGTATATACGACTCAACTCCCTTTGAATTATGTTTAAAATTAGTGGGGTTTCCAGTGTAGAGTCTTTTCAGTGTAAAATTATAAAGAGTTTGGATGTTCTTTAAGCTCTCCTTTTGATTTTTGAGCTATTATTATTGCTGACTCTATATTTGGTTCAGGCTTTTAGGAACTTTTGGTTCCACCTTCCAAGTTTTGTTGTTTCCAGGATTTCACTTTCTGCTCATTGTCTTTTCGTCGTAACATTTATCATAAAAGATGAGTTTTTTGTTTGTTTGTTTTGTGAGTAATACTTACGTGGAAATATTTACCCGCCTTAGAACCATATGTTTTTACTTTTTTTTTTTTTTAAGACTTTGATTAATAGAGATAGTGGAGAGAGAAATTCAAAAAAGTAAAAACATGTGGTTCTAAGGGTGGGTAAGTAATTGCGCAATACTTATCTTAGATAAGTATTGCTCTTGTTTTGTAACCCGGGCATTTGCTTGATGTTTCACTAATATTCAGGTGACGTAGTTTATTTATTTATTATTATTATTATTTTAAATTGAACGATATTTGGGGTGAAAGATTAAACTTCTTGATTATTAAATTATACATCATATCAATTGAGTTTATGCTAAGTTCATTTAATTTTTGGTTTTGATTTGAATACTATATATATATTTTTTGAGATTACAACAAGATTTGAGATAGATTACAACAAGCTTTCATATTTGTTGGTTAAAATTTTAAATATTATAGTTTGATCTTAAATTTTGTCCAAATTTTGTAGGGGACTTTTCATGAGATGCAAAAAAAAAAAAAAAAAAAAAAAAAGAAGAAGAAGAAAGAAACTATCTCAAAATTTTAGAAAAAAAATTTAAATATGACAAAAATTGATTCAATCATGTTAAATTAATAACCACCAAATTGATAAACTTTAATCAAATGAAATTTGAAATTAATAGGCTTCAATCAATATATAAAATATTTCTACAAATGCTAGAATTTATTATTTACAACAAATTTTTAATCTTATACTAACCTTTGTCATTAATTTTCTATAAATCATTAGAGAAAATATGATGGGGGATTTTCTGTTGTATTCATTAGTTAAATATCTTATTGGACAAATATAATATTTAAAGCTACCAATAACAAGTCAAGGTTAATAGATTTAGGATTTGAATAAAAGTAATTTTGCAAAAAAATTGAAAATAATATATGTAGGATTTTTTTTTTTGAGTACAAGTTGGGGGAAGGAGATTATAAATACCGATTCCAAGGATCGAACCTGTGACAGTGGAATGAAAATGAATTAACACCAAACCAGATAACTAATTGCGTCACCAACTCATTCAATATGTATGAAAGATTTTAATTGAATATGATAACTGATGTATGACTTAGGATTAGATCATGATTTTGAATCTCTATATTGAGTTTAAAAACATGGGGACATAAACATAACAAAAGTTTGATTTTTCTGATTTCATATAGTTTGAAGAAAAATAGATAGCAAACCAGGGTTTAAAAATAGATGAAGGCTTATGTTAAAATAATTTGATTATTTTTGGTTAAAATTATTGAAAAAAAAAATCAAGATTTTAACTTAATACTTTTATTAAAAAATAATTGGACACTTGTAAATAACAAATAAGAGCAATTTAGATCATGTTTTAATTCCCATCTTTTCTTGCCCACATGTTTGTATCAATTTGGTCTAAATTGAAATACATATAAAAAAATAATATATATATATATATTTTTTAAATTCAACAAAATTTGAGAATCCAACCTACAACAAACTTATGATTACTATATAATACATGATGTCACTTTAATAACACACATTTTAACTCAAAAATAGAACATGTCTACATATATTATCATGAAAGTTTATTTTTTGTTTTTTTAACATAAAAAGAGTTTATCGCACTAGGGGTATTCACAAAATAAAAAATACTGACAAACCAAATCGAACTAAACCGGAGGAGCTTGGTTCGATTCCAAATTCAAAACTAAAAAAATCCGTTTAACGTTCTATCAAACCGAAAAAAATAAGTTCGGTCCATGGTTCAACCAAAATTTGGACCGAACCAAACCGTGAACAACCCTAGTGGTTGCTTAGCGTGTGGACTGCATTGGCGCGCCAGTTGAATGTTCAATGCTCTGTGGCTATGGATGACTCAAAAAGCTTGATTGGCGCAAATATTACTGTGCAGAAAAAAGATAACACGCACCATTTTGTTGTTCATTTCCCTCTCCACGTATACGGATAATTCCTCTATCTCGCTATGCCAGGCTTCACTTTTTCCATTCCGTTTCCAATCTTTACTTCCACATGATTTTCATTTGCTTAACTCCAATTTCTTAAGCTCTGTGTTTTATATGGCGATTGAATTCCATCCTCCCCCAAGGTACTACTATCATTTACACATGATCGTTTCATTCCTTCGTGTTCTCTTTTGTTTTGTTTTCTCACTTCTTGCTTGATTCCTTTGCTGTTTCTCTTCTGGGTTTCTGATTTTATTCATGTTTGTTAGGGTTTTCGCTGTGGTTTGTTCTTATTTTATCTTTTGGGTTGTTGTTATCTAAATTTCTATTTGTTAGTTGTCTGATAAAATTTGAATTTGTTAGTTGTCTGTTAAAATTTGAATTTGTTATGTTTGATTGTTGGGTTAATTTAGGAAGGGGATTTTTTTTTTAAAACCAGGAAATCGGAGCTTCGCTCCACTATACCCGGATAACCACGTCCGTCCCAAGGTCAGGCACGGAGAGATATCGAAGGAATAGAAACATGCGAGATGTCTACAAATCTTTAATGGGTATTGATTGTTGGGTTAATTTAGGAAGGGGAATCTTGATTGCTCGTTTGAAATCTTTAATTTAATGGGTATTGCCGTCTTGGGTTAAATTATGTATATTTGGCTTAAAATTTTAAGTTTATGTTCACTTAGGGACTACTTTTTTCAATAATGTTCGTTATTTTATTTTATTTTCTTTGTGTAGTGTTAAAATAGTTGATGGAATACAAAGGTGAGGAGGGACTCTGTTTTTTAATTTTAGCTGCGGTGGCATGCATGGTTTAATTGTTAATTGAATGGATTAGGAATAATTGGGCTGATGAGATCAAGCTGGGTTAGGTTTGATGACCTATTCTATTGGTTGTCAGTTTATCATTTCATTCAAATTTTAGAAATAAGTTCTTTCTGCTGATTGATGTTTAAGAGAAATGCTAAAAATAAAAATAGCTCAAAGTCTATGATTGGGATATGTAACTTGGCTTTAGTTTTAATATTCAGCAGACATTATTTTCTGCTTTATAAAAATACAAACTAAGACGTAAAATGGCAATGTATTCATGAGAACCGTTTATTTTTAAATCGGTATCTTTGTCCTTTTGTAATTTCTTCACGTAGTTATATCTTTCTTGTATAAAGAAAATGGTAATAAGAACTTCTTTCTGTTTTTATTTCTTTTTGTATTAAATTTTTTTTTTTTCATATCCGTGAGTGTTCGGGCTAGCTTGCGCGCACATCGACTAATGTCACGGGACATATCGCCTGACCCTACAACATTTGGATGTCAAGAAAACTAGTAAGAAATTAATTCCTAAGTAGGTGGCCACCATGGATTGAACTCGTCACCTCAAGGCCCTCTTTGACTACTTGAGCCACTCCATGATGGTTAAGAACTTCTTGCTGTTGTTGGATCTTTTTGTGCTGTTCATCCTTTTTTTTTTGAAGGAGAAACGATTTCTTAAAATTTTGAAATGTGGGAGAATGATCCCAAAGCCTATAGGTTTATCCTTTTTGTGCTGTTAATCCTTTATTTTCGTTTTTGCTAACTTTAATTTGTGCCATGTCCTCAGTTCCTCAACTCCATGGTTTCCATATAATCCAACTCCCACTTATTTTTTGTGCAATAGAGCTGCTCAATTGGATGGTCTACTAACCCGCTGGGGTAATTCAAGGAAGAGATGCCTTATAAGAGCTGTTTTATCAGAAAAAAATGACAGTAATCTCAATACTCGTTTCATAGGTTATAGGAAAAGCTATTTACAGCTTTGCAAACAAAGAAACCTCTCGCCCCTTGCTTCAGCTGATGAAAGTGTAACCGTCAATGGGAGCCCCCAAGCAAGCACCAGTTCTGATGTTGGGAAAATGAGGACCCGATTAGACGACTCTCGCAATCAAGATTATAATGATGGCCTTGTCCAATCTCTGCATGATGCTGCAAGAATTTTTGAGTTGGCTATTAAAGAACACAGCGCGTCCTCGAAAATGCAGTGGTTTTCAACAACTTGGCTTGGCATAGACAGAAATGCATGGGTTAAGTCGCTGTCTTATCAGGTAATAACTTATAACTTGACCTTTACACGTACAACTAACTTATGGTTCACCTTCCCTTTATCCATCCCTTCTCATTTTCTTAAATAAGTAGTAAATTACTGCTCTTATGATCCCTAATGAGCGACACTTATAATATAATACCATATATATGAAATATGGATGTAGACATAGTAAAGACAGTTATCATGTATTTTTTTCTTTCTTTTAATTATAACCGAACATTCCCATACATTTCAACTATTTTAAATTAAAACACTTCTTTATTTATGACACCTTTAAAACAGGATTAGTAACTTTTTTTTTGTTGTAAATTTCATTAATCAATGAAAGTGTTTCTTAAAAAAAAACATTTGAAAGAAGTGATGCATACAACTTAGAGCAAGGTACATGTTGCTAGAATTACGTAAGTACCTCAATGTTGTAGGGTTTTTTGGAAACTCTCATCCCAGCAGCTGAACAACTTTGATGTCAATAGATATTTCAATCTCAAACATTATTTCTCTAATCTAAAGGGAGTATTATTTACAGGCCTCTGTGTATTGTTTGTTGCAAGCAGCTAGTGAAATTTCATCTCGGGGTGATAGTAGAGACAAAGATGTCAATGTTTTTGTTGAAAGGAGGTAATAATTCTCCAGCCTTTCGTTTAGGATTGGTCAATCATATTGAACTATATAATCCCTTTTTTCCTTTCTCACGCAGAGTGTCTCGTATGACTGAGAACATTTTCCTGGAAATGATTCAGTATCTGCTTATACTTGCTGCCAACACATTATTAAAACAATGTAATTTTTATTAGTAAACTGGTATTTGGATACCAATTTAAGGACACATTAATTAAATTAGTCTTGAATTTCGGGTTTGCTAAAGTACTACGAAAGGATCTCTCGATTAGTCTTGTGGTTTAAGAAGTTAAAATTAGCCTTGTGTATATTTAAAATATGATAGGCTGAGCTTCTGATAGAACCTGGATTTATTGATTACCAAACCATAGCGAGAATACACGATAAACCAAGTGATTCGAGGTACTTGGACCCTCCTTGACTCTTGAGTTCTCTCAAGCCCCAATTCTCATACAATTCCAAGATCCCCTACCACTAACTATCCCTCTCTATTTTTTTTGAAACAAGGTAATCGTGCCCGTCCCTAAGCCAGGCACGGGAAACATCGAAGGAGTAATGTCACAGGTGAGTATATCCTTAAAGCCCAAGTCTTCAACCACTGTGCCACCCCTTGGGGACAACTATCCCTCTCTATTTATAACCATAATATGTAACTAACTAATTGCACACATTCCCCTAATATATTTCTAATACTTCCAAGGCCCAAACCTATCAGCTTCTTGATTTTGTTTTATTTATTCTCTATTTATTACGTGATTTTTTCATTATTATACCATGCTAGATATGCAACCAACGAAATTGGAAGTAATTCTGCAATAACAAATGCAGCTACACTTCAAAACCCAGTTATATTTTCTCTCTAATTTTTTATTTTTTATTTTTTTTATTTATATTTAAAAGACATGTACTGCATTATTGTTCTTCATAGTTTTCTGATATCCATGATTAGATGGTATTGTTAGTGGGTTTGATATTGATTTACTCTTCTACCTGATGCTCATAATTAAAAGCATCAGTTGTTAATCGTGCACTTTTGCAGTTTACTACGCCAATCTGCTCCCTTAGAGAGCTTAATCAAAGATGAGCTATTAGCCAAGCAACCAGAAGCTTATGATTTGTTTTGGTCCCAGCAAATCCCGATGGTGATAACATCATTTGTTAATTATTTTGAACAGGATCCACGCTTCTCTGCTGCAACTACATTGTATGTATCTCATTTGTTAGTCCCTGAATGTTTCTGATATTTTTCAAACCTGAAGGAGTTATGGAAAATTTATTTGCTTCATTGATGGCAGACCTGTGGGCTCTGGCAGTACAAGTGACGTATCACTCCTCATGCTTGCATTGGCTTGTCTGGCTGCTATCACGAAACTCGGGCCAGCTAAAGTTTCTTGCCCACAGTTTTTTTCTATAATTTCGGAGATATCTGGTAGATTGATGGACTTGCTGGTAGAATATGTTCCTATTTCTGAAGCTTTTCAATCCATAAAGAGCATTGGTCTGCGTCGAGAATTTCTTGTTCATTTTGGCTCTAGAACAGCTGCTTGCAGAGTAAAAAATGATTTGGGTGCAGAAGAAGTAATTTTCTGGGTTGATCTTGTACAGAAGAAGCTACAACAAGCTATAGATAGAGAAAGAATATGGTCCAGATTAACTACATCAGAAAGTATCGAGGTCGACATTAATTACTTTAACCTTCTAAAATCTTAGAGAAACACTTGTACATCTTACCCCTCCTAAAGTTGCCTTGTTGAATTTAATTACAGTTTGTTGGCATATATAATGTAAACAAATTAGTTAGAGAGAATGTGGTCTAGACCTATGAAACCGTACCTGAAGAATTGATGTCAGCATTGAATGTGGGACCGCAACTTCTATAGATAACTTATTGAATGCGAAGTTAATGAAGAATAGGAGGTTATTGAAATACAATTTTGTAGGATTAACACATTATTTTGTCGTTGTAGGTTGATCCTAATCCACCTTCAATTTTCCTTCTAACTGACGCTACTAGATTTTAAGTACCTAAATTTGTTCGTTTGTTAGATTATGATGGAATTGAGATCCTGGAGTCTGGAGTGTGCTTTAAGAGATTTTCTTGAATTTGACATTCATTGGATTACCAACGACTATGCATTACAAATGCTACAAAAAGGATGAAGTTTTGGAATAAGGAGTATTTAAAACAGTGACTTCACTTAACATGTTTCGAGGAGGATCGATCATCTACATCGAGAAATATTGCATTTTCTTTAGGGTTTAATTCGATTAGGTTGGGGGAATATCCTTTCCATGCTCCCCTTTCTTTAATCATTCAAATTTTTGTCTACATTGTAGCTGAAAATGAAAAATATTAATGATTCCCCATGTAATCTTCATGCAGGTTTTGGAGAAAGATTTGGCTATATTTGGGTTTTTTATAGCCTTGGGAAGAAGCACGCAGTCTTTTCTCTCTGCTAATGGGTTTGACGTTTTAGATGATTCTCTTGGAAGCTTCATCAGGTATGCGTTGAGGTATCGCAAAATGTATGGTGCTGGTTTTCAAGTGTTGGCTGTGTATATGGCTTCTTGTTCTAATGCAGGTACCTTATTGGGGGGAGCGTCTTATATTATCCTCACCTTTCATCAATAAGTTCTTATCAATTATACGTGGAGGTTAGTATCCATTTTGCTCATTCGATAGTATTAAGATATTTTGGTTCATTAAGGATTTATGATAAATTTTGAACTTCCCAGGTAGTTTGTGAAGAGTTAGATTGGCTACCATTTTACCCGAGCAATCCTGGCTATTTAAAACATTCTCATGGCCATAGGCGCGAAAGAGAAGGTCCTCCAAATGTTGAAGCAATCCCCCAAGCATTAGATGTTTGTGCTCATTGGATTGAGTGCTTCATCAAATATAGTAAATGGCTGGAGAACCCTTCAAATGTAAAGGCTGCAAAATTTTTATCAGTAGGGTAATTGAACTCTCTCTCTTTCTCTCCTTGTATCAAGAGCATGGCTCATGCAATTTCATCAGTTAGCTGCATTTGGATCATATCGCTTAAACCAAATCTTTTGAATGTTAGGCATACCAAGTTGTCAGACTACATGGAAGAAATGGGTATTTTGAAGTAAGTTGACGCTATCTCCTTTCTCTCAATTATATACATGCACGACCACACAAATATAAATTGATGCTCGAACATTATTTTTTTATTGGTAAGAAACAGATACTCAAACAATTTGAGCACACAGTTTAGTCTCAACTCCTGTGGAACTGATAGCTTATGAATTGGTTCTTTTCTTTTTATTCAACAACATTTGGGGTGGAGAGATTCAAACCTGTAACCTCTTGGTTACTAACTTACTAGGTTGTACAAGATGCTATTAGAACTCTAGTTTTGTTGGCTTATGAATTTTTAATATATTTATAATTAAAAACCTAGTCTACCCCAAGGTTTTTTCAGCATCTTTAAGGAAAAGGCCTGCCCTTACTTTTTGTTGGACGGCGTCCTTAGCAATTAAATTTTTAATATGTTTATAATTTAAAACCTAGTCTACCCTAAGAGGCGGCCTTACCAGTAGAGGCTTGTGGCCTCTTGGTCATAGCGGTTTAGAGGTCTTAGGTTCGAGTCTTTGAGTGAGTTTAATTGTAAAATTTCTTGTTGTCTCTAGAATTCGAGCCTTCGGACAGACGTTGGTGTCCACCCCTAGGTATGTAGTAGAGCCGAATATAATATCAAATGGTAAAGTGGGCAGCTTCAATTTTTCGGTCATAAAAAAATTAAAACCTACTTTGGCAAATAAAGAACATTTCTTAAACAAACAAAACCGTAATTTCACGATGAATATTTTCTAAAAATCAAAGACAAATACCAAAGTTCCGTTTCATAACCATTTCTTAACAAAACTTTGTTCTTCGCATGACTCACTGAAGCAAATCAGTGGATTAAAGTAATTGTACTCCTCATTTTAATAGTTTCCGCCTTATAGCCCACTCCAACCCCTGAATTGGGGCCAACCAATCGGGCATTGTTCAATTATAAAAGATTGGACCGGTTTTGTCTACTCCAGCCCCGACCCCTAGTTGTTAATCTTTCTTCTTTTAATCTTTATCAGTTTCTTAACCCAAAAAAGGTAAGAAAGAAGTTAAGAAAAACTGCTCTCGGTGGAAAAGAACAAATTGTGCACCATGTTAGCACTTGGGATTACCGGTTTGTCTTTCGTTTTATTTTTCCTTTTAAGAAATCTTCAATGCCAGGCTAATTTGTTATATTTTTTTGTTTCTACTTTCTTTTATTCGACTCCTAATAATTTCCAATTGATTCTCCACAAAATTTAAAGTATCAATTTTGTTTTTTGATATCTGTGAGTATTTGAACTCGCTTATGTTCACCTCGACTATCCTCACACGACAACTATTCGACCCTGCTATATTTGGTTGTCAAAGTAACTCACAGGAAATAAATTCTTAAGTAGGTGGATACTATGAATTGAATCCATTATCTCCCGCATCTTATAGGCCCTTATTTGACTACTAGGTCAACTCATGGTGGTTCACTTATTGAAAGATAGTATTGTCACTTCCTGATACAATTTACTTGATCCTCTTCACTTTTTTTTCTATATGATTGTTTCTAGTTTTGTCTTGAGGAACTAATAATTTTGTATCCATTAGAGTTTTAATCTAATTCTTGAAGTAGCAAGTGTTTTTCTCTTTTAACCTGCCTAAAATGTCTTTCAGGAAGGAGATGCTAGAGAGAAATACCAATATTTCTATTCAAAAGACTGGATCAAGTAATTCTTCATCCATTGAGCGTGAAACTGAATCCTTCGACAAGGTCTTCTTTTGAGTATATTGTTTTTCATTCACATGCAATATCTTAATGCAGCCATGACCCAATCTAAAGTTTAATTGCCCCCTTTCTGTTTTGATTAAGCTTCAGAATAGATTTTTTTCTCTCTTGTAAAACAAATTTCACTCTACAATATATTCATGACTGTTTTGATGAGTAACCGTGATTTTAGTAGAAGTAAATTAGTTCCTAAGTAAGTGACTACTTTGAATCCATAACCTCTAGATTCTTAAGGTCCTTATTTCATCATCAGACCAACCCACAATGGTTCACATATTATATTATTCTTGATATCTCCGACCAATAAACATAATTCATTGCAAGAGTGTATGATGAAAAAATGTAGAAACTTAATTTATGATATCTGCATATCCTAAAATTTTCCTTTAGTTTTTCTGTTCCTTTTTGGGAATTTACTGAAAGCTTCTGATAATTTAGGCTTTGGAAAGTGTTGAAGAAGCATTAAAACGACTGGAACAGTTGCTTCAAGAACTGCATCTATCAAGTACCAGCTCTGGAAGAGAACATTTAAAAGCTGCTTGTTCCGACCTTGAAAAAATAAGGAAACTTAAGAAAGAAGCTGAATTTCTGGAGGAATCTTTCAGAGCAAAAACAGCTTTTCTTCAACAGGTATTTCATTTATCTCAATGATTTTGGCTTGCTCCTGAACTCAATTGTAAAAGATCAATATTCTTAGTTATTGTTTGTTGAAATATCCTGCAATAATGATAAGAATGAGTATTTGAACAAGTTTTTTCTGGATGTTAATTAAGAAGGATTTTTTTGGATATCAAGAAGGATTTAAGGTAATCTAGTAGAGGAAGGAAGAGAGAGAGAACTCATCAAAGTTAATCTTATAGGATTGAACAGATCATCCATTTTGAGATATCAATTCATAACGTTATTAGAGGTAATCTAGTAGGATGGAAGAGTAAGAGAACTCATGGTCAAATGCTAAAACAACTCACCGTTTTACTATTGCATCCATTATATTATTCTATCATCAAATTGAACATATTGAAGTTAATTGTATACGACAAATTTTGGTGTCCACAAGATTTTATGTGAAGAGTTTCATTCATTGTAGCACAAGTATACTATGTTTTTATCCTGATGTACATGATTAATAAACAAATGTTTAGTGTGTTCTTTCTCAAGTCTCTCTTTCAGTTAAATTAAGTCTGGTGAATGTGCATAAGAAACTGGAACAAAATTTTCCAAAGTTAGGTCGTAACAGATCAAACTCATGAATATCATTCAGAAAGTCATCAAAGTCCGTAAGAATTAAAACCCTATCATCTGTTAAGCCTGCAAGAGCTTGCAATGTCGATCTCACATCATTATATTTCTAGTACATAGTTTGTTTCATGTGGTTTTAATTGAGTCAAAGATGATATGTCTCTCTTTTTCGTTTATTCTCTATGAGACTTTTTTTTTAAAATTGAAAACACAATTTTTTTATTCTCTACTGTTATGCTCATACTTGCATCTTATATTGATGCTAACATAACCTATAGTTTCCGAGTCATCATTCTTGAGTATTAGTACTTGATTTCAGGAAGACGATGAAAGTCTAGGACAATCCTCCAGTAGCAAAAAACGTGAATATCTGAAAAGAAAAAATAAAAAGATGGCTAAGTCAGTTATCAACACGAGCAACAGGCAAGAACATCCTACTTGAATTTGAGATTTGAATTACACCTTTGTTTTTTCCCTTTTCATCAGCACTTGGGTTTTTCTTTCTCTGTTGCTTTTACCTTATGTAAAGGATATAAATATGTTATTTTTGGTAGATCTCGCAGACTATGGAACTTTTTGGTCCCTTCTACTTGGCAACCTGATCCTGAGTCAGGCCTCAATCAATCAGTATGTCTCCTTTTATTTATTATTGTTTTTCTAATTTAATTAGGTTTTTGACATTCATTTGATGTGTTTTTATGTTAACAATCTATTGTCATTGCTGTAATGTACCATAAAGCATAAAAATGTGTTTGTCGAATTTGTTAAGGCAAAAGTTCATTCTTTTATTCTAATAATGGTTGTGTATGTATCTACGTTTGTTCATAGGTGATAGGATGTAAATTGATGTGTTCCTACAATGATATGGATTATAATTCATTGGCAAATTTTCCTTTGAGCTTCTGATGTGAGCTATCTTAGGAGTTCTAAGCTTCAATCTTGGGAGGAAGCAATATTCTTGTATTTAGAATTTTGCTAACAAGTACTTTGCTTGATAATCATTTTGCATTTTTGCTACACGTAAGTATGCTTGCTATTTCTTTAACTGAAAAAACTTAAGATCTCTTATTGTGAAAATTGTCATTGTAATTATGTCTCTGATTTCTTCTTCCACGTTCTCGTTTACTAGCCTTGAAAATAAAATTTTTGAAGTTCTGTTTCTTATAAAATAAAATAAAAAATTTATTAGATGATTATTGTACCTGATATGAGGAAATTAAGTGCATGTCACGTGTAGTCATCATTATCAATTATCTTATGCAGAAGGATACCAAAACACTTGCCTAGACATGTTTTATAAAATCTGGAGTCTTTTGTTCTTTTAAGGAAAATAGGTCCAGAATTTGAAGCTTATAGTTCGTAGCCAAATTTACATTCTTATTTGTGATATATTGAAGAACCATTTTATGAATGCAGGAAGACGGCATTGAATCTCAAACTTCTGATATAGATGTAACAGGCACAGAATTGAATGAATTCCATCGTTTTGAACTTTTCCGAAATGAACTAATAGAACTTGAGAAACGGGTACAGATAAGCTCTGAAGAATCAGAAAATGATGAGGTACATTATTAAGTATGCAGAGGTCAGAGAGTTCATTGCTTCTCCCCTTCCGAAGTAACAAACTTGTTAATATTATTAGATAGTACGAGATTCCATCTCGAATGGAGTAGGCTATAAATGTTAGGAGGTTTCTTCACTTTCTAAATGTAGAATCCTCAACATGTTCCCTCAAGATGGTGCTACTTTGGGATAACCATTCTTGAATCGGATCCCAATTTCATGTTTTTGACCCATTATAATAGATTTTGATATCATATTAAATAGTATGAAGTTCCATCTCAAAACCAATAATGAGAGCCCACCAATGCTTGTTCAAATTTAACATCTTGTTCTTCGGAATTTTCTAGTTTGTCTTGAAATTAGACAAGCCCAGAAGAAGTTTCTTACTTTCTTAGAAACTCCTTAGCTGGACTTCTTTTTGTTGCTTCATTTTACTTTTTGGCAATTGGTGTGCACAATTTTGGGCATGTAACTACAATAACAATGTCTCGTGACTCCCCCTATAGCGATGACCATTTCCCTAGATGTGTAACACGACCAAAAACTTTGGGTTCAACAAAATAAACTGGATGTAATGTCATCCTTAGTTAACTAGGACATTATAGACTCTCATTGTAAATATTTTTTCATAACCAGTCAAGTATTCTTTCCAAGATCTTCAACGATATCCACATTGTTTATCCCCACTCTACGGAAGATTATAATAACACACACTTGAGATGTCTAAACTTTTCATTACATTTGAGATTTTCCTCCTGTTTTACAAACTAATCGCATATATCTTTCTTTCTCCAGGATCCAAAGGATACAGATAATGCTCCCAGTAGTTTCCCCAAACCTGAGAAAAGTCGATTTGTGCCAATTCAGAAGAAAGACGATATTATTGAAAAATCTATCGACAAGCTAAAGGAAACCAGCACGGTATGAGTATCATAAAACTGTCTAGCCCCTTTCCTTGTAGCCTGTATATAAAAAAATCGTGGTTGCTACATACTATCTCAACTTTTTAGGAGACCAATATGCATATTACGTTAGTAACTTTAAAATATTTGATGGAATTCTGGAAGTCAACCTCAACCATCAAACTGCAACACTTATCTTTTTTTTTTTTTTTGGAAATCGGAAAATCGGAGCTTTGCTCCGCTATACCCGGGGTAACTACGTCCGTCCCTTGGCCAGGCACTGAGAGGCATCGAAGGAATAGAAACACGG
The DNA here is from genome assembly GCA_037833695.1 of Sechiopsis laciniata. Taxonomy (NCBI): domain Eukaryota; kingdom Viridiplantae; phylum Streptophyta; class Magnoliopsida; order Cucurbitales; family Cucurbitaceae; genus Sechiopsis; species Sechiopsis laciniata. The sequence goes on along the minus strand of JBBMKA010000026.1, from coordinate 10,242,088 downwards.
GAGGTGTAATCGTGAGATTTGACTTGAACAATCGTTCTAATTTTATTAGAAGAGGCATTGCCTTTTTATAGAGTACACAATAACCCTAACGGGCCTACTGGGCCTGAATCTAGGTAATCAGTAATATATACAAACACATATTATAAATATAATCCTAACACTCCCCCTTAAGCTGGAGCAAATATGTCTATCATGCCTAGCTTGTTGCAGAGATAGTTCATGCGAGCTCCATTTAGCGCTTTGGTGAATATATCACCCAACTGTTCCCCAGTCTCTACATAACTCGTTGAGATCAAACCCTGCTGCATTTTTTCTCGAACAAAATGACAATCAACTTCAATATGCTTTGTTCTTTCATGAAATACTGGATTCAAGGCAATATGGATAGTTGCTTGATTGTCACACCATAATCTTGTAGGTATCGTAGTTCTCATCCCGATCTCGTTCAGTAGCTGAACAAGCCATACTATCTCACATGTCACTTGTGATATAGCTCTGTACTCCGCTTCAACACTTGAACGGGACACCACATTTTGTTTCTTACTCTTCCAAGACATTAAATTTCCTCCCATGGACACATAGTACCCTGAGGTCGATCTCCTATCTTCTTTAGACTACCCAGTCAGCATCTGAATAACACTCAATATTAGATTGTCCATGATTCTTGTATAACACACCCCTTCCAAGAGCAGATTTCAGATAGCTCAAAATCTGTTCCACGACTGTCCAATGATCTACTGTGGGAGATGACATAAATTGACTCACTATACTCACAGAATAGGAAATATCTGGTTCTGTTAAATAGTTCAGTTTCCCAACCATCTTCCTGTATCTTTCAGGATCAAAAAAAGCTTCTCCTTCTTTGACAAACTGTTGATTTGGTACCATCGGAGTACTACACGGCTTCACACCTAATTTTCCTGTTTCAGTCAATAAGTCAACAACCTACTTCCTCTGAGACAGCAAGATTCCCTTCTTACTTCTCATGACTTCAATACCTAAGAAATATTTCAGGTTCCCAAGATCTTTGGTACTAGACTGGCTATGGAGGAAGGTCTTCAGTGAAGCTATCCCAGAATCATCACTTCCAGTGATTACAATATCATCGACATACACTACCAGTAACACAATTTCGCGATTAGACCGACGATAGAATACATAATGATCTGAAGAATACTTCTGCATTCCAAACTTCTCAAAAGCTTGACTGAATTTTTCAAACCATGCTCGTGGGCTCTGTTTCAACCCATACAACGATTTACAAAGGCGACAAACCTTAGTATTCTCCCCTTGACTGGTGGTTGCTCCATATACACCTCCTTTAGGACATAACCATGCAAAAAAGCATTCTTAACATCAAACTGATATAGTGGCCAATCATTAGTTGCAGCCAGAGAAATAAACAATCGAAGCGACGTCATTTTTGCAACAGGGGAGAAAGTTTCACTATAATCAATACCATACGTCTGGGCACATCCCTTAGCAACCAAGCGTGCCTTGAGTCATGTAACAGATCCATTAGAGTTCATCTTGACAGCAAACATCCACTTGCAATCGATCGTTTGTTTCCCTTTCGGACGAGCGACTAGTTCCTAAGTTTCGTTTGCATCCAATGCAGCCACCTCCTCGACCATTGCCTGGTGCCACCCAGAATGGGACAAAGCCTCACCAATGGTTTTAGGGACAGACACAGAATCAAGTGAAGTTAGAAAGGATAAAGATGGTGACGACACCTGATGATATGACACAAACGAGAAAATAGGATACGTACAAGAACGCTTACCTTTACGAAGAGCTATGGGAAAATCAAGATCATCACTAGATTGCAAGTCATATAACGAAAAGCTCACTGGTACGGGGCATGCCTCTGAGGGTTGCGAACGCCTGGTGTAAACCTGAGTAATTAGTGGACAAGACGGAATATGGAGCTATGGAGGTGGTTCGGGGCCACTAGATTCGGAGACCACCTCATAAATCATCACATCCTCCTCCTCCTCAGAAGAAGGACTGGACAAAGGACTGAACGATGTATCCTCAAAAAAGGTAACATCCGAGGAAACAACATATCGATTAGTGCTAGGGAAATAACAATGATAACCCTTCTGAACCCAAGAATGCCCAAGAAAGATACATTTTAAAGACTTTGGGTCGAACTTGGTCCGACACCCAAAGATCTTTGGGGAAATATGAAACATTTCCTTAGATGGAAACAAGATCTGGAACGAGATTTGATTATTGAGATCAGAAGATGGCATTCGGTTAATGAGAAAACACGCTGTGGTTATAGCATCGACCTAAAAATGTTTTGGAACGTTCATATGGAAGGATAAGGCTCTCACGGTTTCAAGCAAATGCCTATTCTTACGTTCAGCCACTTCATTTTGAGACGGAGTATCTGCACAAGACGATTAATGAATAATACCTTTTTCCCTGAGATAAGCACTAAGGATACCTGAAAAGTATTCACCTCCATTATCAGTACGTAACACTTTGATAGATACATTAAATTGATTACAAATTTTAGCATCAAAGGCATAAAAATGCGAAAACAACTCAGATTGATTTTTCATTAAATATACCCAAGTAAGACTGGAAAAGTCATCAACAAAAGTAACAAAATAACGAAATCCTGTTTTAGACACAACATGACTCGGACCCCAAACATCTGAATAAACTAACTCAAACAGAGCATTAGCTCGTTTATTGACTCTAGGACTAGAACTCAAACGATGAAATGTTGCAAACTCACGGAATTCAAAGATGGTACCTTACTAAAATCAGGAAATAACTTCTTCAAGACAGACAACAATGGGTGACCCAACCGACAATGAACCTCGAACACAGATGCAGTGCTTGCACAGGCTACAACTTGACTGGTTGTTGATCCAAGATGCCCACCCCCAGCTTCATGCCCCCTACCAATAATCTTCTTCGTCAAATGATCTTGAAACAAGCAATAACCAGGAAAAAACGAAACAAAGCAATTTAAGTCACGACAAAATTGCCTCAACAGAAGTCAAATTATACGAGAATTTAGGTAGGCACAAGACAGAAGGCAATGATAGGGTCGGGGTAAGTGTGACTGATCCTGAGCCCTAGACGGGAGACAAGGATCCATCTGCCAATGTAACAACAAAAAAATGAACAGATGACAATGAAGTGGAAAACAAGTTAATATTACCCGTCATATGAGCAGTAGTTCCAGAGTCTATGACCCACTTCGTAGATGACGAAAGAAGGCAATGATTGTTAACTGACTCAGCTAGGGTTGAGCAGGAGGAGGATCTGAAGACGATGACTGTGATGATGCGTTGGGAATTCAGAGTTTAGCAAACTGATCAGTCATATTTATCACTGGAAGCGAGTTGGGCTGTCTGAAGCCCTTGATTCTGATACTGTAACTTCCTTCCGTTTTTCTTGAGATGCCCTGGTTTTTGGCAATAATAACATATCACTTCTCCCCCAACTTTTGGACGTCTTTCACCACTTGAATCCTGAGTCGATCAGATTTCACAGAAGTATGTAGATGTCTCCCACCTTGCGTTCCACTGGGCGTGCTAGTCCTTCCAACCAGGGCAATATTCGATGACACCTCCATAGAAGTCCCTTCAGTGCGTTGGAGCTCCGAAACACATCATTTAAGCTTGGAATCTCAGTTCTAGACATGACCTGAGACCTAGCAGCTTCATATTCTGGTCCAAGACCTTTCAGAAAGCTAAGTACTCCCACCTTTTCTCTCTCAGTCTGTTGTACCCCAATATCAGCAGTAAAGGGCATTAAAGAGTTCGACTCAGTGCCATTATTCTTGTGTCGAGTGTAATAAGTTATAAGAGACTCTCCATTGCGATCAACGTGACAGTAGGACGTGCAAACGTCATATGTCTTTGCGACCTGCTCCTTCCCAGAATACAAAAATTCCACGAACTTTGTAAGTTCTTTTACAGTAGAAAAGTGACTTATCAGGTCCACGGTTTCATTGTTCATAAAGTTCGTAATCTGATTATAGACGTGCATCATCACGATCCCAACGTTTTTTTTCTACCTCATCCGTAGGTGGTTTTCCATCCATATGACCCTCTAACTCATTGTATAGTAGATGATTCTTAATCGTTCTACTCCAATCGAGGTAATTCGAACCATTCAACTTGCGTTTTGTAATCTCCATTGAATGAGAAATCACATTGGTATGCTTATTGTCGCCCATATTACCTTGATTTAATCAAAACGGGCAGCAAATAACCTAATATTTTGAAAAAAAAACAGAACAGTACCACCTTGCAACAAGCCAAAAAACCCACAGTAGCTATAAACGGCAAATCCGAGACGCTCGTCGAAAATTGAAAGTAAATTGTACAGACCTAAAGTACTCCTCGGCGCGAATAAAACCCACAAATAATTGCTCCGATCAGAGCAGCAGCGGCGATCGGCGGCTGGCAGAGTCTTGCGGTGGCGCGTGCGGCTTCGTCGTAGTTGCAGCTCGACGGAGCTGCAACTACGACGAATGTGTAGATCGGCAGATGATCTACCAGAATCGGCCGGCAGTGATGTTCAACGGTGGTGGCAGCTTCATCTAACAATTCATGAACTGAACAAAAAAACCTAAAAAACCCTAACACGGCTCTGATACCATGTAATCAAGAGATTTGACTTGAACAGTCGTTCTAATTTTATTAGAAGAGGCATTGCCTTTTTATAGAGTACACAATAACCCTTTCAGGCCTACTGAGCCTGAATCTAGGAAAGCAGTAATACAAAACACATATTATACATATAATCCTAACTGGAGGCACCTGCAACACTTAGTCATCATCTAGCCTTAGTCATGTATGTTGTTTTTTTTTTCCCTTTTCATGGTGTTATGGTGTGATTGAGTGGTTTATGTAGAATTATGTAATCAAAACTTATTTGATTTGATTTTATTCCAATTATAGTTTTTCCTTTGTTAGAATAGATTTTATCTTAGGATACATCTTTTCCTTTTTTGTTCCATTCTCTTGTATTATATAAAATCTTATATTATTGGGTTAAATAAATAAGAAAAGAAATACCTTTTCCCTCAAAACTACATGGTATCAGAGCAGGAGGTCATGAGTTCGAATCCCTGCTAAGTCGTTTCCTCCCCAATTAAAAATTAAATTCTACTTGTAGGGCTTTTCTCAAATTTCCAAGCCCACAAGTGAGAGAGAGTGTTGGTTGATATAATTAAATTTACCCCAATTCATTAGCTTAGGCTTTTGGATTGATTGGTGGTTTGACATAATTCAACATGGTATCAGAGCTTACCAAACCCTAGTCGTCAACGCATCCAGTTCTTGGCAAGAACATCCTCTCCGACGACCTCTCTTAGACGAACACCTCTCGGCGTCCCATTCCCAGTCCGCATTTGCGTTCTCTCGGTGCCAACCTCATTCATAGTTCTCTCGTTGCCAACAAATCATCCTCCTCCAGAATCCGAAAAGATATTTGTGGATGTCATTCTTCTCCGGCGAAAACGCACTAGAATCTGGTAAAATTTCTTCTCTCGGTGAAATCGTGAAATTGTGGTGGTCATTCTCCTCTTGGAAGCCACCCCACCCTTTATAAATTAAATCCACCAAACTCCACCCACCTGGACCGACCCGACCCAACCCAAACCACCTAAACCAACCCAAACCTCAAGGCAAAAAAAAAAAAAAAAAAACTCAGTCTCTGTTTGGTTGAACAATTACTCTCCAAAAAATGGCAAAACATAGGTTAGGAAGTGTGAGTTCCGAAAACTCCTCTCAACCTCAACTCCAACTTCATCATGATTCCTCCTCTCAAATTGTGACTGATCACAAACTTCAAGGTCACAATTTCCTCCAATGGAATCAATCTGTATTTATCTATATTTGTGGTCGAGGCATGGTCATTTAACTGGAGATACTCATGTCCCTAAAGTGGACGATCCAAAATATTGATTGTGGAAAATTGATGATCATTTAGTAATGTCTTGGCTTCTCAACTCCATAACTCCAGAAATTGAGTGCAAAAAAAATATGGGATGCTGCTCGTGAAACCTATTCCAGTTCTGAGAAATTATCTACTCTCTTGGCAATTGAAACTCGGTTGTATAATTTGCAACAAGGAGAATTAAATGTCACGCAATATTACAACCTTCTTGTTTGAAACTGGCAACAGTTAGATGTGTATTAAGTTTACACTTGGAAGTGTGGAGACGACATGAAACTTTACAAAGATATTGTTGAGAAAAAGAGAGTTTTAAGATTTCTTCTGGGCCTTAGACGATGTTAGAGGAAGAATTATGGGTGCAAAAACTCTTCCTTCTCTCAGAGAAGCCTTTTCTGAAGTCCGAAGGGAGGAGAGTAGAAAGGAATTAATGATGCCTGCGACAGAGTCATTTGTTGAACCAAAAGCTTCAGCCGTGGTAACACACAACTCTTCTCAAGACAACAGATTTAAGAGAGGGAACCGTCCTTAGTGTGATCATTGTAAGAAAGCAGGTCATACACGAGAAACTTGTTGGAAAATACATGGCAAACCTGCAAATTGGAAACCTACTAAGAAAGTGAATGCTGGCAATCAAGTCCATGCTCATGTTGTCACTACTCCTTCACAAAATTCTTCATCTTTCGCTGTGTTCTCAAAAGAACAACTGGAAGCATTACAGACAATGATTGGTCACCTCTTCTTCTCAGCATCTACGTCCTCATCCTCGGGCGAGCAACCCTCCAGCAATCTTGCATACCAAGGTACAAGTTTTTCTTGTCTATCTATGCAGCGTGACAACCATAAACCTTGAATCGTGGACTCTGGAGCATCTGACCACATGACTGGGGACATCACCCTTTTTCAGCACTTCAAATCCCATCCTGTATACTCATCAGTTTGTATCGCGGATGGTTTTCTCTCCGAAGTTACAGGAACAGGGTCTATATAATTGATTGATGACTTCAATCTCTCTAATGTGCTTTAGGTTCCTAAATTGACCTTCAATTTGATTTCTGTTAGCAAACTTACAAGTGATTCAAATTGCACATCTAACTTTGATTCACATTTGTGTAAATTTTAGGAGGTGGATTCGAGGAAGGTTATTGGTTGTGCTAGGCAACATGGTGGCCTTTATCTTCTTCAAGACAAATGGCATTCAAGTTCGGTCGTCAGTCCAAGTCCTAATTTTTGTGTTAAGTCTGTCAGTTTTGTTTCCAAATCAGAGTCTTTATCAATTGAAAGTCAAGTAATGTTATGGCATTTTCACCTTGGTCGTCCAAACTTCATGTACCTTGAAAAACTATTTCCTGCTTTATTTATTAATACCAAATCGAACCTTTTTCAATGTGAAATTCGCCAACTCTCTAAACATACGAGAAATGTTTATTCGAGTATCCCTTATAAATCTTCTAAGCCTTTTTCTCTAATTCATAGTGACATATGTGGACCTTCTCGGGTGAAGAATATATTAGGAGCACGATAGTTTCTCACATTTATTGATGACCATACCAGAATGACTTGGACCTTTCTAATGAAAGACAAATCTAAAACTTCCAACCTTTTTCGTTCCTTCCATGCCATGATTTCAAATCAATTTAGGAGTAAAATTCAAGTCCTTAGAACAAACAATGCTCGAGACTATTTTAATTCCAACCTTGGCCCATATCTCTTATCTCATGGCATTGTTCACACTAGTTCATGTGTTGACACTCCTCAATAAAATGGTATTGCCGAAAGGAAGAATAGACATCTCCTTGAGGTAGCTCGTTCTCTCAAGTTTTCCTCCAATGTCCCGAAGCATTTTTGGGGGGAAGCTATACTCACTGCCACATTTCTCATAAATCGTCTGCCCAGCCGCATCCTAACCTTTAAATCCCCCTGCGATGTTCTAATTAAAATTCATCCCCCATTAAAAAACCTCTCTTCCAACTTACCCCTTCGTGTGTTTGGTTGCTCTTTTTTTGTCCATAACCATTCTCCTCAAAGTCGAAACTTGATCCGAAAGCCATTAAGTGTATTTTTCGAGGGTATGCATCCCACAACAAGGGATACAAATGTTTTTCTCCAATCACTAGGAAATTATACACATCTATGGATATCACTTTCTTTGAAAACCAACTTTACTTCACCGAATCTCAAATTGAGGAGGAGAATACGAAGGAATTTGAGCTTTTCGCTGTGGAGCCCCTTATTCCCGTTACTCCTCAAATAGAGTCATCTGTTCCTCAGCTCAGTATTCCCATTATTCCTGAAAATGAACAACCTGACTCTCAAAGCATCCCTGAAGTTCCTGAACCTCGAATGCCTTTTGTCTACACTAGAAGAAAAGAGGCTGTCGTGCAAAACCAAGAATGCTAATCATCTGAACCGGATTCATCACCAGTAAATTCCACTAATGAGAATACTACCATTATGGCACCTGTGGTTGATGATCTAACCTTACCTACTACTCAGAGAAAAGGTGTTAAGAGTTGTACTAGCCATCCCATCGAAAAGTATGTTGCATATGGGAAATTACTTCCTTCTTATAAAGCTTTTGTCTAAGAAGCACAGACACTTCTATTTTGACAACGTATCCGTGTCCTACTCATGTCCGACACTGATACTTCCAGACTCTCTTTGAACATTTGTCCAACACTCGAAATTCCGTGTCCTCCTTTATTATTATTATTTTTAATTTTGGACTCTTTATGGAAACACCACAGATACTTCACGGACACTCCATTTAAGACTTATTTGTTTCAAATTGTCGATGACACGACAACGGTTGGTGGAGGTCATCGTCGTCCATTGAAGATAGATGGACTAAAATGGAAAAATGAAAGAAAAAGAAAAAATAAATGGAAAAAAGAAAAGGAGGTAAAAACTACAATATTTTGAGATTGTTAAGGGTAGGCATTGAAAGAATGGTGAGATTTTGTTTTTTATTGAATTTAAATGGACTCGTATAACTAACTACGTAGGTTAAATTCAATTTCTGATTCAATCTTCATGTTCATCCTTGTTTGAATTATTTTTTATAGTTAGTAAAAAAAAACGAATATTTTGGATTTGATTTTTTAATATTATATCATAAAAAAAATAATAATAAATAACGTGTCCTCGACGTATCCGTGTCCTCAATTTTTTAATAATGGCGTGTCTACGTGTCCGTATCTCGTGTCCGTGTCTTTGCTTCTTAGGCTTTTGTGACTCAGTTGGACAACACTCACATTCCGTATAACATCCAAGATGCTCTTAAAGATCCAAAATGGAAAGAGGCTGTTCATGAAGAAATCAGAGCGCTTGAAAACAATAAAACATGGTCTCTCACAAGGCTTCCCAATGGAAAGAGTCTAGTTGGTTGTAAATGGATTTTCACAGTAAAATACAAATCTGATGGGAGTGTGGAACGATTCAAAGCAAGACTGGTTGCAAAAGGGTTCACACAATCTTACGGGATAGATTACGAAGAAACGTTTGCCCCTGTTGCAAAATGGAATATTGTACGTGTTCTGTTGTCATTAGTTGTGAACCTAGATTGGCCACTTCACCAACTTGACGTCAAAATGCATTCTTGAATGGTGATCTCGAAGAAGAAGTTTATATGCAAGTTCCTCTTAGAATGGAAGATGATTCCAATAGAAATTTGGTGTGTAAACTAAACAAAGCATTGTATGGTTTGAAACAATCTCCTCGTGCATGGTTCGACAGATTCTCTAAAACTCTCATCAAAAGTGGCTATTATCAATGTCAAGCTGACCATACCTTGTTTGTAAAATCTTCAACTAACAAAGTTGCAATCTTAATTGTTTATGTTGATG
>JBBMKA010000026.1:10207255-10217871 GCA_037833695.1 Sechiopsis laciniata | reverse complement strand
ACAATACTAGTTGGTCTCAAGAAAAATTGATGGGCTGTTGTTTGAGCTCTCATGAACAGATTGGGTCGGATCACGGACCCGAATAGGTGGGTCTCGTGAGTCGCGTGGATCTGATTGTTTTTGGAGAAAACGTCTTTCGTTGGAGAGAATCCTATTGGTGAAGAAACAAAAACCCACTTCAAAGAGTTAGCTGCAACACGGGGTTTGCTTGGGAACCTTGTATTGGTTGCAGCTTTAGAGAAGCGCTTCGACAACATCAACTGAAAAAGGTTGTGGCGCAAGCTCAAGAACCTTGTAAGGAAGCTCTGATACCACGTCGATTTAGGGATACAAATAAGTTGTATTGTATTAATCGATGATTTAGACTTTACAATGAACCTCTTTAAACAAGAGAAACCCTATTTACCAAATAAGGCAAATTCTAGATAAGGAAATATTACATATGGAATAATTCAATTAAAGGAAGAATATAAAATCAAATCAAATCAAATAATTCAACATAGCTGATCGACTGCCATCCAGAATTCGTATTCCGGATTGACGACCAAAGGAGGGGAAAGAGACGAAGTAGAACTTAAGGATAGGTGGGGCAAGATTTTGCTAGAGGAGGAAGTTTCCTCTATCCATTTTGATGGTAGTGATTTGAGTCAGCAATTGATTGAGCGGCGGGCTTACGTTGTCGTGTTGCCAATGGCTGGAACGGTCACAGTAGGTAGCGTAGGAGCAACCAGAGTAGTTATGGTAGCAGCGGAAGAAGCTTCAGAAGGGCTTGCCATGAACGAACAAGGCGAATGATACCAAGTTAAACAAAGAAATGTTGGAGAATTTTGATTCTACATTTTGTGTTTGATAAATTGATGATTGATTACAGAGCACTATTCATTTCTTAAATAGAAGACAGAGAAGGAATAGATGACGGAAAAGTTTGTTACACAGCAGGGGATTTTTACAGAGGCAATCGTAAGAAACCGACAAAAGAGAAGCCTCTGGATATACACAAAATAGCCAGCTAATGAGGCATTCGAGGCCTTTCTTCAAATGGGTTTTAGGAATGTGAAACCTGATAAGTTTGTATTGGCAAGCTTAATTAATGTTAGCTTGTTCTCAAGTGGGTAATTTGGAGTTGGCAAAGTGGGTTGAATCATATGCTACCAAGTGTTTAGTTGATCTTCCTAACTAGAAAAAATAGGGACACTTTAATTTTGACAATGGAATGAAAGAGTGGTAGAAAAAGAAATACCCTGTTGCAGTTGAATTTAGTTTATTGCATTGCTACATTCTATCTGCAATTTATAGTGCACCAGCGTTGATCTGACTTGGGTTAACATCTTCATTCATTACAATATCAATATCATTGTTATACTGGAATTCAGATTATCGTTTTTCCCACACTAGAACTTTTGGTTTTTAGTACTTAAATATTATTTACTTTAAAATTTTAACCATTTAAAAACCAAAATGAATTGTTTTTTTCTTTCTAAAACAACTTTAGATGTGTGGAAAGCCCAGAAAAAAATGTGCTTAAGATATCTTCATTTTTTGTTTTTCGGTTTCTGCAATGCATGTCGCATTGCTGTATTGTTGATTAAAGAATGTGATAGACCCATATTATGTTAGATTAGTTAACTGAAGTAAGCTACAAGTTAGTTACTTGGTAAGTCTATACCAAATGGTAGTGTGAGTTGAGAAAGAGAATTATAATGGTGTAAAGGGTTAGGCCTTTGTGAGGAAGATTGGGGAGTTCTCAAAACATACCTATCTGAATAATACTATGATAGGTTTCTATCTGATTGTCCAAATACGAGCTCTCTAAATTTTCAGTGGTAGCAATGAAGTGCAATTCAATTTATTGATTTGGGAAATATGTGCATCCTAACATTGGCATGTTTTGTTCCACAAGATTATTTTGATTACAGAATTGAAATTGAAGTTAATCACTGGAAACTGAATTGTGTTCCAAGTAAGACATGGCTACAGCAGCATGAAGAGCTGCTCCAATTGGAAGGGCCTCCTCATCAAGGACAAAGTGCGGCGAGTGCAATGGTTGGTTTGATCTCAGAGTCTCATTCCTCGTCCCGATCCCGTATATGGTAGCTGCCATCCTCTGTGAGAAGAAGCCGAAGTCTTCAGCACCCATGGTCCATGGAAGAAGTTGCACATTTGATTCTCCAAGTAAGCTATTTCCTACCCTATTTGCATGTTCAAATAATTCTACATTGTTAACCATTACTGGTGTATCCTCCATAAAATCCACTGAGGCATAACAATGATGCACTACTGCTTGTGTGGTTATGACCTGTTGAGGAGGGATTAAGTTCTGTCCAGCTTCAAAGTAAAATGGAATTTTATTAAGTTGGTGAACTGTAATATTGCATGTTATACCTCTCTGATCCTTTCCTTAAGGTATGAGAGACCCTTAGGAGACAAGCTCCTAAAAGTTCCTCCGACTTTCACGGTTTCGGGAACTACATTTTCTGCTTGTCCTCCCTCAACAAATGCAACTGTCACCACCTACATTGCTGATCGTTAGTTACTGGATCGTGTTGGACACAGATACTTCCGCACATGTGTTCAACACAAAAAAATTCATGTCCCCTTTTGTTTTATTGCTTATTAAAAATTATACCTTTTAAGAGGCCGATAATATGACAACAATGCGATGTTGGTGGAGGCAATCGATGGTGTCAACGACGTCCATCGAAGGTAGATGGACAAAAATGGAAAAAGGAGAGAGACTGGAAATAGAATGGAAAGGAGAGAAATAAGGGTAAAAGTACTAAAATATTTTGGTATGGTTAAGGTTAGACTTTCTTATAAGTTTTGTTTTGGGGAGCTTTTAGTATGGTGAATTGGTTTGGACTTAAATGAACTCATACTCAAAGGTTTATTTCAAATCTTAATTAAATTTTGATTTTGATTAATTTTTATTGTTAGTAGAAATAGAAACAACTAAAATATTTTGGATTTGATCTTTTAATATTATATAATGATAACTAAAAAAATAAGTGTCCCGGACTTATTCATATCCTACACTAAAAAAAAAAAGATGTATGTTGTCCTATCCGTGTCCGTGCTTTCTCAGACTAGATCCATGTATACAAGTTGTCTGGCTATGCATTACCTACCGTTTAATGAGTGAAATTACCATTTCTTACCTGTTATTAGGACTAAGCGTTGAGTGGTTAAATAATTTTATATCATGTACTATATTCTGTGCTGATGATCTTAACAAATGGAGAAGATTAGGGGCACGAAACTTACTCCGGCCTCGAGAGGATCCGTCTCACGAGATACGATTTGTTGAAGAGCTTGAATTATGAAAGCTGTTGCCAGAACTGGGTCCTTGGTCTTATGTGGGGCAGCTGCATGTCCACCCTTTCCTCGAATCAAGGCTGAAAAGTGTCCTGCTCCGGCACATACTGGACCCGGCCTAGAGGCTATGACGCCAGTTGGTAAAGAGGGCAGGACGTGCAATGCAAAGATTCCATCTATACCATCAACCGCATCTTCTTGTAGCATTTTATAAGCTCCATTACACTCTTCTCCAGGCTGGAACACTAGCTTTACAGTTCCCTTCAACATATACAAACAATCCTGGTCAGTCCCTTTCTCACTTAATCAAACAAACAGAATTTTCAACTACAACAAACCCACGAGTGAGGTTAATTGTAACTTTATTGCTGTCTCACGAGTTTGGATCTTGAAAAAGACGCAGATGCCCAGAGTATGTATGTATGTAGTGGAGCGAAACTCCTTTCCTGGTTATCAAAAAAATTATAAGCCTGCAAATTCTTACCTTCAGTTTGTCTCTTTTACTCTGTAGCAACCTTGCTGCTCCTAATAACATAGCAACATGTGAATCATGACCACAGGCATGCATTTTACCTTCTACCTTGCTTTTGAATTCCCATTCTACCAGTTCCTTCAAAATTATATGAAGAGATTAAACTTTATATTAAGCTTGGAGAATCTGAAACTGTTCATCAATTTGTAATCAGCTTTTGTGCTCCCTGGCAATTGATAACAACAATTAGCAAGGTTCAATTTCAAGTTTTCAGGAACTAAATGAATTTGTGTACCCATTGAATATAGGGCCATAGAACAAGGATAGGAAGCCAACATGTTTAGTTGAAAGCAGTTTCTTGATAATTGAAACTTGGATAAGGCTTCAAAATGTGCCCAACTATAACCACCTTGTTGTCCCAAGCGATGAGACTTGGGCTTTCTAAAGTATAAAACTACGAGTGAATTTAACTGTAAAATTCTTTGTTATCTTTTAGGTCTGGTTCATAGAACAGGCGTGCCCCAATTATGTAAGGGGGGCGGAGCTTGATTCTCGGTTATATATAACTACCTTGTTTTATCCCTTGTTTTAGGTGATGTTACAAGCAAGAAGAGGAATACCAATTGATTGGATTACATTGAGAAAGAGAGAGATAGTACCTGAAGAGGAAGGGCATCCATGTCTGCCCTGAGAGCAAAAACAGGTGTAGAAGAAGAAACATAAGGCCCTTTAATGGAAGCCACCACTCCAGTGTGGGCAACAGGCCATTGGTAAGTGATTCCAAGCGAGTCAAGCTCAGACCTCACCAGTTGACTGGTCCTGTACTCTTCAAATCCCAGCTCTGGATGTTCATGGATTCTTCTTCTCACTCCTTTTATCCACTCCATGAACTCCCCTTCCTTGGCCAATCCCAATAGCTTCCGGGTCAGCGAGTCGAGCTCCGACCCCGCCGACGGCCGCCACAAGGCCACTCCAAACACCACCAGCATCCAACAAAACAACTTGCACGCCATGCCGCCTCGCCTGCTATGCTATCTAAAAAGCAATGTTTGCTGATATGTATAATTTTATTATTGAGTGGCCATGGTTATATTATAATGCAGAGTGGTTGGACAAACCAATTTGGCCTTTGGGAACTGTCATATTATTGACTATTGAGATAGAAAATAATGGCCTTCCTACAATACCTCAGCTTTTTTTAACATCATTTTAAATGGGGGAAGAATTTAGATGCTGATTGGGGTACATCAATCTTTTTGTAATTCTGCCACGTGGCACCTCCTTTTTTTCCTTTTATTTAAAAAATATATATATTTAATTGGATTATATTTTCTCACGTCTCTTGAGCAATATTTTCAAGTTGTTTATGAGCTTTTGGTTATAATTTATCTCTTCTTCTTAAGCTCATCATCTTGGAATTAGGGTTTAGTTTTCTTCTTATTTTCATCATCTTGGAATTAGGAATTGGAGAGGAGTGAAGGAGAAGTACATTCATTTATCAATTTATATTTTTTTAAGAAGAAAAAGAAAACCATAACGACTCACAAATTGTGTGAAAGGATGGATTCAAAAAGAAAAACATCTAGCTCAAGAAAATAGTGACAGATGATTGAGCTGCAAAAGATTGGTGCAGTTCAACCAGCACAACGTCTCTTTTAAATGATGTTCATAATCAATATATTCAATGACCAAAAGGTTCCTGGGTTTGAGTATGACACTCTCAATTGGCGTAGTTGGTCAAGATTTGAGGTATATTTTCTTCAAGGTTCGTTTGAGACCTTCTGATTTTAATTTGTAAATATCTTCCAATTGTGTCTTCACTCGTTTGATATATATCTCGATGATGCATGTTAGGTACAAGTCAGTGGTGCCTCGGTATTAGAGGAGCGAAGTTTCGACTCCAACTCCCAATTATAAAAAAAAAAAAAAAAAGAAACTATAATCTTTCTTAAAAAAAGAGAGTAGATGTGTTACAAATATCTTTATAAGAGATATAAGCTACTATTCTCGCTACTAATTAATTTTGAGATAGAACCCTATATTATCTAATAAAAATTTATAGTGTGGTCACATTTTGAATTGAATCTTAGATTTTTAGATAAATTCAAATTTGCAATGAGTTCCTTTGGACTTCCTTACTTTCTTTAATGTAGACAAGGGTGGAAACATGAAAACTCGTGGAAAACTCGTGGATTCCCCCTATTAATTCTCTTAAATTGTTGGATTGCAAAAATTGCTAAGATTCGTTTACTTTTTGATAATCTAGATAATTAGAATTTTGGAATACTAAAAATTATGGATACTCAAAATGATAAATGTTTGACATCTTTAATAAACATGTTTATTTTATAGAAATATTTTTAATATTTATATAATTATGTTTATTTTATAAACTTCGTACTAAGAAATGTTTTAAATATTCTTATGATTTATTCATATAATTTACACATTCATTTATACAATTATAATTTATATCATATATTTATCATTATTAAGTTAAATATTATATTTTAAAATAAATTTAATTTGTAAAAATAGTTAAAAATAAGTTTTTTTTAGTGAGAAAACTTGCTAAATATAAAAATGTAAATAATTATTAAAAAATTTAATAAAAATTAGCATTATATTTTAAATTTCAATTGAATATAATCACAATATTATTTATTTAATAAAAAAGATTTATAACAAAAGGAAAAATATAAATATAACTAATTTTATACGATCGATTGTTAATGCATAATTGACTTAATTAACAAAATTGATTAAAAAAGAACAAATTATTTTATTTTAAGTTATAAATTACGTACAAAATATAAAAAGAAATAAAAAATGATGAAAAATAAAATAAATATAAAAAATAGGGGATTTTGCATGTATAACAAAAAAAGGTAAAATATTTCCATCTATAGCACAAAATCAAAACTAATTCATTTGTAGCAGAAAATTTAAATTGAGTTCTATCACTAGTTGAATTCTATTAGTGATAGAATTCGATCAATAATAGACTCATTCTATCACTAGTTGAATTTTCTATTAGTGATAGAATTCCAAATTGAGTTCTATCACTAATCAGTGATAGAAATTAATATGCTATAAATAAATTATTTTAAAAATTGTGCTGTAAATATAATAGAAGAAGTAGAATATGCTGTTGATGGTAAATTCTCTAAAAAAAATCGTAAAGGACAAATACGCCAGGATACTTTTACATGGACATCTTAAAAATTTATGTTGTCATTCAAATGACTCTCATATAGGCATTTTAAGATATCCTAATATCTAAAGATTGTTGAAATATTTTATTACCACAAAACAAACAAAGTAAGTATCCGGATCTCATGAGAATTTTGAATTTCACAAAGTAATCAACCCTTAAAAGAAGAGGAGATATGATCTTAAAGATCGATTGTGGAGTCAAATCATGAATTTTATATTTTATTTATTAATGAATTCAAAATCCCATCGAGTTTCTTTGGACTTTTTTCCCTTATGGGTAAACTCATATTTGATTATTTTAATTGCATTAGATGCTATTAAATGCTTGATTGTGGACATTCAATTGTTAAATTTGAGAGGATTTTTCATCTATTTTGTTCTAGTGGTTAAGTTCTAAGTATTTTGTAATTAGTATTGAGTATTTCTTAAACAATGTCATATTTCCTAGTTAAATTTTATGTGATTAGTTTATTGTGCAAGAGTACTTCAAGTTTAAAGTTTAAATTGATGCTATCAAAAGTTTAAAGAAAATCGATCCACGTAAAAATGATTTTTTTTTTTTTTTCCGTATTTTCTACTAGTAAAACTGATACAAAAAACCTCTCGACCTAGAATGGTTCATAGAATTAGAAAATCTATAGATATCTCAATCTCCCAGGCATACAATTAAAGTCTTTTTTGAGAAACTTATTGCTACAATGTATAAGAAGCTAGTGACAAATAGTTAGCCAAAAAGTCCCCAAAATCTCACCCACCTTGACCATATCTTGCTTATTCACTTCAAAATCCTTAAGATTTTTGTCGTCAACCATTTGTTAGGGTGCCTGTTGTTAGGTTGTGCATGATACCATCCAAGCACTACTTATTATTTGTAAAAATCCGTAATTTCTTACTACGTTTCCCACGTCATGCTAACTCAAAAATAGTTACTAATGCATTATTCAAATGTCAAACTTAAAATAACTACTGTTGAATTTTATTTCAAAATAATAAATAAATACAAGTCTTTGGCCAAGGTATTTCAAAAATAAAATCAATTAAACGAACAAATAGATACAGGTAAAGGCATCCATGCCCAAGTGTTACAAAAAATTTAACAGAAATAACAAGAGACTAAACTCTAGTATGTCCACGAACGACAAAGATTATCAACTAAGTTAATAGCCTAGACAGAGCTAATGCAGCAAGCTCCACCCATGATCTCTTCAGCACCTCCCAGCTAACCGTCTCGGTGGTGTCATCTAATTACCTGTGGAAAGAAAATAACCACAGAAATGGTGAATATAAAAGAATACTCAGTAAGAACTCCCCAACAGGGATACAATGCATTAAGAAGAACTCAACATGCTAGCAATAGATATCTATTCTCATCACAACATAGCTTACCAACCGACCATGAGTTTCGTTACCTGCCTTTCTCAATCAATCCACTTCGCTCTCAACTCAACTTAACTTTTTACTTGGTCATGAGGTTCGTTGCATGACTCTCTTATAAGGCCTTTAAGACATTCACCTAAACATAAGAATATGACTGATTATGAAGTACATTACAAAACTTTTTTGTGAGGCCCTTGAAACACTCGCCTAAATGCAGGAATATAACAGGTTATGAAATTCGTTACACAACTCTCTTGTGAGCCCCTTGAGCACTCACCTGTTCTAGATAATACGACTGGTCATGAAGTTCGTCACACAACTATCTAGCTCAAACACAACTTTTTCACTACTGGTGTACTAACGACACTGGTCTAGGTGAGCCATCTACCTGACACTCGGTGCGTGTATGCATACACAGCATGGTGCTGAAAACCAGTCAGGTGTGAGGGCTACACAGTACTGACCTGGTCCAAGTCGACATGCCTAACGACTTGAAGAAAGGTGTCCACTAAGTCACGGTCCGAAAGGCCCTCGCCAGCGATCCGAGTCAGCCTGTTCACACCTATCGCCCCAAGTTAAGACCCTCCCATAGAAGGCATACACTATGATCAAGGCCCGCCTATAAGGCTACAAACTAGGCATTGCTGAAGCAACGTGTTATAACACATCACCAGCTATCAGGCGCGGGATTACAATCCTCAACGACGTCGACCCAATGAGACAACAATACATCGTGTCTCTACAGCCTCTAGATGATGACAACTAGGAGTTCTATTGTAACGACCCAGGTTTCCGTCCCAATTCCCCAAGTACGTTTCCTAGTTAATTCGGTTGTTTCGTTGGGCAGTTAGGGCAGTTTTAGCTTTGAGGGGCATTTTGGTAATTTCAGTTTAGAAGCTAGTTTGACAATTCAGTGAGCTTCTAGGTCATTTTTGCATTTCACTGAGATCAGGGCTGTTATTGTGATTTGCAGGGCATCAGAGTTAGTTTTGCATTTTGGAAGGAAAAAGGCTTGTTTTGGCTAAGGAATTAAAAAGGAAAATTAAAAGAAAAGAAAGGGGCTTTGAGTCTTGAACGATCAATAGGAAACGAGCCAGAGGAATTTCGATCGTCTTCTTCTCTATTGCCGCACAGTCCCCATCGCCGAGCCCTAGCCGCCAAGACCACGCCTTGATCGCCATCGCTACCGCTCGCCTACGCTCACGCACGCCCTTCGCCGAGCAGCCCCAGTTGATTACCTTGCCTCACACATCAGGCCGCCAGCGATGGCACAACCTCGCCGATCCGCCCGCAGCCCTACTCGCTTCACCACAGCCACACCTCGCCTGCTCGCTGTCAGGGGCACGCACACCGCACCGCAGCCCAGCCCTGCATTCGCACAGCAGTCTGCTCGCCCCAGCCCATTGTTGTGCAACCCTTGCACAGCGACACGCCCAGCCATGACCTTTCCCTTGCTGTGCCGCACGCACCAGCCCGCTCACGCCCGCAGCTGCCTCACCGTGCCGCACACTCCCTTGCGCAGACGCCCAGCAGCACGGTCCTAGCCACTCATGCTCGCACGCACAGCCCCTTGCCAGCCAATGTTTTAAAAAGCCCTGAACAGCCCCAAAAATGCCCCATAAGGCGCAAGGCGTGCAGCCCGTGCCTCGCCTCATTAAGTCGCAGCCCGCAATATTAAGCGCACGCCTCTCGCGACTTTGGTCTGAGGCGCAGTGGTGCAAAAGGCGGGCGCCTAGCGCGTTTAATCTTGTTTTTTTTTAATTTTAAAATCGAGCGTCAAAACGACGACGTTTTGCCTTTTTTTTTTAAATAAGCCAAAAATGAAACTTCCTCACTAAGTTTTCGATTGCAAAATCCATATTTGCAAAACCCTCGACTTCGTCTTGTCTTCTTCATCGACTTCTTCTCAAAATTCTTCGACAGCTTCTTCGGCGACCTCAACGTCTTCTTCGACGGCTGTTGAATCTTCTTCTTCAACTTTGAATCTCTCTTTTTTTCTTTTTAAATATCAAACCAACTGTTGTTTCATCTTCTCTTCTCAGTTTTTTTTTTTTTTTTTTAATTGTAATGTTTGCATTTCATTTCTTTTCAGTTTTGATTCATGATTAAAGTTGATGTTCAGTTTTGTAATGTTTGCATTTCTTCTTCTCTGGAATTGGATATGTTTCACTGTGTTATAGAGTTAAAAGATAAATTTTACATTTTGATTACTGACTTGGACCTTGGCTATGTGTTTAAC
>JBBMKA010000026.1:10189061-10207155 GCA_037833695.1 Sechiopsis laciniata | reverse complement strand
AGACGAGAATACATATACACACACACACATATATATATACACATATATATATATAGCAATTAAATGAAATTTAAAAAAGAGGGAGAGGCACTCATATTGCGTGGATCTACAATAATAATAATAATAATAAGTGGTAGAGACTGAGATTTGTACAAATTAGAGAAAAGAAAAAGAAAAAAAAGAATCCAACGGCGAGGATTCAAAAGCGAAAGACGGGAAGCGAAACAGAGAAAACAGAGTCCCAAATCTCAGAAAAAACCCTAACAATAATCCGATGATGAGACGGCGAATTCAAGTGCAAGAAACACCGAAGCAACCCTCGCAAATCCTCCTTCGAGTAAATCTCGTTCTCCAGAATCATCTGCACCATCGAATGCCGGAAATCCAGGTACGGATCGTCGGAATCCTTCTCCACTGCCACGCTCCCGCCGCCGCTTCTGCCTAATCCTCCGAACGTCATCGATCTCGCCTCCGAGTCCGAGTCCGACGACGGCGGCGACTCGGAATCGGCGGCAGCTGCGGCGGAGGGTTTTTGTTTGAGGTGGAAGAAGCGAGAGAGCTTTGGCCTGCAAATGTTGAGATCTACAGAGAGGGAGCTCAATTGAAGATTTCTTCGCCCAGTCGCCATTCTTGAAGAAGATGAACAAAATTACAGAGAGAGAATTTTTTTTGTTTGGGAATGAGTTTAACGAAACCATTTGCGAGTATTTATATTGGGAGAGTCGCTTTCGTTTGGATTTGATCGTAGTTTTATATATATATATATAATTAAATTTGTTTATTTTTTATGAAAAAATTGTTCAAGTCTAAACCTTTTCTAACAAAGTGGGTATTGAACTGCAAAGAATCAATAATCATGTATCAATAAGTAAATTGGAGTTTCAAAAAATTAATGTTTATGGATTATTGTTCTTTCCGTGGTATCTATCATATTAGGTATAAAGTATTGTATTATTTTTGCTTGGATATAAATGTCTAATTCATACGATATTTCAAGAGTAAGATACTTTTTGTATTTATAACTATTTGTCTCACATATAAGTATTAATTCACAAGCTGAATATTTATTTGTATTATTTAACGATGATTATGTAATTTTAAAGGATACAATATTAAAAGAATAATCATAATTTTAAGTTTAATATATTAATACTTCGTAAATAAGAAAATGCTATAATTCATAAATACATATGAATTACCATTCAAAATGTTTATATTAATTGAACTACTTGTACAAGACATGAGCATACTTAATTTTTTCAAAATTAAAATCTAAAAATTCAGAGGCAATAAATATTGGTTTTGTTGAGAGATTGATGGAGTAAATAACTATTTTTAAAATAAAATAAAAATAATTAATCTCATTGAAGTAAGATGGTCTTTTCAAAAATTATTATTTATTTAACTTAAAATCGATAAATATTTTTACAAATACTTTTAAATTTGACTAGAATGGCAAATAGTTTTCTAAAATAAATAGTTGGTGCAATTTCCTCTTTTTTTTTTCTTTCAGATTGTTGAATCTATAAATTTTAAATATGTTTTTTTTTTCTTGTTTTTTTGGAAACTTTAAATATGTTTGTTGATTCCAGTGCATTGTAATAAATTTTATTTTGGTCACTTTTTTTTTTGTTGAGAGTTTCGCATTTTTTATAATAAAATTTATTAATTGTGTCCATTTTTACTACAAAGACTACTCTAATGAGACGAGAAATGGAGGAGCGAGGGAGAAGAAAAATAATCACTAGTTAAATGGGAACAAAGAATGACAAACTAGGTAAATATCTAAATTTAGGAAATTTTTTATCTAAAAAAAATGTCTAAATGAGAAACTTTTAAGGGAAATTGTATTAAATATTCTCTTTTCAATAAATATTTACCAATCTATTCATTCTTCATAGCATTTTGCAAATCTATTTTGTTATTTAAAAACCCTGCAAAATTAAGTTTTATTAATCCCATTTTGCCCTTGAAGACATTTAATTCAATTATTAGAAAATTCCATAATCACTTCCTTGCTTATTAACAATTACTCCATAATTTTAGCTTTCCTTAACAAACTCATACCTAGTCAACACTCTTTTCTCTCTTGAAGTTCCATTTCCACCAAAACACGTTCAATTCCGATTACACTATTTTCACCATCAACATCAACTTCTTTTATCCTACTTTCATTGTCGACAGCAAAATATTCCTATCATAAGTTCTGGTTTCAAGATTGTTTCTCCATTTTCGTCAAAAAATATTCATTATCGGCAAAAAAGTTTTGTCTTCCTCACGTAATATGTTCAGGTTTTTCATTCCCATTTCCTAGTTATTCTTGTGTGTACCCTTCATTCTCATCCCCTTATTTTTGTACGCCCACTGGCTTTTTATTCAAGCTTCCTTATCATAATAATCATTGTACAATACATCAACAACTTCTGACTTGTTCCATTCAATTTCAGCATGTCGCAATTTGTTCGGTTTGATATGTCCTTCTTCAGTTATAGATTTATTTAACCATACTGTATAAATTGTTTAGTTATTTATCTTTTTCTTTAATTATGGATTTCTTTAGCCACACTGTACAAATCAATAAGTTTGTAATATTCTTCTTTAATTCTTGATTTATTTAACCATACTGTACAAATGACTAATATATTCTTGACAAAACTGTAATTAAAGTACAATGCATACATTATAACTGTCAGTAGTTTATGGATAATATACAATTTACTCACCACATAGTACAATATTATAATTACAAACTACTGTTTTTTCCGTTTGTACCATCTTATGTGTACATACATTCATATTAGATTATTCATCTTAAATAGAAACAATTAGTAACCTTATCTACATAGCGGGATGTGGAATGAAAATGAGTAACCCTATTCGTGCTTTCTTTTCATTAATCCATCCCATCTTCCCACTTCTTTGGTCTAGTCCACTTCCGGAGATAATACAGTACTTTTTAGACCAGACTAGTCTACATTCTTCATTGGTTTCAGATTTTTGGACTTCTGCAATACATCATCATTTTATTTGTTCAACCCCCTTATTCTTGCCGCAATGGGTATGTTATCCTCCTGCAAATACAGAATTACGAAAACAGTAAAGAACCCACAATATAAACGACTAATCAAATCTATATCAGGATAAGCTTAAGACGATACATGCAAATAAATCTATGCACAAGAGCAAACAACAGTAAACATTCAATAAACAACATGAGTAATAGATGAAACCTATCAACAGAATACTGTACATGCAAATAAATCTATACACTCAGGAAAATACCCCCTTATACCCATTGTTGATTCTTCTTCTAAGACCAAAGAATCACAAATCGACGGTATAGAAACTAGCCCTCCATACCCATTCTCGATTCCCCTTCACAGACCACCAAATCATAAATCGACGGTATACAAAATACCACAAACCCCAACACCTACTGTTTTAAAACTGGTGAAAATCGAAAAATAGACACATTTCATACCTACGCCGGCAGTAGTTTTCCTTTTTGTCCATTTTTCCCTTACTGCTTCCGATCAACTATACATATGAAAGAACACCAAAATCTCCGTTTGAGTGAATGCATAAGGGTTTTTTTATGGAACAAAATGTCTCATAAAAATGGAGAAGAAATGAAAGTGAAATGGCGACAGGCTTCTATTTTGACCAAAATGGATGAAAAAATACATAATTATGTGGCGCATTTTTCGGTGTAATGGGTAAGGAAGTTGTGGAGATTTTCCTATTTTGATTCCATTTTGAATTTCGCAATAAATGGAGTGTAGGGTATATTTGTAAATGTATAAATCAAGTATAAAAGCTTTTAATAAAGGAAATTCAGAATTGCTAATTGTTTTGGCAGGAATCTAGTTTTGTAAATATTTTCTCTATTAGATATATATATAAAAAAAGCTCAACTTTTAAAATGAATGTTTACTTTTAATTTTTTTTTTAATATTTAATTAATTACTGCATAAATGCAAAAGTCTAAAGTACTCATCTTAATTTGTTTCAATTTTTATTTTTAATTATTTCAAATAATATTCTATTTTAACTAACATGAGATATAATATTTGTTTTCAAACAAACAACTCAATTAAAATAAATAAAGATCCTGATTTCAAAATTTGAAAATTAAAATAAATAATTACGTTGGATTTTTTAAAAAAGATATTGAATTATGAATTATTTTCTAAAAAAATATTAAATTTTGAATTCATTTTCCTTCCATCAAGATGAAAATACGGGTACATATTATGTCCATGTCAGTACATCTGCTCTCCAGGTTTTCCCAAAACGTAGTGAAAAGGACAAAATAATAAAAAAAAACTTACCTGCCACCACAATGGTCCTCCCGTTAAGTCCGGGATGTACATCTCAGTACGCGTTTGGACGACATCTGCCAAGAGACTATAGTCATTGTACATACCACCAACGAACCCGTTGTACATCCATTGGACGACCCTGTCATCTTTTAGTATCTTCGACTTTTTTTTTTTTGTGTCCTGTCTTTATACAGTGATATGCTTATAACTTTTGAATTTTCGTCCAATACCAATTTTTCCTCGAGACAAAACCAATAGGGATAGGGAGGTGTTGTATGTGATATCAACAACCGAGGTATTGTAGTTCGAGTAAATATGTCCCTCATCTCAACTCTCATTGAAGACGACCATAACCGATGTAACATCCATTCACAATTAAAAATTTGAAACTTTTCCTAGCCCCTTGAAAATTGACAGGGAAGAAGATAGATCGAGAATAGATGATGGGAGTACGAACAAATATAGTGATTGAAGATTCACTGCACACTTGGAAATTGGTCGATGAAAAATGTGAAAAATGGTGAAAAATGAAATTGGGAATTAGTTTTGCCAAACGGTGATGGACGTTTCCAAATCTTTAGAGTTTAGACAGAGATTTCCAATTCAATACAAACGAAAAGTGGAGAAAAAATGGGTGCGCAATTGTGGGGGCGAAACTACAACCTTAATTGGTGGAATAAATTTGTTTATTCAATTTTGAAGGGATTCCTAAAATGGTGGGGTGCAACTTATTCCTAAAATATTGGGCTAGATTATTCATTTTAATTCGTATAATATGTATTAAGTGGGAATGACATAAAATGTATAAATGTTTTATCCCTCGTCCCTAAATTAAAAATTAGACATTCATTATAATACTTTCCAATTTAAACATTTCCTCAAATATTTTGTGGAAAGTGGACAATTTATATGATTTCCCAACAATGAATGTATTTTTCTTATACTTCTTTCCTCAATTCTCACCCGTTTACATTTTCGTTTAGTTTTAATTTTAAACATTGTTTTATTTTATTGTTGATATATATTAAAATATTTACTAAAATGAATATTTTTATTTAATAAATAAATATTTAAATGAAAAAATTGGGATGAAAATATTATTTAAAAAATATCTATAAAAATTGAGATTAAAAAAAATTGTCTAAAATTTCTTGCAAAAATCACAATCAAATCTCTGCAAAAAACGATAAATTTTATGGGAATAAAATTATATTTAGTGGTGGAGATGGGACAAAGAAACCTTTTGTCGACCTCCATCCACCCCGAGAACATCTCTATTTACTAAAACAATAACATTGACGTGAAAAATGGCATGTTCTAAGATATCTGTCATTTGTTTTAAGGTTAAGTGTCTTTTAAATTCACGCTCTACATTTTTTTTTAGATTAATTCGTTACATTTAATGTACTTACAATAATGCTAAATTAATAATTTACACTTTCTCCATGTTAAACCTCTAGTTTTTTTTTTTTTATTTTTAATATTATCTTTAACCTATCATATCTATTTAAAATTATCTTTGGATGAAAATTTTATATAATGTTAGAATTTTTTTTTTTTTTTTTAGATACAATATATAATGTTAGAATTGAAAATGAACATATTAGGGACTTGAAATTATGTGACTGTGACGAGGATGCTTGTATACCTTTGTTGACTTTTCGTTCCACATGTTAACGATTTCTTACTTCAAAGTAATTTTGAAACATTTATCAAATGTAAGATATAATATTGAGAAAAAAGAATTCTAAGAATAAGAATATATTTAAAACAAATGATAAAATTCATATGTATATTTTATAATTTAGAAGAGAGAAAAAAAAAACAATTGATAATTAATTTTTAACTAGCTCAAATAGTAGATTTGATTCTTTTTATTTATTTATTTGAGTTTAATATCATGGGTAGGGAGTATAGGTTTGTGAGCTAAGTAAGTTGGCATTGAAAATATGAATGAATAGTGACATTTAATTGTTTTATTGAAAGATTAGTCAAATCTCAAAAAAAAATTAAAAATATGATTATTTAAAAAAAATAACAGATGTAGTCATTGATATTAATGATATTATTACATATTTTCTTATAACATTGGTATTAATAAGTATCACAATACCATATTAAATGTATTAATAACTCTTTCTCAAAAAAAAATTATTAATAACTAATATTAGAATTAATGAGTATTTAAAATATAATATTAAAATGTATTGATGATTAAGATGTAAATATTTTAAAATTTACCACATTTATAATTATTTTGGGAGAAGAGTTCATCCAATACAATTTTCATTATTTTATTTGATATAAAGTGAAAAGAGATGAAAATTTTGTATGGGCTTGAATGATTGGAAAAGCCCAAAAGGAATTGGATCGGAGGCCCAAAGACAAAAGTCAAGCCCAATTCCCTGTGTGCGCTGCCTATTATGGAAAAAGCTTTTCTTTTCTTTTTTTTAGTACAAAAAATGAGAGCTAAATACTGGTTCTCATGATCGAACCCGTGACCATGATATTAAATTTAAGGTAAACTAGGTAAATGTCTAAATCTAGTAAAATAACTAATAAAATGTCAAAAAGAGCAATATTTAAAATGCATGTCTAATTTGATTTATTTTAAATATCGAATTAATGCTTTTAATATGTAACAGTCGAAAATACCCCTAGACTAGATTTTTTTTTTTTTTGTTCTTAAATTCTTTAAAGCAATATTTAGTTCTAACTACCATGAGAGAGGATATAATTATACTAAACTAAACAAATTGATAAAATATAATAATAATCTTAATTTGAAAATTTGAAAACTGAAACAGAAAATTACGTTGGCGTTTTTTAAAAAAATATAAAATTTCAAATGTTTTTTTTCTTTCGAAAGATGAAATATTAAGTAAATGTCTCCGTAGAGCTCCTCCATTGTTTCACCTCCATACTCGGGCATCCATGTTCTTCATTGGCTATCTGCCTCAACTTAGGGATTCGATCTTCTTCTCGACAACACCTTTAAAAAAACTCGTTGTGCGGGTGAGATCTAAACTGGCGTAAATAATTCATCTTCGTTTGGTAACATTGCACTTGCTCTTAACACGATGGACCCGCCTGCTAAGTCTAGGATGTACATCTCGGTACATGTCTAGGTTATTTCTGCCAGGATACATCAATCACTATACATCCACCAGCGAATCCATTGTACATCCACTGAACGTCTTTATCATCCTTCAGTATTATAACATTTTCTTTGTTGGACCCGTCTTTATATAGTGATGTGCTGATGACATTTGCATTATTGTCCAATTTGAGACTTTCCTCGATCGACAATATCATAAGGGATATGAGGGTATTGTAAGTGATGTTAACGATAGTCGTGTTGTAGTTCGAGTATATATCTCTCTCATTCCAATTAACATTAAACACGATCGTAACTGGTGTAACTTCTATAGGCAAGTATCAAAGGTTGCTCCCTATGCTTGAAAGGTGACACAAAAGACGGTGGGATGCTTATGTTGTAATTTGATGAAAATGTAAGAATCAGAAAATGTAGCAA
The DNA here is from genome assembly GCA_037833695.1 of Sechiopsis laciniata. Classification (NCBI taxonomy): domain Eukaryota; kingdom Viridiplantae; phylum Streptophyta; class Magnoliopsida; order Cucurbitales; family Cucurbitaceae; genus Sechiopsis; species Sechiopsis laciniata. The sequence goes on along the minus strand of JBBMKA010000026.1, from coordinate 10,199,298 downwards.
CTGTGTAGAATGCTGTGGAAAAGATGAAGAGAGTTTTCGTTCCCCACTTTTTTGCAAATGGTGGATAATTTGGTGAAAATGTTACAATGAAGGGCTATGATGAATTGAAAGTGATATGATGAGTGGCTAAGATGAAATGTAAAGTTGTTAAAATTAAATATTGCTAGATTTAATTTAAAATAATGATATTATAATATAATTTGTTGAGCTATTTGTTGTTGAAAACAACTTGTACTCCTAAAATGATGGGAGGGGGATTTTACGAATTCTTAATTAATTTAGAATGTGAGAATCATAATTAATTGAAAATGGCATAAATTGTACAAATTGTTTATCACTCCTCTCCATATATAAAAGTTGACACTGATTTCAATTCTATCTCATTTAGATATTTACTTAATTTATTTTGTGAAAAGCAGACATTTTGTACCATTTCCTTAAATTAAATATGAGGCCCAAAGAAAAAAGTTTTTTCCATGGACTGTTCATACCTTTGAGTTCAAATGTTTTTTAAAACCAAAGAAATTACTTGACATGAACTTTTAATTTAATTTATAAGATTATAATTTGTATGATTATCTTATAAAATATATGAGATTTACTAAATAAAGTAATATTATTGATTATGTTATCTTATAGCAAGTTAGTGGTGCCTTAGATTTAGAGAAGTAAAACTCTAAATTCTCGAATCATCAAAAAAATTGCTAATAAAAACATAGCTTTAATAGTATTTTGTATAATTTATTAATTTATTACATATTCTTCGAATATTATAGAAACAATTTTTTAAATTTATATTTAAAAAATTAAACTTGTTAATTAATTGGTAGTTTCTTTGTTTCTAAAACTATCCTTCTAAAAACATTTTTGAATTAATCTTTTAACTTACGCAACATTAAATTTATTTAACGTTGAATTAAGAACTTGAGTATCCTTTGTTTCAAAAAAAAAAAAAAAACTTGAGTATCCTATGTTTTCTTTCACCTTCTTGTCAAATGAAGTATGATGACCAATATATTTTGTTTGACAAGAAGTGAAAAAAAAAAAAAAAAATACTCGAGTTCTAATATAACATACTTATTTGGGCAGTTTATATATATGAGATTGTATTACTATAAAAGGACAATTAATGAAATGACTAGGGTTTAGAAACTAATTAGGGACGTGATTAATAATCTTTATATTTTAAATTTGTGTCCTTTTTTAATTTTTGAATTTTAATTAATCTTTAATATGAGAAGTAGTTTACAATTATGCCCCTCTATATTTCATAGAGTTTTTTTTAATCTATCTTAAATAGAATATTTGTAATTACCTTTTTTAATCTAGAAAAATCTTAAACAAATTAACTAGTTCTAAAAACGTTAGTCAAACATAATTAAATCAATAATTATAAAATCAAGTAGTCATACTATGAAATCAAGGATTTTAAAATTTTAAAAATTTATACGTAATTTAGAAATTTTGTTCTTACCATCCACAAATATAGCTATACTTCTCCTTCCTATAAGTCGTACATACTCTCGTTGGTTGGTATGATTATTGTAAGTCTGCTTAAATTTTAACTAAAAAATGGTTGGGAATAGTACCTGAGCTTGAGTTTTATAAGGGGTTTAAATACTCGTTTTTGAAAAAGATAAAGAGTTCCTTTTGATTCTTTCTCCCGTTGAACAACCTTGCAAAAATCCTCCACCCATGCATTTGCGATTGATGATAGCCCCGCGTTGAAAAATCAGGCCGCAAGAGAAATGCATGCATTTTGTTGGGCTCCAATTCTCAAGACTCCGAAAGAGACCGACATCGGAGCCACGTTTCTGAAAATATAAATGTTTTCGGTGTAATCTTTCAAATCCTTTTAGGTGCTCTGACATTTTTTCCAATGTAAGCTTCCAAATCTCTCGAATGAGTCTGTTATTTAAAGATATTAAGGTCTAAAATCGAATTCTTCTTTTATTGGGATTTTGTTTTTTTGTTCATATGCTAGATATGGTTGACATATATTTTATACCTAATATAATCCGGACAAAGTAGGGATTCTGTTTCCTTTATTTATTATTATTTTTTTATTTTGCGTATGTTAGACATTGGTTGCACGTATTCTGTACATATTCTATATTAGTTACTATTGAGACCTATTCTATACATATCAGAGTAAGGGCACATATGTTATTTAGTGTTGTCACTTGTATATATTATGTGAATAACGTTGTTTTCTTGTTGTTTTTTTCTTCATAATTTAGACATTTTTTGCACATATTTTGTACATATCATGTTATAATAAGGGTGCATATGTTGGTTACTATTGTCTATGTATATATTCTGTTAATAAGGTTTTTTCCTTAATTTTTTTTTGTGTGCATATTTTAGACACTATTGGCACATATTCTATACATAATCGAAACACTAGGAATATGTTTCCTTGAATTTTTTTTTAGGATGACTACGACGATCGATTTTTTTTTTTTTTAGAACGATCTTCTAGCTGTTGGCACATATTCTGTACATATCATATTATAATAAGGGTGCATATGTTGATGGGGGCTTTTCTGGAAAATTTTATTAAGTTTTGTATAAGTTAGACATTGTTGACACATTCTGTACATATCATATTATAATAAGTGCGCATATTTTGTACATATCATATCAAATTGGAAAGATCAAGATTTTTACCTAGATGGGGTGGAAACTTTTCTAGAAAATTTGTTTGACAGCACCTGTGATCGAAGGTAATTTCCATTTTTTTTTTGTGTTATGCGAACGGTTTAGCCTTCTCCCCCACAATCTTAGAGATTTCTTCCTAACTTTTTTTTTTAAAGCGATTTCTTCCTAACTAACTATTATTAGTATTTAATTTTTGGAATATTATAAAATATGGCTAGTTAGGCTTAAATTTAAGAAAATTGATGATTTTTTCTTTCTTTCTTTTTTTTTTTGGTTAAACAATTAATTAAAAAATCACTAAAGACTATCTTATCTCTCCGTTCTTTTTTTTTTTTTTAGTCATGAATTTAAACTCTAATACAAAGTAGTCACACTCTCTATTATTTCTCAAAATCTAGTCATTTCCTACCATTTCCTACTCAACTCACCTTTAGTCTAAATGATCAACTTGACCCAAATCTAAACTGTCATTTTACATAATTTTTACAGTTATTTTATATCATTTGTGTCTCCATTAGAGATATATTATTTTATTTGGTCGATATAGTGACTTGTAGCTCTATTATAATAACATACACATCAAACATTGTTTAACATAATCTCGTATACTAATCTATATTATAATAACATGCATATATCTCAAACACAATTTATAATAAATTATAATAACCCAATCAATGCCCCCAAACACCATGCATTGGGACTCTAGAGATCCGTCCCCAAAAAATGACTTTTTTTTTTATACAATATCAATACTTGGAGTTTTGGGATCGAACATGCAATATCAAAGTAGAACATAGGGTCAATTACGGCTAGACTAAGTCCACTTAGGACCAATATCAATATAAATCAACCTTAAAATAACATGATGCCAATTTTAAACTTTATTCAGAATAAATCATAAAAAAATGTACATTAAAAAATGGGGAGACCAAATCGAAATGAGCTCAAGGTAGAATGACAAAAATAGTTTTTTTTTTTTCTTTTTTCTTGACAGAAGTATTAGAGGTTCAATGGTATAGTGTATAACCTAGTAATCGAGAAATTATAAGTTCAAAATTTTCATCCTTAAATATTGTTGAACTAAAACAAAATTGAATTTTCTTCTTACTTGTTTTTGAAAAATAACACTTAAACCGATTTAATGGTCCTAAATAAGAACGTTTGTGCGATTCTTTCTGAGCTAATTCTAATTTTAAGTTAATTTTTATGGATATTAAGTTTGCATATTAAAAAATATATATTAACAAGACACTTCACTTAAGGAGAGGTGATGTTGGATTTAAAAGAGCAAAGAAAGTTGAGCTCAATTTGTCCTAAGATATGATAACCTAGAGATTGCAAGCTTTAATTTCTCAATTCAAATATTATTGAGAGTTTATTCGTGAAAAAATATTTTTGAACTTTATTAATTTTTATTAACTATCCTTAATCATTCAAACAGGTTCAAATATTTCTTAACCGACACATCATTTTTTTAAAGAAATAAACTGACGCATGACTTTGTAGTATTTTGTTGTATGGACAAATGAACGTGGAAACAGAGCTTAGATAGTTGTAGTGTACAAATGGAAATAGAACATTAATTTAGGCCACAATTTTTTTTTCAAAATCAACAATTTGGATTTTTTTTTTTTTTTTTTTATATATATATGTAATTATCTCGACTAATTTGTGCATATCTTGGTTATTGTTATGAAATATACTGTATGACCCTACAACATTTAGATACAAACATCGATTGTTATCTTGATCTCTAGTTAAAAGAAGGGTCATCAATTCTTCGATTAGTCGTTAGGGTTAAAAAAAATTGAAGATGATTAGTTAGCTTACTACTAAATTAGTTTCTTGATTTTGTTTTTTTTAAAACTAGATGAAAATTTAAACCTTTTATTTAGGATAGAATTACGGCGAATTTGGTACTTAAATTAGTTTGTTTTACTTTACATATTCGAATTCCCGGCGTTTACTTTCGTTGCTAGTTTTGTCCAAGTTTGCTATAGTTTTCTTTTAAAATAAAGACAATATTTTTAAGGAAAATTTACTGTTTTTTATTTCAAATTTCCCCTTTTTTTCCACTCGACATAACTTGTCTAGTGGTACCATATGTTCATAGGGTCCGCGGGGATGGGTATAGTTTTATGGTCACTCTTTTTAATTTTCATTTCTGCTAAATTCACTATTAAAGTTTGTAAGGATGGAAGTAGGATTCTCCTTGAAAATTTGAGGGATCAATTTCTTCCTCATTTAATCTTTTTTTTTTCAAAATTTTCTTTTTTTGTGAATTCAACTTCTTAGTTTGAAATCGTGAATAGCCAAACATGTTATTGAAAAAAAAAAAAGGAAAGAAAACAAGTTTTGCAGTATTTTGTATAATTTAGGGAATTTACCTCAGAAACACATTCTATCGCTTATTATATTTGCAGCATAATTTTTAAAATAATTCATCTACGTGATTTCTATCGATGGTAGAACTCAACCAATGATACACGTCCATCAATGATTGGATTTTATCCGTCATAGAACTAACCAGTAATAAAACTTTATCGCTCATTGAATTCTTTCAATGATAGAATTCAATTTGAATTCCCCTCTCAAATGAATTAGTTTTAATTTTGGTCTAGAAGTGGAAATATTTACCCTTTTATGAATTAGTTTTGATTTTGAGCTAGAGGTGAAAATATTTACTCTTTTTATCATACATGCAAAATCTCTTATAATTTAACCATTTTCCTTTTTCTATTAAACATAATTTAACCAAAAAAAAAAGGGTAAAGTTATACTTTTATACTTTTAAGCAACATTATTTTATGTGATTAATAATTTTATTATCCGACAAAAAGTAAATATTATCAAAATGTCACCTTAAAATTATTTAATTAAAATATAAATACCAAATTAAAACTAGAACAAAATTTAAATTTTTTCAGCGTGAATGAAAAACTTCACTCATTTTATTACCATCGTCATCAATGACATTTAATAACGATCCGATAAATAATTCCTAATACTATTCTTTCCTTATTCAAATTTTTCAGAAAACCAATCAGCCACCAACCCCGGCAGCGGCGCCACCGTCTCCGAACAAACTGCCCTCGCTTTCCGAGAGAAACGCCGCCGTCACCTGCCGGAATCATCCGAGCCGATCCGCAGCGGTTCGAATCACAGATTCAGATGTACTAAACGAAAAATCGAGCAAATTCAGAGAGAAATTGAAATTATAACTAGGAATTCTTTGTTGCGAATTTATTCGAATGTTGAAATTGAATCTGTTTCTGTGAATGAATTTGGGGAAAAATATCAATTCTCCTTAGGGGTTGAATTGCGAATTTCTGTATTAAAAACAAAGCGATTAATAAAGCGGAATCAAAATCAATCTAGGTCAATAATACGCCAATCACAAGCAAATGCAGAATCGAACGGCTCGGATTACGGCCGGAATAATACTACCGCTGATGAACCCGAGACAACCGGCGATCGGATTTCCGCCGGAAAATCGGAGCCAGAAACGGTGGAGGAAATTAGGGCCGGTGGAATAGGAAGAAGCGGACATAGGTTGGAGATAAGCCCAAGCGGCTTGCTTAACGAGGCGGTTGCGGATTGAGATTTCGCAGCCGGAGTTGGCGGAGGTTGGAGAGTTGACGGCGGCGGCGGAGGGGAGGATGTCCTTGAGAGAGGTGTAGGACTTGGAGTTGGAGGAGATGAGCCGCAGGTTGATCGGCAACGGCGGAGGACGGGAAACGGTGCCGTTTTGTGGAGGCGTGACGGCGGCGGAATCGGCCATGGAAGAGGAAGAAAAAGTATATGGAGAGAAAAGGGGAAAAGAAGGTTGCGGAAAAACACGGCGGCTTTGCGTTTTGCAATTAATTTGGCTGAATGTGTCTTTTTCTGACGCGGTTTCCTTTTCTTCTTCTTCTTCTTTTTTTTTTTTTTTTTTTTTTTTTTTTTTTTTTTTTCCTTTAAATGAATTTACAAATTGAGCACATGGTGATTAAAAAAATATAAATTAGCATTTGAAATTGCTAGTCGACTTTGTTGAAAACCGACGAGTCGAAAGCTACTCGACCTAAATGGTAAGAATTAGTTTGAGTTATAAATTTTTTTTTTTTAATCATTATTATGATTCTATTATTTTTAATTTAATTTTTGAGTTAGTCAATTTTCTGTTGTTTAATTTAATTTAATTTAAATTATGATATTTTTTATAACCTAGTAATAAAAAATTATATTTCAAATGTTGTTGAATTCAAAAGAATATAATAATAATAAAATAGGATATTAACATATTGAATAAGAAATATGTACTAATAAAATAAGTAACATGAATTCAAGTATAGTATTATGTCTTTTTTTTCTTTATTTATTTATCCAATCCAAAAATATATGAGTCGGGTTGTTTTAAATTGCTCTAATATATAAGGTTAGAAATGTTAGTGAATTGAATAACCACTTAAATTCTCATAACCCAACTCAATTCAAATCATATACGCCTAAGTTAAAGGTTTAATCACTATTATTTCTTAAATTATAATTTTTAAAATTATAGAATCAAATTTTTTATTTAACATTTTTTTTAATGATCGAGAGTTGAAACTTCACTCCCCTATTACCGGAGTACCACTAATCCGTTTTTCGACTGTAACATTGAGATGCATTGGAATAATGGAAGACACAATTAAGATATCTACAAATTATTATCACATACAAGTTTCAAACCACTTTCAATTTTATGTCCATTAAATTTATTTTGTAAGTGTTCGTTCCAATTTAGATTTGATAATGGATGGTTTGACTTTAAATTTAGTGTTTAATAGGTTTTTGACTTATTCAAAACATAATTTCCTAAGCAAACACCCCTACATTCTAAAAAAAAAAAAAAAAAAACCCTACGAATACTTGGAATTTTAACAGCTAACTAAAAAAAGGGAATTTTATAAGCTTTTATGTCATCAAAGTCATGACTTGAAGTTGACTCATACTTGCACAAACATTAATGAGTTTTTGGATATTTTTTTCATCTGCAAATTGTTTTGTGCTTAAATTCCTAGCCAAGTACCTTTCACTTGATAAGAATTTGATTCAATTATTGAACAATAATAGTCTTCACCAAAATAAAAATAACATAATATATGGATATTTTTTAAAATTTGTTAAAGATAGGTTATGGACAAATACATGTTTTCTTTTCTTTTCCTTTTTTTTTTTTTTTTGCTAGTTGTTTTATGCTATTTCAGTTACACTTGTCGAAAATTTACAATTAGAATGTCTAAGTTTTGCTGTTGAGATTGACTAATCTACTTAACTAGAAGGTGATTAAGTCTTTGTGGTGTTAACTTAATTTTATGTAGGTAAATTGTCACAAATTAGCTAATTAGTTATAACAGGAAATCTGAATATATATATATATATATATTATGTCTGAATAAAAAATAACTATATTAATATATAAAGAGATAATTATATAAACTATGCATTAAAGTTGAACCGGCATTCATACACATCAAACAAGCTTTTATAAAATTAAAATTTAAGTAATCTTAAAAAAAAATAATGATAATAAAATTTAAGTATGCATGATAATTGGCCATCATCAAAAGCAGAAGCATTCTTTTATATTTGATTTTAAAAACTAAACAAAGTTTTAATAACTCCAAACAAAGATCTGGTTTATCAATTTTAATTTGTTTAGTTGATTTTGCATAAAAGACAGAAATCATATATTATTACATAAAATAACACTAATTAGGATATCAAATCGTATATAACTTAGTGAAAAGTGTCATTCGTCCTCACTAAACAAGAGACGGTTTTTGCCGAACTAAAATATTAATATACATGATAACAAATGGTTAATCAATTATCATAAATCAATGTAGTAGTTAAAGAGTGTATTAAAGATTTAAAAAATTATGAATTAATTTTTACGAAACTTTCTTAACATTTAAATATCGTAAAGTCAATAGCATGAAAGCTCATGGATAAAGAAAAAAAAGTCATTATCAAACCAAGATGCATTCTTTCTTGATTTGGCTGTTATAAATCTTCTATTTTAATTAGGGTCTTCTTCAATTTAGTTTCTGTGTAATAAATCTTTATACATAAAATAAAGTTATCGACTTTTTACTATTCCACCTCCATACATCTTTATCATTCCCATAACGCATCATCACCACCCAATTGACGCTTCGCTTCATCCCAATTGGCCTAGGTTTTATGGTTTCCTTTTTTTTTTCTCCTCTATTCCCTACGTCTAACACAAAAGAGACGGTTAGATATCTAGATGGTTATAATCTCTAAATTCGGTTGTTATAAATCTTCTATTTTAGTTAGGGCCTTAGATTTAATTTCTCTATATAAATACATGTATAAATGACATAAAGTTGTCTAGTTTTTACTCTTCCACTTCCATAAAAAGCAAGCTTTAAGAACTTCAAACAAAGATAGTTTATTGTCATTATTATATTTCATTTTAATGATTTTGAACAAAAAAAAAAAAAACAATAAGTAATATTTTTAAGGCATCAATCACAGTACAATCTATGAAATAAGCCATCTATTACAATCACAATACAAACTAAAATAATGAATTTAATTAAATAAATTGATGAATGCATTAAAAAAATCCAATAATACTTAAACAAAAAGGTTAACCTCACTGGAAAATAGTTAATGACTATATATACTGAGATTTAAAGTTGGGGGATCCACGCAGCTTAGATTTAAAGTTGGGTGAGCCACGCAGCTTAGATAAAAATTTCATACTCTACAGTTGGAAGTTAGGTGCAAGATCTTGAGATCAATTCAAATCAAACCAACCAAAATTAATTGACTAAATAAATCTATATTTCAGTAACCAATTTTGTTCCATTCTAAATTTTATATATATAATTGCACAAACCACTCCTAAATGATTAGGTTTGTGATAATTAATCTCAAAACTTTCAATTTGAATATGTTCATGATTGGGCATATGTGTACTCTAGTGTAGGAGTGCTTCTGAAACAAGTGCTAGAGTAAAAAGTGCTTCTGAAATGGTTGTCTCGATGAGGGATCGCTATTGTGCACTCAAACATAAATCGAATGAATCCGTGGTTGGACTTTCCAATTAGGTCAAGTGTAATTCGAAAAAATTCGTAGTTTAAGTTAAGATGTACTCGAGTATAATTCGAAAAATGACTATCAATAATGAAGACTTACGTGCGGTACTTTGTTCAAGAAGAAGATTATTGGAAATACAAACAAAGTGTAATCCCACATTGATTAAATAAAGAATAGATCGTGAACATCTTCATTGGTATGAAGCATTTTGGGAGATGCCCAAGAACAAAGTCATGAGGACTTATGCCAAAGTGAACAATATCTTACAAATGAACCAAGTTTTGTTAATTTCTTCAAACCTGTTAATTTCTTCAATGGTGGAAGGAAACAGCAGGGAAGTTAAATCAGGAGTGTAACAACTGCCACTAACACTAGGGGTGTTCACATTTTATCCGAAAACTGAACCGACCGACCGAAACCGACCGAATTAAGGTCGGTCGGTCGGTTATTATATAGGGTCGGTCGGTGTCGGTTAATC
>JBBMKA010000026.1:10174045-10188961 GCA_037833695.1 Sechiopsis laciniata | reverse complement strand
TCAAAATATTTGTTTTGAGATCTGGTACATAATAAACATCCTGGATTGACCCTGTCAAGCCATCCTTCTGCACAAAATAAATCGTACATTTGCCTTTTACCTTTACTTTTGACGCATCGCCAAAAAAAATGACCATTTTCAATTTTCTGCATCTCTTTGAACAGATGCTTGTGTCTGCATATATGGTTGCTTACCCCTGAGTCAGATACCGCACAATTTCAGTGTTGTTGCTTCCTTCTTTATGTGCTATCAAAAGTACACCATCATTCGCATTGTTTTCTACTGCTAAGTTGCTTGTTTCTTCAGCCCTTTTATATGCACGACAATCTCTCACAAAATGCCCTTCTTCACCGCAATTGTAGCATTTTTCGGAATAGCAATCACTCGCATAGTGACCATATTTGTGACACTTGTAGCATTCAATATTTGACTGATTCGATCCTCTTCCACGTCAATTCGCTTGACTCGTATGTTCCTTCTCCGCATCATAACTGTCGCTTTGACTACTGCAACCATATCCACGACCTCCATGTTCGCGACCTCTACTCTAAAATTGTTTAGAATAGATTACCTTTTCATCTTTGATCGATGCCTTTGTTTGAAGCCCTTGCTCTAGCGTTTCCTCTTTCTTCTTATTCTTGCGTTGCTCGTGTGCCTCAAGAGAACTAGCAAGCTCGTCAACAGTGAGCGTCGCAAGGTCCTTTGACTCCTCTATTGCGCACACCACATTCTCAAAATTATCCGTCAATGATCTCAAAATCTTTTCAACAACTCGCGCATCCATTAGCTTTTTGCCATTGCGATTGAGTTGATTCACCACCATCTGCACACACGTGATGTAGTCAGATACGCTTTCTAACTCCTTCATCTTTATATTCTCCAACTCGCTACGAAGAGTCTAGAGACGCACTTGCTTCACTCGGTCGGCTCCTTTGAACACTTTCTCTAAAGTGTCCCACGCTTCTTTTGAAGTAGTTGCACTGGCAATCTTCTCAAAGCCTGATTCATCCACTGCTCGGAACAGCATATACAATATCGTTTTATCCTTCGATCGCGTCTCTGTCAACGATTTGGTTTGAGCCACCGTATAACTCGCGGTATTCTCTGGTTCTATGAAACCTTCTTCGACCACTTCCCATGCATCATGAGTTATAGCGCTTTCATCTGAATGCTCCAATTCTCGTAATTTGCCTTCGTCAATCGTGGCAGCGATAATTAACCCGTTACGTTCACCATCGACTCTGATACCAATTTGTAAGATTTAGAATCGAAAAATAAAAACAATAAACACAAATAACAATTACGCAAGCTTTCCGCTTCGAGATTGGAGAGACAATGCACACAACAATTTCTCTAAAACATTTTCCTTTATTTCTCAATTAAACTTTCTCTATAACTCTCTACACAACTTTTTCTCTCTTCACTCTCTTTTGTTCTACGATTGTCTCTACAATTCACAATGAAGAAACTCTCTATTATATCCTATTACAAATATGGTCTCCAAGTTCTTTCTATAAGTATTTCTCACTAATTGCTAAAACAATAAAATCTACTAATTCCTTAATTACTCTTCCAAATTGACAATCCATTAATTCTTTAATTGTCTACCCACTAATTCCTAAATTAAACAGTATTTTCGTTTTTGATTTATACACAATTAATTTCATCTCACAGCCATACATCGTTCCACCTGCAGTCTGACGTTTTTAGCTTCTAACACAATTTATTGCATCCCACAGCCATACACCAGTTAAATCAATGGAAGTTATAACACTTACAATTGTTTATATAGGGGTTTGGGATGAAAGGGATGTACAACCTACAAAGATCCAACTCTTAAATATACCTATGACAAGGTAATGGAGATCATGTCGCTCACGATTGTTTTCACCAGAGTACGAGATGAAAAAGATGTCTACTCCAACTAAAGACTACGTCATATGAAAATAGCTTATGGTATGACAGTAAGAATCTAATCGATTCAATTGCAACTGCATTCAACATTAATGGAAGTTCTATATATATAAAAACGGTTTGGAAAAAATGCAAAGCAAAATAGTTACATTCACATGGAATTAAGATGTACATTTGATGTGTTTTTAAGTGGGACGTTGCATAGGTTGTACCCATAAACATCGAGATATACATCGCGAATACATCAAACGATCATGTAGCGTAAACAGTTGGTTTAATATTTTCCAAGATATCAAGCAGCTCTAGACCACCGTACCACAGAAAGGCACCATGAATGTACAATGATATTTCAAATAACATATACAACAATTGTTGCATCCTACAGAAATAGTGGGACATTGATGTACAGTTTGCAAGTGTCTTCCAATACAAAGAACATGCAATTATAACAATGAAAAAAGACAAGGATATACATGGATGTATAATGAAATTTCAAGCGATATGCACAACGATTGTTATATTCTTCTAGAAATTATATCCATACACATCAAGATGTACATCGAGAACGTCCAATAGGTATGTAAAATTCCTATGTTTCTTATTCCAACCTTATTCTTATCCCATTATTCACTTTGCATCCCATGATGTAACAGGATGTAAGGCTATCTAAGCATATGTATTAGACCTTCAAATAATTGTTCACAATTTTATGTTTTATTTATGAAAAAGATTTGGGTAGAGCTCAGGCTACACCCAAATCACATGTCACCCATTTAATGACTACAAAAAAAATCTCTTATAAATAAAAATAATAATAATAATGAAGAAAAGAAAAAAAAAATTTGTGGTCATTAAAGGTGTAGAATGTGATTTGGGGGACTCCACCCAAATCTTCCTCTTATTTATTATTTTGTATAAATACTCAACGTCCTTTTTGCATGTTTTCATAAAATTATAAATTAAAAACCAACATCTTTTGCCAAAGATCTTTGTGTTTTTTAGTTTTTAAATATTTGATTTTTATAGATTGTTGTTGGAGAATCTATAATAATTATTCATATTTTCTAAAAGATTTTTTCATCCGTCTATTTTCCTTGGGGATCATGTTTTAAAAAAAAAAAAAAAAAATTTAAGATTGTTGAAAGGTTGTTAAAGTACATCTATGATAATATTATTAAACAGACCAAAAATCAATTAGAAAAGTTGTTGAAGTGAATCTATAATGATATTATTAAACAAATCAAAAATCAGTTAATAAGAAGGGTACAATGGTCAATTACAATCTATTTATTTAATTAGTTAATTATAGATTTATAAGTTTAGACATTTATTTAAACTCCTTATAAGATTAGACCTTTGTTTATTAAGTTTTCCAAACATGGCCATTTTCCTAATCCACCCATGAAGTAAACCCCAAGTCTAAAAGTAGACCTTGGAGTGGAGGCCCATCATGGAGAGTCAATAAAGAAGCATCATTATATGCTTCTTCCATTTTTAATCTGTTTAGAATAATCAATATTTTTTTAACAAAGTAGATTAATTCTATGCAGTTTCAAACATATGATTTCTTTGTTGAATCTACAAAACTTATTGATATTTTGCTCAACTCATTGAGATTTGTATCCCCTAGTGGCCCAAACTTGTACAATTTATTGATTCAGTAAACACTGCACTGAAAATAACAGAAAGAATTCCTTTCCTTGTTTAAACAGTCCACTATTTGATTCTCAGTGCCACAACATCACAGATACGGTTCAACTCGGCTATCCAGCTTATAACATCGCAATGGGCGCTTTCGTTATTCCTTCCAGCATTCTTCTACTTTTTTTTGTTGACGACACGAGATTCTTACAACGATGATAACACATACACACTATTGAAAAGCATGCGATACTACGTTAAGAAAGACCTAAATCTGAGGAATGATTCTTGATCAAGCTTGCCACATATTGAGCAATATACAGTGAGCCAGCTTTAGAACAGCAAAATGCATGTGTATAGCCCTCCCTCTCAACTGATAGATCAATTTCAGGGACCTGTTTCGAAATCTGTGGACAAAAGAGTCGGACAATAAAAGTATGAACTTAAAAATAATCACCATTGCAGCATAATTTTAAGCTCTTTTGCCCCTCCCTTTTTTCTTGAAAAAACAAATTATTCGTATTCAGCCAGCTATTTTGAAGCTTTTTCCTATCCATTAAGAAGTTTTTGTTTTTTCAATCAGTCAGTAAGTATTTTGGGTCAGCTTAAGCGCACTTCGATTATTTTGACCGAACAAACCGCCTAATCCTATAATACTTGGCTATCAAGAAAATTTGTAGGAAATTAATCCCTAAAGGTCACGATGGATTAAACTCATAACTATAGATATCGTAAACAATACGAAGTTAGAGATTTCAAACTGATTAGCACTGTATTTTCTAATCATCGTAAAAATACGACTATAACCTCTTTAGCAGTAATACTTGGAGAACCTACATTCATGCAGCAGAAATGATTGAAAAATAGAAAAGTACTTTTATATCTTACCTCCTCAAACACATGCATTGGAGCCCAGTGGTCATCCATACAGAATAAAAATGATAATTTCTGACTTGCTTTCTTCATAAATGCCCAATCTGGTGTTTCTGAAAGCTAAACAATTTCCATACACAATCCAGATGTCCAAATTTGATAAATAACTGATATTAGGCTTTGTACTGCATAAATCTAATCATTGTAAACCAAATCTAATCACAAAACACTAACAACAATACTTAAGGTGATATAGCCACCTCTCAAACTAGAACAACACAGTATCCTTTCAACCAACGATACTCTCTGAATATTCAGTATTCAGTATTCAGTGCATTCATGAAGATTACAATACAACCTAAAAAATATTATATCAATACACAATTAACAATTGGTGGCCTATCATAAGGCCCGCTTCGAATGACTTTCCAAGTGCATAAAAAGGGTTTTTAAGTGTTAAAATAGTATTTTTTAGGGAATTTATCCTAAGCAGCACATTCTACCTCTTGTATTATATTTACAGCACAATTTCTAAAATAATTCATCTATAGCACATGATTTCTAACGGTGATAGAACTCAACCAGTAATAGAATGAGTCTATCACTGATTGAATTCTATCAGTGATAGAATTCAATTTGAATTTCCTACTACAAATGAATTAGTTTTGATTTTGTGCTATAGATGAAATTAGGCACTTTGAACAAAGAGGCCGTTTGATTTTTCAAGATTCATTTATTTCGCATCTTCTGATTGAACATATTGGAAAGTCTCATCAAACTTACATCTTGTGACAGGGCTTCTGCATTTGGACTACTATACTATAATTCAGATAATGCAAAGCTTTAGAGCAAATGACTTGACACAACCTAAAATTTACTAGGCACTTCACTAAATGATTCAAACAAGTTGTGAAAAATAAAATTGACAATTAATTATGGTTGTACTTGTACAAATTATGTATTTAGAAAGTAAGTTTTGTGTTTTTCACACTCAAAGTTCTTTTTTGCCCAACAATTTTCAAACAAAAAAATGTTGTAAGACTTGAATGATACAAATGTCTGATATGAACAAATGTTAGTGTGTCATGGTAGCCACTGCATACTAAACATATTCGCCAAAATAACGTGATTGTTCATAGTCAAATACCTTCTCGAACTCTGTCATTGCCAAAAATAGAACATTTCGCATGGTATGGTACTGTAGAAAAAAGGATAATATTCCAAATCTCAGAAAAAATATCCAAAATCTGTAGCAGTTATGAGTGGGTTACTAAAAATGGGGAAAATTCTAGTTCTACCATAGTATGGATAAATTTTCATACTACCTCCATTCATTGCGAATAGTGTAGGACTCATGAAATAAATCAATATACCATTTAATCAGTGTCAAGTTATAAATGTGAGTAGCATAGGGAACAGTACTAGAATTTCCCCCTAAAAAGCACATAATGCTACAAATAATACATTAGATTTCATTTCACCTTTAACAAATGAGTGCAAGCAGCCTCACTTGCAGTTCTGGACCATGACTTCCCAACAGTTTTTCTCACAACAAAACTTGAAACTCGGCTTGGTAATACACCCAACAGCGCAACAAAAGAAGAAACCAAAGTTGATAGCAGAGGGGATCTGTAACACAAAATTGTCTTGCCAGTCCTTACAGAGTACTATTAACCTTCGGTGGAAGAAAACAATGCTATCCAAATGAACTACGTGGTGCTTAGAAAGAAATGACGTGCAATACCAAAAGTGTAATACATACTTACAAATGACTTCAAAAGATTGTAGTTTGAAGTATCACTATCAGGCATGGATTAAAATAGTATCTGCCACAGTGATGGATGTATAAAGGATTAAGGTCTAGCTTCTGGACAATCAATGGAAGAACTTCGATATGGTACAGTTTTATTAATTACTAAGGTCCAATTACATTTTTATTTTTAAATTTTTTGATACTTGTGACTGCCCGGGCCAATTAGCACGTACTTCGACTATTGTCACGAGACATACTGTCTGACCTTATAACATTTGAATGTCAAAGAAACTCGTAGGAAATTAATTTTTAGGTAGATGACTACCATGGATTGAACTCTTAATCTCTTAGTTCCTCAAGACACTCTTGACCACTATGCCACTCCATGATTAGATGGTTACTAAGGTCCAATTACATTGCAGTCAAAAGACTATTTAAATAGTTACCATGTCCCTAAGCCATGAAACTTGGCCAGTTCTTAAAAATAATATTTGTCACACTTAACCCATTAAAGACCAAGCACCTATCCAACAGTCCTTTGTTTTTGGATAAGAACATATCCAACAGTCATAGTTACTACAAATTGGTTCGACTTCGACCCAGGTCCATACCCTACTGGAATGCATATACTCCTCGCACAGTGAACAGAAATCTAAATCTTCCTAAATTACACCAGGTTGTGGTCTGTGGGAATTCTATAGCGTTGAGAAAGCCAAGAAAGCCACATCACATGGTGTGGTGTGCAGCTGTTTGAAAAAGTAAGAATTCTAACGTTCAAATTCTCAAAATCAAAATCATTCAACAGCCATCTTTAATTCTTGTTTGCTACCATAAATATAGAGTATTGATTTCAACATGCCAGCATGAAAATGAACATAAAACTGAAAAGAATCTCTAGGGTTGAGTTAGAATCCATTGAAGTAGATTTTTTCTAAAAAGGTCCTATAATCAGAATGAATGAAAAGGATTTCACGTCAATGAAGATGCAAGAAGGCATAATTCATGTTATCATAAAAACTAACGGACATACCCTGCAAGTTTTCCAATTAGAAATTGCTGACGAGATTGTCTGTTCACCATTATAAAAGGATGCAATCCAATGCAATACACCACCTATGCGATCGAGGAAAATTGTCATCATACCATTTCTTCGAAGTTGGGAATACATAAGAGGCACAAAGATTTTATAGCAATACCTGATCTTGGAGCTTGCGATACATTTCCACGGAGATATATGATCCAATAGAATGCCCAACCTTTAATGAGAACTAACGTGTCGGTTACCCAAAAACAGTTATAACAAAGCAAAAATGTTACAACTTCATTCTTATTTTCAAGGCCTGCTTATTATCAATTTTCCATTAATTATATTCAAGACATATAATGTACAGGTGCAAACAATAAAGCGAATTGTCTTGTTTTAGCTAACAAGTAACAAGAAGAATACTAGCACCACATAAGGAACTATTGCATAGACACTAGAATCAAATTTTACACAGCTTGACGAGCTTGCTAGTAAAAGAATAACTGATATGTATTCAGATAATATCAAAACAATACGATTGAAAATTGTGAAAAATATAGCATCAACTGTAATGATAAAGTTATCATTACCAGTAGTAATGGAATGTCTTTATTCGGTAATTCTTGTCTGACAAATTCAATCTGCAAAACAAAAATAAATATAGTCAGCCCCATAACAATGAAGTGAACAATAATCTTGAACAGCAGATCTTAATTTCAAAACTCTGCAATGCTATCCCCAATTGCATACCATTACCTACCTTGGACATGAAAAATTAAGTCCACTAGTTTATGAAGCAACTTTAAAATTTTTCATGAACAACTTGCCACCTTAAGCCATCAACAACTGGATCAAACAACTGAGAAAACAGAAAATTACCTTATGATCAATTTGTTCTTGTAATGAAAATAACCTCCCACCTTCCCAATCCTAAAAATGTAGAAACGTCAATATCCATTACATAAAACTCACTGAGAAAATTTATATAACAAACTTCATTACATACATCCAGGCAACACCAATTCATTTGCCTTTTGGAGCACTAAAATTAAGCATAAGTAACCAAAGCCACTAATTAGATACAGCCATTTACATTTCAGATATAAAAAGAAAATGCAGAATACAAAAACATTTTTAAAAAAATTTCCCACCTACCAAAGAAAACATAAAAAAAGAAAGCTCAAATGCAATTAACAGATATAAACTTTATAATGACCCATGTCCAAGCACCTTTGTCGTTGTTTTCAAAAAAAAAAAGTACCTTTGTCGTTTGAGATATATGCCCAATAGCTGACAGTAAACAAAAAGAGGGCAAAGAAAGAAAAAATGTCAACCCAAATATAAAAGATTCAATATTTTCTTTTACAGAAAAATGGTAAGGACTATGAATCATTTCAATTCAACGACTCATGACTTGCCTGTTATAGATACTCGACCTCCAAGCAATGGATACAGTGATTCCACAAAATCTTTATAGAATGAAATGATTCCTATCTTAGAAAGTAAACAAAACCCAAAACAATCCGCATTCAGAAACTAAGCAAAATTAAACAGAATCATCGAAAACCCACATCCACAAAAGCATATGCACCTGGATTTCCAGGTATGAACAATACGTGCAATGATGGATCATCCGAATGAATCTCCAGTAATTCGTTGGTGCAACTATCAAAACCCAGAAATAAAAGGCGATTTAATTCACAGAAAACCCAAGTCCAAGAGAAATTTCAATGAACATAAACGAGAATCAATTACCCTGATACATTGCACAAACGAAACTCCACTCGCCTTGTACTAAAAGAATCCAGAACTTCTCGACCCATAGGAACAAATGCACGCCTAGAAAATTTGTTCAATCTGAACGATTGATTTGGCAACAGGAGAATCGATGAAATTGAAGTAAGAAATCGAGAGAAATGGTAGTGAAATGGAACACTGTGTTGAGCGTGATGAAATTTTGAAAAGTTAAGCTTAAAGAATTGAGCATTAATGGAAGTGAAATACTTGAGGAAGGGGAAGAATGAACGATTGATGGATCCAGCGGTGAGTGAAGAAACATGCAGGTACATTGCTTGCTGCCCTTTACTTCTCTCCGCAATTCATGTCATTCATTTTTCTTTCGATTTTTGTTAATCAAATTTAATTCCGTTTGTGAATTATAACAATCACATTAAATTTGTAACTTTTAAAAAATAAAAAATAAATAAATCATATTAATTTGTATCAATAATAAAAGTTTTATTTTTTATTTTTTTCATATTCAGAATCTCTTACATATATCTTAACTATTTTCATTATATGAAATTAGTTTTTAGATAAATAGTCATTATAAATTTACTTCATCATATTTTAGTTACTTAAATCCATGTTGTCAAGATCATTCCTATTGATAATAAGATATTGTGAATCTCAAACTTTTACAAACAAGATTATACTTACTTTGTATAGCCTAAAACTCATGAAATTATAGAATCTCTCTATATAAAACAAAAAAAAATTAATTATTGTTGAACTGAAACTTATAAATTAATGTATATAAGAAAAATTAAAATTTAATTTCTTTATTTACATAAAATCAAATAAACTCGTCAACTATTTAATTGTAGATGAGGGGATTTCTTTGTCCTGTATTGTTGATGTAGGTTTTTCTTTTTAATTTGAGAATGACAATGTAGGTAAAAGAGCTTATAGGTCACTAAACTATATGTCATATAATTTAATAATATTTGAGAGAGATTAGAATATATATCTAAGTAGCTACTAGATTATATATATATATATATATATATATATATATATATATAAAATCACTAAAATGTAGTCTTATTGTCGTGGAACATGTTAATATTGTAGAGACCATTTATTTTAGTTATAGTTTGTCACTGCTTCAAAAAAATCATGATTTGTCACGAAAGAGTTGGAAATTTCCACTTCTACTCGCTTATTAAACTTGCTGGGTAAATACTTGATTTATAATTTTTTATTTTTAAAAATTAAATTTATAAAAGCTTATTTAATTTTTTAATTAATTTTTTAATTAATTTTTTTAAATGTTTTCAAAATTCAAGATAAAATTTAAATGTATGATTTATATTAGATAATATGGTTCCACTTCAAATTCAATTAATAGTGAAGGAAGTAAATTATATTTTTTTATAAAGATATCAAGACTTCTCAACAAAATTGTGGAGCAAGTTTGAAATTTTATTCAAAATCTAATTTATCTTGAGATTTGACGCTAAGTAAATTTTTAGGTGTATATAGAAAGCTCAGCCAAATTCAAGCAAGGTGAAGTTTGTTCGATTTCAAGTTCAAGCTAGTTGAAATTTTACCTCAAATTTAAAATTGGAAACTAGAGTTGGACGAATTTCAAATTGAAGATTAATTCAATCAAAAACTCATTCAAGAGGACACAAGTTCAAAGTTCAATTAAAATCAAACAACAAAAGGTCATGACATGCAATTTTCATAAATGAAGAGAAAAGCTTTACTTCTATCCAAACTCATGACGATTTTATTGTTAGTTAAATTTAACGATTATACATTTAATAGAAAATAATAAGTTGTCAATCTATCAACAAAAGAAGGTGTGATTTGAATAAAAATAAGAAACAAAAGATAAAATATACTTAAATTTCTTACAAAAAAAAAAAAAAAAAACACTGTCTCACAAAAAAAAAATTATTGTATTTGCAACCTAAAACAATATTGAGAGTCTAGTAAATCATCAAAACTATGAAGTCTAAACACCAAAATTTAACTAAATAGAAGAAATTAGTGAAATAGATAGAAAATAAAAATCGCAAAAAAATGACACCCTTTCAAACTTACAAAGAAATAAACACATAAAAGTTGACTAAATTTGATCGAATAACCTCAATGATAAGCTTCAAGTTGCTATAACTTAAAGTTATTTTGAAATTCGATGCCAAGCTCAAAAGTTCATTATATTCAAGGAGGATGAATTTAATTCAAATTTAAGATAAAATAGTTTGAGATATTCTCAAATTATCTTCTTTTTTTTTTTTTTTGAGAAAAATTATATCCAATATTAAGATTCAAATGAGATAGAATTTTATTTCAAGTTCACATTTTAATTTGGATAAAGTCTTAACCTTATCCAAGTTCAAATTTGAAATTGAGCGGATAATAAACTCTACTTTAATATTAAATCAAGATTTTACATGTCAAAGTAAGAAAAATCAAAATTTTGGCTAAATTTCAATTTTTGATTAATTGACATGACAAAGGTTTTTTTTAAAAAAATTAAAAAAAGAAAAAAAGAAAAAAAGAAAAGGAAAATTTGTATTGAATAGACTCTGTTCACACGAGATTTCCGGAGAAATTTTGATTCGTGGAGTTGAACTTGAATTTGGAGATGATTTTGTGCGAAAGTGGTTCGATCTCTATGCTTGATCCTCTGATTCGTTCTCTCTGAATGTATGTTCTTGATTTGAAGAACAGGATGAGCGTTCTTCGTATTTGGTCGATTGTTTGTGGAATTGCTTGACTTTCGAAGTAGTTTTGGACTTCAAAAGCTGTTTGATCCTTGGAAATTTGGAGAGTCTTCAGTTTGGTGGAATTCTCTCTGAAGTTTCAAATTTCTGACCCCTTCAAATGAATGAGAGCTCCTCTATTTATAGAGTTCTGTGGATCATGGGCCTGGGTCTTGATGGGCCTTCTGGCTTGGCCCTTGGGCTTGGTTCACTAAATGAACTTTGGTCTAATTTAATTTTGAACCAAAATCAAGATAAACCAACTTTTGGCCTGGTTTAATCTTGAGAAATATTGTCTCAAAATTTACTTTAATTTCGTCATTAAATTTGGGATAATGACGTGGCATTTTACGATTGGCCGAAATTTCTCAGTCAACAAATGCCCCCTTTTCGAGATTTATGCACGAGCATGTGTGGATGAATCTCGAAAACTATAGTATCGAGTCAACACACGAGCTTTTTTATTTCTTTGCTTCTAGCTTTGACTCTATGGTGCGTCAATTTAATCGAAGTGTATGAATTTAGGTCATAATTTCGATTGTTTTATCTAGACACATTTTCTCCATGCCGATCAATCACATTCTAGAACTTGGTCAAAATTGCGATTTTCTTTACTCGCCATGAAAATTTTGAAATATAGTAGAATTTATGCTCCACTTAATTTCGAATTGACTTTTTGACGATGTCAAAATTTCAACCCAATTTTATATTTGGAATGGGTGAAGTTTAGGCAAAGCTTATATCTTGGAAAAAATTAAATTCTATATTTTAAATAGAATTTATTTTACCTAATTTGAATTGGAGTAGAATTTGAGTTACACCCAATTATTTTGAACAAATCTTACTTAAATTTGAACTTGAATTTAATTTAAAGAAATTGAAGGTGTATCCAATTTCCTCGGCTTGTTGACTTTGGGAAAATTTGAAATTCCAATTGTCCAACTTAAAATTATAAAAGTTGAACCAATTATAAACTTGTCTTGTATCAACATGAGACTTTGATTTGGTTTAACAAAATTGGACCAAGTGTGAATCCATTTGAATTTGAGATTGATCAATTTCATTGATTGGACATTGAATTTGAATTCATTTGGATCAACTTCAACTTTGCAATGAATCCTGACGGGCCTTGATTTTGAAATTGAATAAATTTCTCCGTGTTCGATTTTGATTAGAACTTAGTCATTGCCCAAATTGAATATTCGAAATAATTTAGAGCATATGAAACTTGAATTTCAACGAAACCTTGATGTGATTGGTTTCGGCTTGAATCTTGAATTTACGAACATCAACATATGCCCATATTTGAGTTCATTTGGACTTGAATCTGAACCAATTTCTTTGCTTGAATTTAATTGAGCTTAGATACCCAAAGTCTAATTTGGCATTAGATCTCTTTGAAATTTACATGAAACTTTAATTTCAATGAAATCTATTGATTTGTTTTGAATACATATCGGGAACTGAGCTTTATCACTTTAATTTGGAGCCTCAAATTCGAATTTGATAAAATATTTTGGATTATGGCCGAATTTTGAATTTGAGAGCAAATTTGGATTAAGCTCGACTTTCGTAAAATTTGAACTTTGGGCAAATTTGAACTTGGAACAAAATTTATATATGACAAAATTCTGTAGAACAAATTGACATAGAAAATAAATTTATATTGATATTTATTCAACCCACATACAGGGATAATTCAAACTATGTGAGGTTTCAAAATTGAGATCTCCTTTTATTTGCTATGATGGCAGCAAATATAATGGGCATCCTCCTTTTTTTTTTTTTAATCATTGAAAATTAATGAGATGAAATATCGGATTAAATTTTCAAAATTCAAAGATTACTTGATTTTTTTTTTTTTTAATCCTGAATTCTTTTCCCTTATTTTTTCTATACAATAGAATCGGGCATGATAAGTTTTTTAGATTCTAAATAAAACTCCAGATTTCTTTTAAGATTTAGAATCTAATTAGTTCCAACGCCAGATCTTCGGATCAGTTTAGAAAATGCACGGGCGATTCCAAACGTGATCGGATGATTTTCACACGATTTCAAACATGATACAATTTCAAATGCACGAACAATCCTCAAATTTATATTAAATTTTCTAACCCAATTGGATTTTAAATCTCCAAAACTTCATATAAATATCAAGACTCATAGACTTAGTTGAAGCATTGAACTCTTGAGTTACCACGACTTTTTTTTTTCTTGCTTTTCTTTTGCAAAATACGAACGAATGACTTTGTTTTTTTTTTCCATCAATTTTTTTTTAGAAACACTTATTTTTCCTCTTCAGACTGCTTGAGGTTGAAGTCTCTTTTTTTTTTCTTTTCAAAATTGCAATTTGCTAATGTTTTTTTTTCCCTTTTCTGTAGATCATTTTTTTGCAACCATTCAATTTCGTCGTTGATTTTATGTCATCTTGAAGATAAAGTCATCTATGTCATCTGTCATCGCATTAAGTGAAGCCGAAGTCACTTTATCCATGAAGTCGAAGTCATGCCATCCATATCGTTCATCAAGCCTCGCCGTTTCTTGTCGCCACACTGTTTCTTCCGCCATGCCATCACATCGTATCTTGCCGCCATGCTGTTTCTTATCTCCATGCCGCCACGCCGTATCTTGCCGCCATGGCGTCACGTTGTATCTTGCCGTCACGTCGTATCTTGCCGTCATGCCGCCACGCCGTATCTTGCCATCATGCCGCCATGCCTTATCTTGTCGCCATGCTGCCACGCCTTATCTTGCTGCCATGCCGCCACGCCTTATCATGCCGCCACGCCGTATCTTGCCGTCATGCCGCCACGCCGTATCTTACCGTCATACCGCCACGCCGTATCTTGCCGTCATGTCGCCACGCCGCCGTAAGAGGTTATGTCCCATCAATGCTATAAGAGGCCATGTCCGACATCAATGCTATAAGAGGTCATGTCTCATCGACGTTATAAGAGGTCATGTCCAATCGTCGCTATGGATGACCCTGATGCATTTTTTTCCTTTTAGTGATGTTACTCCTACCATCAATGCAGCGGTGATCACCGTCCCATATAAAAGAAGCTTGAGGGTGAGAAGCTGTCGTAAAGACTCTTCTCATCTCATAGAGACGCTATAAATGAACCTATGTGATAAATAACTCGATGTTATAAAAGACCCTTAAAGGCGAGCCACTTCTTTCCTGAAGCTGAGAATGAATGTCATTGACGTTTGAA
>JBBMKA010000026.1:10148751-10169606 GCA_037833695.1 Sechiopsis laciniata | reverse complement strand
CCGTCGGTCGAATTTCTCGATTTGGAAATTATGTTCGGTTTCTATTTTAAGAAAACCGAAATGTCGGTTATTGAGGTTAGTTTTTGGAGAAAACCGACCCCGACCGACCGACGAACACCCCTAACTAACACAGTCAGAAGAAGCTTTTGAAAATAATAGACATTATGGAGTTCTTAAGTAATCTATGGTTTCTATAATTTTTTACCAACAACAAACAGCTAACTCAAAGCAAAGTTTAACCCATTGTCACAAAATTGCAATAAAATCAAACTATCTCTTCCTCCTGACAAACCCATTGTCACAAAATTGCAATTAAATCAAACTATCTCTTCCTCCTGACACATATCTCAAACCCCTTAATTGTTAAATAGATATTAAACTGAAGACAAAATGTTTTACCAATGCATTGATGCCATTGCTGGCCTGATAATGTCTGGAAACCTATCTTACATGTTCTTCCCATCTGCATCCTTACTAAAGTTTGTTCCTGTTTCCTGAAAGAATCCGGGTTCATCAACAATCAAACAGAATAGAGATCGAAGCACGCGATAGCATATGCAAATACTAACCTCTGCACTCTCCGCCCGACCTAGCCATCACGATTGTATTCTTTACCATGCTTGGAAAATTTTCCCAGTATTACTTGGGTTATGAAATTACACTGTACAGCTGTGCTTGAGTTTCAGTAAGATTTAACTGTTTGTTTGGCTACAAATTAACTTCTTGAGTAATAAGGATAGAGCATATCATTAATGGATTAAGTCAGATCTGCTTCTTTGTCACCTTTGTTTTAAGTTAACATCAGCAGATGGCGCCTCGCCTGTCTCCAAATGTGGGCTTGCTGGTCTTGGCCTTTGGGCATTAAAATCAGATATTACAAAGTCATGAGGAACCATATCAGATTGATCCCATGCAATATCTGCTGTAGCTAAAGTGAAAGAATTCAACTCTGTATAATCAGTTCTTTTTCTTATATTTATTGGGACATATATGCATATAACGGTAATCGTGATGAGATAATTTTGAAAAAGGATACAATCTGTTCTCCACATGTCTGTAATGCTAACTTCAGCATCTGATAACAGCCAGTAATCTGCATCATTCTGCAATAATATAATAGAAGCATGTAAAAAGCAATCAACCATAATCCGAACTCATCGACCCAAGTCATTTGCACTAAACCAGGAAAAACACAACTGGGTATCTATTAATTGGATGATCATCTCATCTCAATTCTCATATAGTTCACTCTTTTATTTTCAGTTTTTATGCTTGGGTCCTTTAAGTAACTAGGAACTAATTTTCTATGAATTTTCTTGACATCCAAATGTTGTGATGTAGGGTCAAGCGATATATCCCATGACAATAGTCAAAGTATGGGTAAGGTGACACAAACAGTTACAGACATCCAAAAAAAACAAAATTATTGTGTAAAGATATGCAAAGTCTCTTTTTCGGACAGGTCAGTGTCCAAGTCTTTTTTTTTCCTTTTCTAGAAAAGTCGCATATTCGCCCATGATTCTTCGACATTATTTTCAGTGTAAGTATGTAAGGATGATATGCTTACATCAACATCTGAAGGCATAATCTTCATCATTCCACCCGGAAACTCATTTGATCCATTCACACCACAGCTGCTGCTGTACTGGGAAAGTTGAACTTGAGATTCAAAATCGTTTCTATTATTCTCCCGAATAATTGCTTCTGTTGCTAGATGTTCGTTTGATCCTGAACTGGAAGTATGAAAGATGCTACTAGGTGGCTGGACCACATTCATCTCCTCGAACTTTTCCTCGAATTGACTAACAAGGAGAGATTTAGTACGGAAAAAAAGTGAAAAAACAGAGGAAAATGAATATATAACTAGCACTTAATTCTCAAAGGAATATAGTTTTATTATAAGGATCAATCTCTGAAGACAATGGTGTAGAGAAAAGGATACCTGACAAGATATACATCAATAGGACCCATCGTGCTCCTAAGAACTATTCTATATCTTCTTTGTGGAAGTTCAACAGCCTAGCATGATGAAAATGAAAACATCACTTATCAGATAGAGGAGAACCAAAACGATATCAAGCATAACAAATAGCTTTGTTAGAACTTTATGTCCATTACTTCATCGGGATCAGGAACTTCCAATGTGGTTCCATGAGGAGCTTTAATTGCTATCAGTGTTTCATTCTACCAAAAAGAGAAAAGTTAGTTTAGTTAAAATTAAAACTTTTAGCGAGGTTGACAAATTATGAACTAACGTGTACAGCTTTTCATGTAAAAGAATACTATCATACAAACAATAGATGCAACTCTATAATCTATCGTCTTTTCACCTCCTAAATTTCACCCCATCATCATCATTATTGCATTAAGAAACATTAATTTTTTTTTAAAGAACACGAAGTGACTATTTCATTATGTAAGCTAAACATGAGAGCTCCTCGTCTCCATTCCAAAATTTGCCTACCCAACACGTACTTTCGCACCATCCATCTTATTTTGAGTTAGTTACATAGTCTACCCCACGCATTCTTTGCTTACTACTTTCCCATGAGCTTGTCTGATTTTCTTAGTTCGCTCTTTGCACCTCTACTCACACCAATATGTATTCTAATTGGGAGGCCTATCCTGGTTCTGGATAAGAAACTTTGACTTAGTAAAAGAACAAATGCACAGAATTGGTAAAAAGATGTCCTCCTAATCCTTTTTAACGAGAATGTCGTCAAGCAATGTGTAGTTATAAAGATTGGAATACCATCAGCTGACTTTGGATGGGCGAGTTGACATCATTCCTTCTAAATTAGAATGGTAGAAGTTCACACTGAGTTATTTTAGAAGATTGCATTCAACACCAAATATCTTCCCACAAACTATCCACCATCAATCTAGAAAATTTTGGGGTGTTTCTAATTACAAGGCATTTACCTGATGTAACGTAGGCAACCCTTTTTCTCCTCACTGCTTTACCTTACCCTCCCCTTCCATGAAATATCTGATTCTACGGTGGGGGTATTTAGAATGAGAGGAATAATAGTATTTAGGGATCAAGAGAGACCTGAGAGGAGTGTGGTCGTTAGCTAGGTTCAATGTGTCTATTTGGGGATTGGTTACAAAAGCTTTCTGTAAGTGCCTATTGGATCTTATTATTTCAAAGCGCTAGGCGCATTGCAAGACGACACTCCCTTTGATTCCCTCATGACAAGAGGAACCAAAAAGGCAATGTTTAAGTGAAGCAAGACGCAATAAATAAACACATAATTAAATACTATATTTAAAACAAAAATTGATATAGAAAACATACTCTTGTCCCCATAAAATTTCAAATCCTTATCAAATAATACTAAAAATTACCAATTAAAAGAATAATAAATCTTACAAATTATATTAGTATTAGTATTAAAAAAAACTAAGATTCTACGTCAAATAACTCGAATAAAAATTAAAACAAATTACATTAAACATATATTTGTATATAAGCATTTTTTGAATAACAATTAAGTAGATCCAGTGCCCTCAAATAAATGTTGATAAGGCGCATGTCTTCACCCGAGGAATGGCGATAGCCTTGAAAACACTGGAACAAAGACTCTTAGTTCAAAGTTATTTGGCCTCTCATTGATCGGCTGAAGATTGGTTTCTTTTAAGAAAAAAAAAAAAATCATATGATCCAACTCTACTTGGAATTTTGTCTTCAGTTTTCATCTTTTCCACTATTTACTTTCATTTTTCTCTTTAAAAATATCGTTGTCCTAGTTAGGATGTGACTAGTGCAATTTGATTTTTGAAGCATATAGATTTAATACTCAAAACCATGTGACCATACAAATAACTGTCAAAATTAGAAGTAACTTTTGAGCTTAAATAAAGTATTTACGACAAATTCACCTCAAAGCAAGGCAAGCTTTTAATGTCTTCTTCAGTCACAAAGAGCCATCTATCATCATAATACGCAGTATATGCCATGTTGTTATCTTGTTCATATAGGTAATAAGTGGATAATTGAAAAGAATTGAGCAGAAAAGGACTTTTACTTATGGATATTTTCGTCTTCACTGAGATTCCTCAATCTTTCCTGCAATGCTCTGCAAATATAATTATGAAACATGAGTTTATCATTTGTGATTAGAAATATAGAAATTAATAACAGATTAAATATGCAACCTTATCTTTTCATCTAATCTTCGCTCTTCAAAAGAAAGGTTTTCAACATCCACCTGCAGGATACAGGGTTCACTCTTAAATTATCTGTTATACATGATAGGTTTAGATAGAATCATAATTAGACATTCCAATAAATAGGTGTACAAGGAAAAGCTGGACCTTACTTTAAAATAGTTCTTGAAAAAATACCAGTGTTTTAAAACCAGAAGACAGTAGACAAAGTTACAAACCTGCAACATAGAAGTATCACTATCCACATTTCCTGGAATTTGAGCACTGAATCCCCTGTACAAATATTGAATAGATTCTAAATAAATCATATGTTTCAATTTTTTATCAAAATTTCTATTCAACAAACTAAATGAAAAGAATTGAACCAACACATCAATTGATACATTACTTCCAATATATTATGTTTTTCAGCTTCTTTTCTATGAGACCTATGCCTTCCAAAACATTTGTTATGTCATATATTCTCCTCTTCTGCACCTGTGTCATGAGTATCTCATATTAGTTACCACTAAACAGAAAATAAAAGCTTACGAAGTTAAAGCCTTTAGAGTTTTTACGTTCAAAGTTTCTGCAGCTTTGTTCAAGTCAAGAATGCCATCCCTTGCTTGCTTAATTAAATTGATGAATTTTTTTGTCAGAAGACCTAAAAGTTTCAGAATATTTTTAAAACATCATTGATTTGAGAAGAAACTACGCATCAATGTAGCTTAGACAGAATGCATAATATTAAATTGGCAAGAAAAGGTTACCTAAAGAATTGTCATATCGACAGTTTGCAGCCAGAGTAAGAGGAGAATATGTGCCTGCCGTTAGAGAAA
This sequence comes from Sechiopsis laciniata, assembly GCA_037833695.1. Classification (NCBI taxonomy): domain Eukaryota; kingdom Viridiplantae; phylum Streptophyta; class Magnoliopsida; order Cucurbitales; family Cucurbitaceae; genus Sechiopsis; species Sechiopsis laciniata. The sequence continues at coordinate 10,164,618 of JBBMKA010000026.1, read as the reverse complement.
ACTAATTAATAATAGTCACACTACTGCAATATTCATCCAAGGATTAACAATTTAAATTCAGAAATTATTTAAAAGAGATAGTTAGGATAAAGAAATTGTGCCCCCCACTCACACACACACACACTAACAAATACATTTAAAAAAAAAAAAACTCACTTGTGTCTGAGATAGGTGTTTGAGGCCCAGATGTAGTTTTCCTTGAAGCCTTTGGCTTATACACCCTTCCTCCTTTTGTAGATAAAGGTGTCTGTACATAACTTTGAGCATCTTTCGAAGATCCCTGATCATGAATGCAGTCATTAGATTCAACCACATTGTTATACATGACACTCTTCTGCCTTGGTTTCTGAAAACAAAAAACAAATCAAGTAGTTCATGATATTAGAACTCAGAAGAAGATAGAAAACTACAAGATAATTTTTTAATACAGCAAAGAAGGATCGACAGAGTTAAGAGTAAAAGTAAAAAATATTGAACTTCGACAAAACTAAAATAACCATTATTGAGAATTGAGTCCTCATTTTAAGCAAACCAATTTATCATGATCTTTATCATCTTTAAAATCGTGTAATTTAATATGTAAATACTTGGCGGTTAGTTTTCGGTTGAAATGATAAGATTTATATCATCCTCTAGTTTAGTTTATATCTACCACGGGATAAGTCTATTAACGAAATGGATTTTTAAGATCATCATAATGTAAGGATACAACATTATAAGATGTTAGGTATCTAGGGTAACAACCTGCAGAAATCAATAACACACAAAATACCAAAACAAGTACTACTAATAATATTGCTAATATATCCCAAAATATCGCCAGTCTAGAGAGTTACAATATTAGGAACGAGAATGGAAATGACAAAATGAAACAACAAGAACATTAGGAAAAAACACCCGGCGAATTCAAGAGCGCCGTAACTCGCCTCTCTGCCTCAGCTACTTGGCTAGACTTCTCGATGCCTTGCTCCAAAACCCTTCATTCATCTTCATACTAGCACTACCCACTAGCGGTTTGCTCCACTACCTGACCCTTGTCCCTGCTCAATTACTCTTCTACCCCTCCTTGCATATGTCTGTATCATTGGTGGGCTTACCCTTTCCTCTTCATTAATGGTCCTGAGCCTTCTCGCGTATGTGTGTATAAGTAAGTGAGGGCCTCACATTACCCGCCGGGGTCAGATACACCTTGTCCTCAAGGTGGAAAGTTGGAAATTGCTGCTTCATATAGTGCACTTCCTCTATGTGGCTTCACTGAGCTGCTGTCCTTGCCATTTAACTAGCCATTCCTAACAACCCGTGACCTTATTCCAGCGTAGGTCAATCACTTCCTCTAGAACCATAATCCATTCAAAGTCTTCTGACACGATAGTCGGGTTTGGATGCACTTGGTGCTTATCGCCAATGCATTTTTTCAACTGGGACAAATGGAATACATTATGCATGGCAGAGTCTAATGGTAATTCTAAGCGATAGGCCACTTTGCCAATGCATTCACTAATCTTGTAGGGACCAAAAAATTTTGGAGCTAGTTTCTCACATCTGAGTTTAGCTAACGATCGCTGCCTGTACGGCCTCAATTTTAGATAGACCCAGTCACCTTCCTGGTACGACAACTCACGGCGTTTCTGATCTGCGTAACGACGCATCCTTTCCTGTGTCAAATGTAAACATTCCTTAAAAGCTGCTAATGTCAGATCCCTCTCACTCAATTTTTGTTCCACAACATCATTCGTGGTCTTGTTTTTCCCATAAGAAATTAATGGCAGTGGAGCGTGCCCATAAACAGCTTAGAAGGGAGGGTGTTAATCGATACATGGTAGTTGGTATTGTACCAATATTCTACCCAGGCCATCCATCTGGTCCACTACTTCGGGTGTTCACTACAAAAACATCTCAAGTAGACTTCTAAATAGTTATTGACCATTCCATTTGTCCATCAGTCTGCGGATGGAAAGCCGTGCTTCTCCGCAACTGTGTGCCTTAGCTTTTAAACAATTCAATCCATAAATGACTGATAAAAATCTTGTCACGATCTGAAACAATAGATCGAGGGAACTCATGTAAACAAACCACCTCCTGAATGAAGGTCGCAGCTACGTCTTTAGTTGTATAAGGGCGACAAAGGGAAAGGAAATGACCAGATTTGCTGAGTCGATCAACCACCACCAGAATTGAGTTTTTTCCATGAGAAGTGGGCAAACCTTCTATGAAATCCATGAGAAGTGACCAGATTTGCTGAGTCTTCCCAAATCCTTTCCGGTATCTCGAGAGGTTGCAGTAACCCGGCCGAGTTCTCGCCTCTGTCTTATGCCTCCGGCACACTACGTATTCAGATACGTATTTTTTGACATCCGCCTCCATTCCCTTCCAGAATAACTCTCCCGTCAGCCGCTTATATGTTCGTAGAAATCCGGAATGGCCTCCCAAAACTGAGTCATGTATGTGTGCAGTATAGTCAGAATGAGAGACGAGGTAGAAGATATGACCATTCGTTCCTTGTACAATAGCCTTCCCTGCACGAGTTTGAATTTGGGATAGCTATCAGGGTCCGTGCTCAAGGCCTCAATGATTGGTTTGAGGTGATCATCTGTGCGCACTTCCTCGGCAATCTGTTGCACATCAATTAATCTGGAAACTGAAAATGATGCTAACTCCGCTACCTGTGGTATGCGAGATAATGCCTCAGCTGCCTTATTCTCCAATTTGGGATTATACTCGATATCAAAAATCATAACCCAACAGCTTCGTAACCCAACGCTGATATTCTGGCTGAATCTTTGTTTGTTCAGTTAGGTAGCGAAGGGCCCGTTGATCTGTGCGGATCAGAAATTTCCTACCCAACAAGTAATGTCTCCAACGTTGAACAGCCAATACAATGGCTATCAATTCCCTTCCATAAATTGACTTCTCTTTTGCTGTTATTGACAATCTTTGGCTAAAGAAAGCAATTGGTCGTTTATTTTGTGATAATACTACCCCAAGACCTGTGCCTAAAGTGTCTGTTTCGACCACGAAAGGGATCGTGAAATCTGGAAGAGCTAACACTGGCAAGGTTATCATGGCCTTCTTTTGCCCTTCAAAGACTTTGTTTGTGTCCTCGTTCCATTGAAACGCATCCTTCTTCAACAAGTCTGTTAATGGAGCAGCCAAGGAACCATAATTTTCCACAAATCTGCAATAATAACCTGTCAGCCCCAAGAATCCACAAAGTTCTTTTAAAGTTTTAAGGCTTGGCCATTGTAGCATTGCACTGATTTTTCTCGGGACTGCCTCCATGCCTTCTGCCGATATCCAGTGCCCAAGATATTCACATATTGGTTGTGCGAACACATATTTTTTTCTATTTGCAAACAGGGAATGCTCTTTCAACATACTAAAAATGGCCCATAAGTGCTGCTTATGCGTTTCCAAGTCTAGACTGTACACAAGTATATCATCAAACAAAACTAACACAAATTTGCGTAAGTAGTAACGAGAAACCTGACTCATCAAGCTTTGAAATGTCGCCGGTGCATTAATTAGGCCGAAAGGCATGACCATGAATTCGTATTGCCCTTGATGAGTTCTAAACATTGTTTTGTGTATATCTTCCTCTCTCATTCTGATCTGATGGTAACAGGATTTCAGGTCCAACTTGGTATAGACTTTGGATCCGTGCAGTTCGTCTAATAGCTCTTCGATCACTGGAATAGGAAATTTACTAGGAATGGTATCCCTGTTTAATGCTTAGTAATCAACACAAAACCTCCATCCTCCATCTTTTTTACGTACCAGAAGTACTAGACTTGAGAATGGGCTGTGACAAGGTCTAATAATTCCCAAGTTCAGCATCTCATCAATCATCTTTTCTATCTCAGTTTTCTTGGCGTGTGCGTATTTATAAGGTCTCACCTGCACTGATGCTTGTTCATCCTTCAAGCTAATTCGATGGTCTACTTCACGTTTTGGTGGAAGACCTGGAGGCAATTCGAAAATCACTTTGAAATGCTCCAACAATTCACGAGTGCTTGGCCATAACTCCTCTAAGCCAATCAACCGCTCTATTACATCTTGCCTTTCACCCTGCTCCTCCTCTATTCTTCGGAAATCAACTAGATAGCCTTGATCTTCCTTTGACCACGATTTGGACAGCATCTTTAAAGAGATCTCTACTTTAGTGAGTGAGGGGTACCCCTTTAAAGTCATCGTCCCTTTTTCGAATTCAAATGTCATTGTGAACACTTTCTAGTCAATATTCATGAACCTTGTCTTTCGTAGCCACTGCATCCCCAGGATCATATCCACATTTCCAAGTTCCAAGGGCAGGAAATCTTTGCAGACCTTGAGTTGTTGAAGATCTACCTTCACAACCTTGCATATCCCTTTTCCCCTAACTGCTATTCCGGTCCCATAACCACTCCGTAATTCGTGGTTTCCGAGCATTCATATTTTAACTCTTCAACTAGTTGCTGAGAAATAAAATTATGGATGGCTCCACGATCGATGAGTACTATCACTTCCCGGCCTTCTACCGTCCCCTTCAATTTCATAGTGCCTGGAGTAGAGAACTCGATGACCGAACGAATGGCAAGTGCAACAATCTCCATGGTTCTTCCATCACTAGCTCCTCAACTTCTTCTTCAAAATCTGGTCCCTCGATCTCCACTTTGCTGCCCTCTGTTACGACCATCACTCGTAACTACCTGTTTTCCTTAGCCCTGCATTTATGACCAACAAAAAACTTCTCATCACATTTAAAGCACAGTCCCTTCTCCCCTTCATTTGATACTCTACGTCAGGCAGTCTTCTTGACGGTGCTTCTCTCCGGTCTGGGCCTCGCCTTTTTGGTATGGTAATAGTACGCATAGGGAACGGTTCTTCATTCTTTGGGCATGGGTTTCGAAATTGATAACCCGATTGGACAGTTTTCTGGTTACTGTTCGGGCTAGCCTTCTGGGCCTTACCGTCATGGCTCAGTGTTTCCTTGGTTTGGCTTTGATCCTGAGGAGTTGGGCCTGTTCCATTATCTCTTCTAATCTCTTTGGTTTACGACTAATGACGTCGGCTCACAATGAGGTTATGAGTCCGCTAAGAAAAGTGCTCTCTAGTACCTCTTCTTCCAGATGCAGTAAGGGAGCTGATAATACTTCAAACTGATGGATAAAATCGACTAGAGTGCCTTCTTGTTTGACCGCAAGGAATCGAGCGCATAATGTTCCTTCTTGCGTTGGTTGGAAACGTATATAGAGTCTCCTTTTTAGCTTTTGCCATGTACTTATTTCCCTACGATTATTGGCCCATCTAAACCAATCCACCACATCCTTCTCAAAACTAATAACTGATACATTCACGGTTTCCTTCTCTGAGAGTTGATGAAGTTCAAAGTACCTTTCAGCTCGGAAAATCCATGAATCCAGATCTGTTCCCGAGAACACCGGCATCTCTAATTTCTTAAACGATCTCTTCTCTCTGACGTTGTCCTTCTTTTCTCTAGAGGGTTCTCCTTCATCCGGTGGTTTTGGAGTGAACCCACCTTTACCTACCTTCTGTTTCAACTTCTGAGTTGATCCTTCCGATACAGTCAAATGTCCTCCTGATTTCTCATTTGAGATTTCCTCTAGCACACGATCCATAGCCTTCTGGTTCTCAACTATGCCCACTGTCAATTTCTCTATACTTTTTGTAATACTCTTGAGAGTATCCTTGACTTCTTCCACATCTTTCTCTGTCTCATCCATCCTTTCTTCAATCTGCTTCTGCACCATGCTCCTTATTTTCTCCAGGATTGAAACGTGCTCTGATACCAATATGTTAGGTATCTAGGGTAACAACCTGCAGAAATCAATAACACACCAGATACCAAAACAAGTACTACTGATAATATTGCTAATATATCCCAAAATATCGCCAGTCAGAGAGTTACAATACTAGGAATGAGAATGGAAATGACAAAATGAAACAACAAGAACAGAAGGAAAAAACACCCAGCGAATTCAAGAGCGTCGTAACTCTCCTCTCTGCCTTAACTACTTGGCTAGACTTCTCGATGCCTTGCTCTAAAACCCTTCATTCACCTTAATACTATCCTTGCGTACGACATAACAGAAAGCACTACCCACTAACGGTCTGCTCTACTACCTGACCCATGTCCCTGCTCAGTTACTCTTCTACCCCTCCTTGCATATGTCAGTATCATTGGTGGGCTTACCCTTTCCTCTTAATTAGTGGTCCTGGGCCTTCTCGCGTATGTGTGTATAAGTGAGATATATTGATAACAAAACAAGGGAATACAAGATCAACATTAGGTATGAGGTACCTAGAACCCTCTCTAGTCTTAAGTATGTTAACTCAAAGTCAAGCCCTAACTCCCAAGATACAATTTCCCCCAATCCCTAATCTCCACTTCCTATTTATAACCTTCATTTCTAACTTAATTCTGCCCTTATACTAATAAACCGGTCCTTCACATTACCCACCTTCCAAAGACACCTTGTTCTCATGGTGTAATGTGTATATCCACAAAAGAAACATTCCAAAATAAAAAAAATAGAACATACATCATCACAAAAAATCAGGCCCAACTCCTTCACAAAGACTGCCCATCACTAGTTCCCTTGAAACTGTTGTCGGTTACCTTTCTTCCAAGCTCCTTGACATTGGAACTCCTCAAAACGAGGTCTCTTCCTCTACCTACCAGCATCTGGGTGAGAAAGAGTAACGTTGTGAGTGATGCGAGTAATATGCAGGACCTCGCGCCCTTCATTCGCCTTTTCGGACCACCGTTTAAGTCTAACAACCAAACTTTCATCTTCCTATCTACCAATAGTGCACACTAATAACCAAGATGCAAGTAGTCTTTGTAGCAATAACATCGTCCTGTTTCTCGAAGACTTCGATAATCCTCAATGGTCAGATACTTCCATCCAACCAAACCATGAAGTCTTTCTTATTCCACCATCGACCTACTTCGCGAGAAACTGTGCATGTCTTCAACTTCTCTCTAAATTTACAATTGAAAAGATGCTAGAAAGACCAAACTATTTTGGACATCATTGCCAATTTGTTACTGAATATCCAACGCTCTACTTCGATTAACTGACACGTAACTGGCCACCCTTCATCCCATGTGTAATTCCACCTTGTACCTAAACCTCAAAACATGTTCAGGGGCAAACTCACTTGGTTGTTTTGTGTGTTGTGCATTTCCACTGCTAACTCACGCACTCCTAATAGAGCTAAGCTTCCGGTTGCCGAAACTCTTGCTCGTGCTACCACTCCTAATGAAAAACGATCGTTGGCACAAATTGTCCACTGAAAGGACCACTAGCCTGCATGACGTGTGAATGCAGTTGTGACCGTTGTAAAGAACGAACACTCAAAATAACCAAAGTATTTCTTTCGCATGTGCTCCCCTGACCATGCAAAGTTCGTCAGAACCATGGAGGAAGAATATTAGGAATATGCTCATAAACTATTGAGCTTCGTTTTCTTTCTCGTGAAAATTCAATCCCCAATTTCCATCTCATTTATACTTCCCATGCCTATGACCGTTAACGTACAGCCATCTTGTCATCCATAAAGGATCCTAAACCGTTTGAGCTTTCCAGGAAATCCCACTCCATTGCTGACAGTTTATGGCTGAAAACAAAATCCTTTTATTAATTCGAAATACCAATCTCTTCACTAATGGTTGGCTCATTCGATAATCGTACGTGAGAGAAGTGAAGCCATGTGACTCCCTTCTTTAGCTGAAATGTGAGCCATGCAACGCCACTTCTTACCTAGAAGTTGAGCCACGCAACACGGAGTCATCTACCATGAAAGGACCATGTAGGCTGTCGTCGAAGAATCCATGTCCGGAATCACTACTCTAATACCAATTTGTAAGGATACAACCTAACAAGAACACTATCCGAATGAAATAAGGAAATACAAGATCAACCCTAGGTATGAGGTACCTAGAACCCTCTCTTGACTTTGAGTATGTTAATTCAAGACCTAACTCCCGAGATACATTTCCCCCAATCCCTAATCCTCACTTCCTATTTATAAACTTCCTTTCTAACTAACTTTCCCGCTATATTATTGTTATCTCCTATACTAATAAATCGGGTCCCTCACACATAATTCATAACCTCCATATAAAGAAAAAAAATTCAAGTATATAACTAATTGAAAAGAGGGTAATAAGAGTCCTTTACTTATGAGCAAAACTACAACCATAATAATATGCCCAACAAAAACAATTCGTTAGAATTCAAATGAATAAAGGTGTACCTAAAAAAAGAATTATATGTTAAATCATGTTTTTTTTTATAAAGAACCAAGCTTACATTGAAAAAATAATGAAAGAACAATACAAAGGGCATAAAAAACAATCCAAGCAAAATAGGTAGGACCCCAATAAATATGTTAAATCATGTTAACAAACAATCCAAAAAAGCTTAAGTCCATAGGTTGGGTTAAATTTAATTATATCAACCAACATAATAGAAGTGAAAAACTATTACAATATATATATGCAATTGAAAGGAAACTAAGAGATCAGTTCACAACACATGTTCTTGATAGCTAGACACTTACAAGGCCAGCATGACCACCCCTTCCAGTAACTAACTAACACTTACAAAATGACAAATAGTTTACAATTAAATGACAATCATTGTGCAAACAACTGCATCAACATGCAAAATTACATGCTTAATGTCCCAACAAGTCTGCCTCCAACGTTTGATAACCATTTAGTATAAACTATAGTTCGTATACCTTAATATCTAATCTATCTACAACACGTGTGACAAAATCTTAACTGATGTTTAAGGTGAAAAACATAAATGATTAGTTCAAATAATAACCAAAAAGGTGAAGACAGAGACATCCAGCTTCAAATTTCCTTTGATAAGAAGTGAGAGACTTCTTCACCAACATTTGAAACCCCCAACCATAAATAACTTTCAACACATGCACAAGTCAACACAGGGTAAAGAATAACATGTACACAATTTTTTTTATATTCGTGAGTGTTCAGACCAGCTTACACACACCTCAACTATTCTTAAGCGACATACCGCTAGGAAGTTAATTCCTAAGCAAGTGGCCACCAAAGATCAAACCTACAACCTTTTTGGTTTCTTAAGGCCCTTTGACCGAGGTTAAACATGTACACAATGATTCACCCGACAAGAAAACAAAAAATTTCAATCGGCTCAAACTGAGGCAAATACACGAATTAACCCACCTAGAAAGCTTCACAAAAGCACAATCCTAAAGTCAAAATCATCGGCAGAGACATTTAAACCATACAAGCAGAAAATACCAATATGCAATGGTACAGGAACACACAAACAGATTGAAATCGAAAGCAACAGCAAATTACGCAGAAATGCAGACAAGATACAAGCAAATAAACATATTACAGTACTCACCAGAGGCTTAACAACAACAGAATCAGGTTGTTGATCGAGAGCATTGGAAGAACCGCCGGCAAAGCGGTAATAGTCGCCCGGAGGAAGGAACGGCGGCTTGGTGGAGTCGAAAGCGAGCTGCCGCTTGAGCGGCGGCAGGATCTGCGCAGTTTGGGACTGCGGCGGTGGCTCCGGCCGGTTCGGAGCTCGATAGCCGCCGCGCATGGAGGATCCAAAGGACAAGGGGAATCGAATACAATGGATTTGCAGAAATTGTGAGGTGAAAATGGAAATGAGGAAGATGAAGAAGAAGAAGAATAGGGTTCTTGTGAGATCAAAGTGAAACTAAAGGTGAGGATTAAGGAATAGCATTTTGGTAGCTTTTAGATGGGAGGAGGGAAATTTGTTTACATGGATGTGGAGGGAAGACTAGTGGAACAAAATTCATTTATAACTATTTGCACTTTGGCCCTTGTAACCAATCCATATTGCACTATAACCCAAAATGACTATCTTTTTTTTACACCAACAAACCATTTTTCATTGATTATTGACAAAAATGGAAGGTACTTTGTTTAGTCAATCAATCTTTTTATGAAATTTCTATTTAGTCCATCTTTTAAAATCACTCTTGAGACCCAATGAGTTGGTGGCTCGATTGGTTATCTAATTTTATATTAATTTATTTTCACTCCATAGTCAAGGGTTTGATCCCTGAAATCGGTATTTGTAATTTTTTTCTCCCAACTTGTACTAAAAAAAAAAACTCTTAAGGACTAAACTACTGAAAATATGGGAATAGAATATAGGTGTGAAGTCAAAAGTTTGTAGAGAAAATGGTTAATAAAGTAGAGGCTCCACAGTTAAGATGTAGCAGGTTTAATAAGTTAAGAAACGTATCAAGATTAAAAACAAAAATAGGGCTTATCTCAACTTGGTACCTTTCCTTATGTATGAACCTCATATTTTACTTAAATTATTTTTTTCAAAATATTTATGATACTTCACTCTTACTATGTCTCTTCAAATTCAAAATTTTATCTTACAAGTTAACATTAAAAAAAGGGAAGAAAAAAAAAATCTATACCCTCTCTCCCTCAATACTATACATAATTAAAGGTTGTTTTTTAATTGTCGGTAAATGTTTGGACAAATTTACTCTCATTTCGACTATAGACATAACTTTACGATACTTGAATATGTTTGATATTTATAGTATTTTTTAGGTGAGTATATACTATGAATTAAACGCATTACTTATTATATCTCAAACATGTAATTTTTTTAATTTAATTTTGAAAAAATCTCCCCAAACATAATTAAAAGGTTAAGAATATAAACTTTACAAGTAAATAAAATGTGTTGCCCTTGACATTTAGTACTTATTTTTAAACACATTTTGTTTTTTTTTTAAAAACAGTTTTTAACGCATTTACTTTTTGTAAGCTTCTAGATTAATGGTAGATAATGTGAAGTTCTCAAAAAAAAATTATATAGTCTTCTTTTTTTTTTTGTCTGTGATTTAAAAAACTTAAAAAATTTAAAAGAAGAGAAAGATTTAGGTGGAGCCCATGATGCACCTATCTCACATGCCACCTCCTTAAGGACCAAAATAATTAAAAAAAATCTCTTATAAAAATAAAAAAATAAAAAATAAAATTTGTAGTCTTTAAAGAGGTGGCATGTGAGATGGGTGCACCCACCCAAATCTTCCACTTCACAAACCATTGAAAACTTCTAAACACTAGATTCATCACTTGCTTTAAAAAATATATATTTGAAGAAATCTTAAAATTTTAATTTCATCAATTTACATTGTTGACATTAGTCAGGTAAATTAATTTAAACATTCATGAGTGTGTGTGTGTGTATATATATATATATATATATATTACGCATGGCTAGAAGAATTCACTCCTTCCATTAAAAAATAAAAAAATAAAAAAACTAATTTCTTGCACTTTGTCCAAATAACAGGAAAAAACATTGTATTATTACATTACTTCATATTTCATAACTCAGTCAAATCACAAATATTGACAGGTTGGTAACAAGTTCAATAAAAACAATTACGCTTTTTTTAGAAAATCATTTTTATAATAGAAAATAAAATTTAAAGAGGGGCGTGATCCCAACATTTTGAAATTTATTACTGTTGTATATAGAAATAGATTTCAACCATATTTAATAATATTTATATCATTCATTTAACATGACTGCGTTTGGATTGAGTTAAATCAAAATAAAAATCTATCAACTAAAAAACCTACATAATTCAATACACACATTTTCATTGATCCTATTCAACGCATTAAAAGATGTAACTCAACTCAATTCTACCATTACAATTTAAATTAAGTACTCTAAGTTACTCGAATTATCAATTTTGTATGCATCCATAAAAGATACCGATTGAATTCAGTGAATGACTCTAATTTAAGTGTATTGGTTAAAATCAATTAACAACCCTTATTGAAATTTTAATTAATCTAATATGAATGTCGCTTAACTCTAAATTACATTTGCCAAGTATCCGAATTAACAAAATTCTCAATTCTATATATTATTTCTTATAAACTTTTATTAAAGTCAACACTAACGACATGATAGTCTCTTGATTGACTTTTGAAAAAAAAAGAGGCGAGAATAAGAAGAAAAAAAAAAGTAAAATAGGAATAAATTTAAAAATTGTAATTTTTTTGCTATATTTGCCAAAAAAAATTAAAGGTTGACAAAATTGCATTACCTAAAACTCAAAGCGATGACATGTTAACTTGGTTATAATTTAATTCGAGTCTACCATTACGGGTACTAAAATCGGCATTTGACTCTCATCTTATACGAGAGCAAGAGTCCCCTTTATTTAGAGTGTCTTTTTCTCAATTTAAACAAAAAAAAAAATGCAAGAAATAAAAACGTTAGGAGGTATTTGTTTGCCATATTTAAGGAGAGTTTAGATTGAGGACTTGCTAACTCCTCATTGAAAAACAACACCCAAACGAATTTTTTTGTAACTATTCAAAATAACTCATCATTTTTAATATTCAAAATAACTCTTCATTCATAACCATTCATTTATAATCTTTCATTTATAACCACTCAAAATAATTTTTCATTTCTAAATCATTCATTTCTCATTCATTTCTAATATTCATTTCTCATTCCTCAAAATAATTCATTTTTAACTACTCATTTCTAATCATTATTTTTTTAACTACTCAAAATAACTACTCATTTTAAATCTATATCCAAATAAACTATTGTCTATAACTTCTCTACATAAAAATCACATTCAAACAAGTATTTAACTAAAACTCTCAATTTCTAACTACTCAAAATAACCCCTCAAATTAATTTCTCAACCTTAAAACCTCATCCAAACACCTACTTAAAAGTCCTAGAACCATGTGGCCTAAATTCTTACAATTGAAAGTAGTAAAATAAAAAATCTTTCAAGGTGTCTCGTCTCACCTATGTTTTTATGCAAAGTAAAAAAGGATTCAGAATCAATTCAGTCACTACAAAAAGCAACAAAATACTAGGCCTCTGTTTGTTCAAATATGCCAAATAATTCTTCAACCATAGCTTCAACTATCAATTTGTTCATTCAATTATGGTGCAATTTCTCATACCACTACTAACTCCCAGGGCTGCTCAATGAAAGAAGAAAATAATTCAAAGAACCTTATTCAAAAAAAAAAAAAAAAAAAAAAAAAAAAAAATCAGGAACAACTTCACTTTTAACTCATCTTTGGAGTATTGAATTCAAAACATATGCGGCTTAATTGTTAAAAAAAAGGTAAGGAATTCAAAACTATAACTTCTTGATCTATAGTACATACAATTTATAGCTTAGTTAAGTTCACTTAGGCTTAATAAACCCACTTTAAACCCTATTCAATAGCTATATTATTTTTATTTTCTATTTTAAAAATTAAAATTAGTCCTCAGGTTTTATTGCTTTAGTCTCTGCGATTCAAAAACTAAATCAAAATTTGAAAACAATAAAAATAAGTTTTAAAAACTTGATTTTTAAAAAAATATTTGTGAAGGTCTAGGCTATCTTAGACACACCTCAACTATTTTTGTTGGACTTATCATATTCACTCATGAAATATTTTTTATCACTAGGCTCACTGCTTAGCCATAGTAGTTATGAAAAAATTATAATAAATCGTGAGAGAGAACCACCCGAAAATAAAAAATCATAAGATATTCAAACTTATCCTTTTTAAATTGAAGTTTTGCTCCACTATATCTGGAGTAACCACGCCTATCTATAGATCGGGCACCAAGAGACATCGAAAGAATAGAGATACAAGAGGAACCTTGAGGGTAGACACCTCTAAAGCCCAAACCTTCGGCCACTCTGCCATCTCTTGGGACAAAAAAAAAAAAAATTATCCAATTTTTTATAACACTTGGTCAGTCAGCTTACCCAGGTGCTACTACATTTAGTTCCCAAAGTAACTCTATGAACATAAATTTGCACTTAATCCATCACAATTCTAGTATTTCATATTTTGGTGTTATCTCTTACACTAAATGGATTAAAACCTGTTACGACACTAAACTGTAGGGGTGTACATGGTCCGGGTTGAGTAGGGTTGAATGATTTTTTCGGACCAATCCAACTTTTCGGGTTGGTCAATTCGTTAACCCGTCCGGATGTATTAATGCAACCCAACCCAACCCTAGATTTTCGGGTTGGGTTGAGTTGGGTTCTCGGGTTATGTAACTCTCCTTTATTCTCTCTAAGATTCAACTCATAAGCTTATAAATGTTTAAAAAATGCATGATAGTATACTTCAACTTTTTGTTATCTTATTAGTGCATATTTAAAAGACTTATAAGTATACCAAGAATCAATTTTATTCATTTATCTCACATACACATACATAATATATATAATATTCTTAGTTCGGGTTGGGTTGGATTGGATTGGATTGAACGAGCAAAAAATTAGTCAATTCAATAACCAACCCAACCCAACCCAACAAAAACGATAAAATCATAACCCAACCCAACTCAAAAAAATTATAACCCAACCCAACCCCTGCGGTTTGGGTTGATTGATTGAATTTCATATCACAATTTTGTACACGACAAAAATTATAGTCCCGGTGGCTTGGGTTGCCGGTGTTTTTGTACACTCCTACTAAATTGTAAGGACCCAAATGAATCATAACAGCAAAATTGAAATGAAAACACAAAAAACAGAATCAGGAAGCTCAGAAACGAACTCTATACTCGATTGATTGAATTTGATATCACAATTTTGTACACCACAAAGGAGAAGTTCGAAAAGGAACAGAAGAATCACAACAAACCTCCAATTTCTCCCGGAATTTGACCTCACTGGTTTTCAACAACAACGGCAATGGAAAACAAACTCCCTTCTCCACACACCATTGATGTCTAGGCTTAATCCTGTTCTCTAAGCTAAACGAAAAATAGTGTGGAAACTCCTTTAATTCCTTCAATTCCCTCCCCATTTCCACCACAAAGTAATTCAGTTTCGGCTCCAAATTCTCCTCAACGCTGTAGCAAAACAGCTGCGGGAATCGCCGGAACATAAGTAATGAATCCCGGCGAGAAAACCCTAGGTTTTCGAAAAACTCGATTCTCGGAATCAGTTTCTGTTCTACGCTACATGAGAGTAAGGATGAGTGTTTGTGTACCTCGGAGACGCCGATGCTTTGCAGGAAGTAGAGAGTTGGCCGTAGGCGATTCTCGACGCTGCAGGCGAGTAGCCTCGGGCGGCGATTGATGGCGCGTTTGAGATCGGAGTTGTTGATTTTGGCTTCGCGGAGGAGGAAGGTGAAGATCGGGATTAGATCTGAGGGGCGAGAGGTGAGAATCTCGGGGCACATACCGACGATTCTACGGAGCTCGATGGCGGTGAAGTTCATCGAGGTCATGAAATCGACGGCGGATCTGAGATCTGGGAGGGAGACGGCGGCGATTGGGGGATGGTCTTTGATTATGGAGAGGAAATCGATGCCGATGGAGTCGAGGAAGAGGAGTTTCTCTTGGAACTCGGAGCGGGAGTGGGGCGGCGGTGGCGGTGGCGGCGGCGGCGAGAGGGGAGGGACGTCTAGTTTGAAGGCGATTTTGGCGGCGGAAATGGCGGGGAATTGGAGGGTTTTGGAGCGGGGAAGAGAGGGGAAAAGAGAGGAAGGAGAAGAGTGGTGGAGGAATCCGCCATTGGAGAGGATGTGAAGATGGAGAGAAGCTTCTTGCATTGTTAATGGCGGAACTACATTTCTGAATTGGTTTTTTCTTTTTTCACAGAGAGAATCAAGGAAGTGGTGAGGAAGAGAATTGTAGAGGATAAAGCTATCTTTAAAAAATCCAAAATAGTGTTGCAGATAAATCACAATTGGAGATGAACCAGACTTTTTCCTCTGCCCCAGGCCCATATATTATGGGCCCAAATAATGTTTTCATGTATGTATATATATATATATATATATATATA
>JBBMKA010000026.1:10136975-10148651 GCA_037833695.1 Sechiopsis laciniata | reverse complement strand
TGGGGATTCTTACTGAGTGCCTTTGTACTCACCCTTATTTTCTGTGGTTTTTCACCAGGTAACTTGGGACAGCACCAGGACGACTAGAGGAGGAGCTGTATGATCATGGGAGCTGCTGGTGCCACTCTGTCTAATTTATGTTTATTATTTTGTTTCAGCATGTAGTTGGACACGGAGTCCTTAGGAAAATTTTGCATGTTGTGTTTTGAACCATTTATGATTGTTGGAATAAATACTGGCCAAGAACTTGTTTTGTTTTATCAAGGTTATGTTTGGAATATTTAATTTCAAAGGATTTTCATTTACGTACGCTGTCTTAAATGTTGTTACTTCCATGCATGCTGAGTAAGGGCTAGGCTTAGGACCACTATTAGGTCGGGTCCTTACACAAAACTGAGAAGGAGAGGCTCGGCAGTAAGGCTTCGACGAAGGCAAAGGCGAAGGTGAAGCTGCTCGCAGACGTGCGCGGGATCGCGGGGCAAAAAGCTTCGAGGGGTTGTTTGCAGGGCGAAGACTCGCTGCCTTGCTATTTGGCGAGGCGCGGCACAAACGAAGGCGTAAGGCTGGCATTCACGTGCGGCTTGGTGCTATAGAGGAGAGGCTGCTCGTGGCTTAGATGTGCGACAAGATCAAAGGGCGAGCGGGTAGGATCGATGTCGTGCGGATGTAATGGGTAACACAGTGATGCTGCTGGCTCGATGGCTGCGCACGTGGGCTGCTCAACGAAAAGGCTCTTGGCTAGCGTTTGTAATGGAAAAGGAGCTTGGTGTGTGCGATCGACGATGGGGAAGGCTTGTGATGGATCTCTCGACAAGGAGATGGAAAGGTGATCTCGGCTGCAAGGGAGAAGAAGAAGAACTTGTGGGTGTCGGCAAAGATGAGAGGAAGAAGAAGAAAAGAATTGAGAGGGAGAATAAGATTAGGTTTGGATAAAAATAGGAGGGTTGAATAGGAGAATGCCACGTGTCGAAACCAACCAGCCTTTGAGTCTTAGTGAAGGCAACTTAAATCCTTTATTTTCTCCTTTTTCTCCTTTAGCCAAAATAACCTCCAAGCTTCCCAAAAGCAACTAAATCGGAAATCATGTAAATCACAAAAACAGCCCTGTCTCAGTCAAAAGCAAGAACGGCCTTGAAAGCGGATAAATTACCAAACTAACAGTAGGGTAAAATGACAAAAATACCCTTGAGGGCTAAAACTGCCTTAACGGCCCAACTGAACAATCAAATAAACAACCAAACATATCTGGAGAACCAGAATGGAAAATTGGGCCGTTACACTTTCACATCACGAACCCCACAGAAGGGTTTTGGTTCAAGTACTTTGACCTTGTTCAACTAGACCACGCCCCCAGCTGAGGCCTGGTTTCCCATCGCTTGCATGGTGAGATTCACACTAGCGTTCAACTCGCCCAACTATGCCTTAAAGGGTTCCATCGCAGTTTTAACGTCCTCAAACAAGTTAGTGACTAGTTGAGTCATTGACCTTTACACGGTCTTGATACTCATGAGGCACTCTTCCATGAACGTAACAGAGCCCAACGAGTTATGCCCATGGTCGAACAACCTGAGTCGTGAGGTTTTCTCTTCTAGGGTCTCGACCCTTATCATCAATTCTTGGATGGGCATCCCACCAAGGTCGCCAGCTACTGCATCAATCACGTTGGCTTTTTCACCGATCTCATCAAGGTGAGATTTTAAAAATCAAATATTGTCAGGGACCTATTTCAGATAGAGCATTTCCTCTTCCAACTCGATCAGTCGGTCGATGTGGCCTTGCCCAACGTTTTCTTCTCGGAAATTCTTGCGGAAACTTTCAAAAGAGCTAACTTGAGCTCTGATACCACTTGTCACGGACCTACTTCGTTGACATTGCGAAGGGATCGTGTGGCAATTGCTCTAACCCGCCGAGCAAGTCAGCCAAACAAAAATGCAAAGCGGGTGGAAAAACTGGGTGCAACCTCCATCTCGGGACTTGAGAAAAGGTTTTTGAAAGAGGAAGGAAAAAGGTTTTAGAAATGCTTCTGTCTTTGAAAGGTTATACAACAATACAATAAGAACCACTTCAACTATATTGCATTGCTCATATAAGTTGGTAGGAAGGAAGCTTCGAGAAGTCATACCCCCTATAGTACATTTTGGGCCATTATTGATGTGGTTGGTTTGCACGTCAAAATGGCGAGGAGACATACACTAACAAAACTATAAGGAAATGACAACGACGACGGAAGTAAACCCTATACTATGAAAGCATGATAAAAAAAGGGGTCTAAACAGGCATGCAGACATGTGTAGCATGCACTGGACAAGCATGACCGTGACCAGAGCATAGCCGGAGCTAAGTTCAGAGTTGTTGCTTTAGTGATTCTAACCAAGCTTCTTCTTAACTTTGTTTCTCTTTTTCTTATATTTGCTTTACTTTCGCTTTAGCATAGTTTTTGTGAGCAAACGTTGTTATTTTGGTTATCGAATGAAGATGAACTTTGTTAATTTCTTTGCTTTGAATTTATTTAACATCATGAGTAGTTAAGTCCGTCATTGGAAGGAAGTAGATGAGTAGGAGTATTTCTCTTAAGCAAAGAGGTAACAAGATGTCAAACTATCAATGCATGCTGTGTTAAACTTGAAATACATTTCGTCTAGCTAACCATTTGTATGAACTCTATTTAGCATTCGAGAGAATAGAAATAGAGCAAAACTTGCATGTCATAACATTAGGTTTTGCTAAGTTTACTTGCAAATCGAGAACACTTAGAGATAATGTTTGCTTAGTGCTGATTGGTTGTTTTTACTTTCGCTGGAGTTTGAGAGAACCTAGCTAGAGCTTGAGAGAGTCAATCTAGAGCTCAAGAGAGCCAAGACTTAAGCCGTTAGTAGTTCGCTTCTTAGCCTAACGCCACTTTGCTCTAGCATAATACTCCGAAAAGTCCTAACCTCTTTCCGATGTCTGTAACCTGATTAAAGTTAGTTCATCATTCTTAGCATTTTACTTACTTTGCCATTGTGCTTTGCATTTATTTCGCTTTAGCCAAGTTATTTCGTTTTAGCAAACTTAGTTTAGCTCCATCACAACAATTTTCTCCCATTACGATGACTCTCTAAATTTCGTTTGAGCATAATGTTAATAACTAATCCTTGTGGAGATGACTTTTACTTACTTTAAAACCTGTTACAACAAGACTGTGTTTACTTGCACAACCTTGGGGAATCACACACACGCATTTCGTTTGAATTAAGCCAAGATTTCGCTTAAGCGAAATCACAGCCTTTCCATGCCATCATTCTATTTAAATATTATTTCTTAGTTGTGGTGTGTCGGTTTCGTCCCAACACCGATCCCGGCAAGTACGGGATGGGGAATCCCCACCCCGATCAGTGCAAAATAATACGATAAATTTTGTGGGGATGGGAAATAGAAATAGTGTCGGGGATGGGGACAGTAAAGTCTTCCCTGTCCCCGCCCCGCCATGTGGACATCTCTACTGAGGCTTCACGTTTCGTTTTTTTTTTTTTTAAAAAATTCTTTCAATCGGCGTTTTGAGCCACGAGGCACACTGACAATGTGCCACAGCCACCCATTTATTCTTTTCATTTTTCTTTTAATAATTTCTGTACTTTTTCCGGTTTTTTTTAATACATTTTAAATTTAATTTTCCTTTTTTTTTTTTTCATAATTTCTTCTTTCAATCCTTTTTTTTTATATAATAATATTGGGAAGGGAGGACTCAAACATGTAACTGCATGTTTACTAGATTGTACAATGTCATTCTCTACTTTTATTGACTTCTTTCAATCCTCATATAGTACTTGAGTTTTTGTTTTGTTTTGTTTTCTTACAAAAAAAAATTTTCTAAATTTTTTAGCAATTTCTTTTGTAATCTTTTGGTCTTTATTTTTATTTTTTCCACATTTTCATGTTTTAAATTTTTTTAAACACTTTTATGATATATTTTAATTAATTAATTATATATATATATATATATATATATATATATATCATTCATTCACCTAATATTATAGTTCAGTTAATCTAATATATTTCATTCAAAAACTTTTTATAATAAAATTTGTTTTGTTAAGAGAAATTTGTATTTCTTTTTTTCAACTACTTAATATTATTAATTTTTAATTAATTAATTTGAAATTATTTTAATTTATATAATATTGCATTTTAAAAATTCATTTAGTAATTTAAATTTAACAATAACTACTTAATCAACTTTTTTTGTTTTAAAAATTGTATTTAAGTTTTTGTTTTTTTTTATCTATTTAATATCATTAATTTAAAACTAATTAATCCAAAAGTATGATTATTTGCAAAATATCATATATATATTTTTTGAAATAGCAAAATATCATATTTTAAGAATATGTTCCGTTAATTCAAATTAACAATGTTATTATAATTTTTCACCTACTTAATTTTATTAATTTTCAATTAACTAGTTAGATATTGCATTAAAAAAATGAGGTGATATTATCAGAGTAACATAGAAAGTAATTTGTTTTATAAATTTATTGATATTTTTATTTATCTAATAACTTTATTTAAAACTAATTAATTGAATATTATTCTCATTTAACTTATATCACATTTTAAATATATATTTCATGGTTTCAAATTAACCTTATATTCATATCAATTTGTTTTACTAAAATATATATTGTTCTCATTCACATATTATCATATTTTTAAAATAAATTTCGTCATTTAAAAATTAAGGCTAGTTATGTAATCAACTTTAAAAAAAATTGTACTTAACTCTTTTCCTTTATTTATATTATTGATTTTTAACTAATTAATTAAAATTTGTCACAAAAAAGGATAATAAAAAATAAAAATAAATGAGAGGATATTATAAAAGAAAAATAAAATATAATCTAAAAAAATAAGAGACAAAAATTAAAAAATAAAAATAAAATAAGTAATATTATATATAAAAAGAAAAGCAAAAATATCACATCAATTAAAAAAACAAATCCCCATTTCACAAAAAACAAAAAATCCCCATGGAAATTCTCATTAAAAAAATTTGCTTCTGAGGAAAGTTATTTATTTTATTTTAAATTCTGATATAAGGAAAGTTTTCCCACAGAATCAGTACACTCAACAAACCCTGTTTTCACAACGTAACGCGTTTAGTTTGACTCTCACATAAACAACTATTTCCGCGTTTGAAATCTTTCTCAATTCTCAATTCAATTTGAAACCCTAATTTAAATCCCCAAATTCCCTATTTCCCTCTTCCATCCAAACCCTAATCTCACTCTCTCTTCAACAATGGCGTCTCAGCTCAACGGTGCCTACTACGGCCCTTCCGTTCCTCCCCCTTCCAAATCCTACCACCGCCCCGGCCGCGGCGGCGACTCCGGCTGCGGCTGCCTCGGCTGCCTCTGCAACTGCTGCTGCGGCTGCATCCTCAACCTCATCTGCCAAATCCTGATCACCCTCCTCATCATCCTGGCCGTCGTCGTCTTCCTGTTGTGGCTCATTTTCCGCCCAAATCTCCTCCACTTTCACGCCACCGACGCCTCTCTCACGCACTTCAACTTCACCACCGCCAACAACAACCTCCACTACAACCTCGCTCTCAATCTCACCGTCCGCAATCCGAATCGCCGAATCGGGATCTACTACGACGACATTCAGGTTAGCGCCTTCTACCAAGATCTGCGGTTCAGTACGGTCAATTTGAGCCGGTTTTACCAGGGACACAAGAACACTAGTCTGCTCTCCCCTTCCTTCGTCGGCCAGAATATGCTTCTTCTTGGAACCGACGCTATTTCCTCCTTCGATTCCGAGAAGAGCTCCGGGATTTTCAGTATTGATGTGAAGCTTTTCTTGCGGATCAGATTCAAGTTCGGTTGGGTCAAATTTGGTCACTATAAACCTAAGGTTAGATGTCCATTGAAGGTTCCTTTGAGATCTAATGCTACCTCTTCAAATGCTGTGTTCGAAATCACCAAATGCAGCTATGATCTCTAATTCTTAGATCTGATTTCTTTTCATTTCTTCGTTTCTGGATTGCTCTTCTGTTTTGTGATTACTGATTCTAGCTTCATATAAGTTTTTTACTGAATTCTAGTAGGTTCAATTTTTTTTTTCATTCATCTGATCTTGATTCTGTATTTGGTTGATTCAATTTGAAATTGAAATTACAATTTTCCAAGACCGTATCAACGATTTGAGTGGAGCGTGGCGGTAAGTGGGTCCCACCATGACCAGCATGGATTTGGTTTCAAATTTGAATTCAGGATTTATTATTATCTTCAACAGAACCTCTCTATTCGTATTCTGAATTGTGGGCAAATTAATCTATCATATGTCAATGCCTATAATTTTATTTAATCAACTAAATTTAGTTCTCATTATCGGTGACAATTATAGTATGGATAGTTACTATATATTTAATATTTTTATTGAATATTACATACTTAATTGTCCGTCACATTGAACAAACTCTTCAATTTTTGCAAGGTTCTTTTGAACTGAATAGGTCGGTGGCGCGATTGCTTATCTAGTTTAGTGTTAATCTATTTTCACTCCACGGTCACGGGTTCGATCTCTGGAATCGATATTTGTAATCCCCCTTCCCCTATTTAAAAAAAAAAAAAAGGTTCTTGTGATTATTGGACCAATTTATGATAGTTAATTTGTCTAATAACAATGATTTATTTGGTATTATCGAATTATAATAGCTGATTCTAACTGTTAAAATCATAAATACTTGATTTAATTTTCTCGCAACTTCCTAATTTATATTTCAACTTTCATACAACCTCAAAGTTCTTTGCCCTTTTCTTTTTAAATTGAAATTGAAATTGAAAAGTTAGAAGCGGGCATTGGTTATTAATGTGCGATGAAAGGCATAAGGTCAACGGCTTTATATAAAAGTATTAAAGTCCTCAAATTTATAAATGGAAAACTTTATGGGATTGAATTTGGGAAATTTATGAGTATAATTATATATGGTCAACTAAAGACATGTCAATTAGGCCGCGTTAGCTGAACTAAACCTTGAGGTTCATCTCTCCGAGACACAATAATGACGTCATTAAGGAACCTCCCATGTGATCAAAACTTGGTTAAGGAACTTCCAAATTTCAACTCTATCAATTTCTAACCTTCTCTCAACTTCTTCTCACATTTCATCAAACATATTTATTTTTTGTACATAAGTAGATCAATTGGATTTAGGGATTGGGCGAGGAGAGGAGAGGAAATTATTCCAACTCATATTTATTTTTTGTACATAATAACTTCTTTCGGCTTCTTCTTACATTTCATCAAATATATTTAATCATATCAAACTTCAAATCAAACTTTATTACAATAAAAATTAATATAAAATAAAAAATCTTCTTTCTTGAACATCAATTCTCAAAAAAAAAATAAAAATAAAAAAATAAAAAATAAAAAAATAAAAAAAATCCAACATCTCTTTTCAAAACACCAATTCCCAAAAAAAAATTCTAAAATCTACTCTCTCCAAAACACCAATTCTCAAACAAATATTTCATTCTTCCAAATCACTCCACTTTCTCTTCCTCCTCTCCCAAACTTCAAAATCCAATCACCCCTAGATAAAAAATTTAAGGAAAAAGTATATTTTTAAGTCCCTAAATTTTGGATGAAGTTTTTATTTAGATTTTATGTTTCAAAATAAACAATTTTACAGATAATATTTCAATAGTATTTAATTTTAGTCTTTGAAATTGTTGTAGGAGGATTTTCGCCCAAGCATCGGGCTCGCGACCCGCTCTCGACAGGTCTAAAGCAAGCCCAAGAAAGCACAAAAAAGAAGGTCGGGAAGACTTGGAAGAAAATAGGGTTGGACCAAAACCACGTGTCCGATCCTCGAGAAGAGGATCGGACACGTGGAGTCCCTCTAAAGGAGGGTCAAACACGGCATGGGCTGATGCGGGCCAAACGTAAGTCCAGCCCTCGTGCGCATGCGTGAGTACGGGCCAAACGTAGGTCTAGCCCGTTTAAACATGTGTGTATGGGCCGGACACAGGTCCGGCTCAGAAGTGTGCTCGTGGCAGACCAGATATCAGTTTGGCCCGTCTAGGGAGAGCAACGAGTCCGATTCGACTTGGTCGCATCCCCCTTCTCCCAGGTGGCAGTAAAAGTGCATCTAGAGAAGTATTTGTGCTCGTTCGAACGAAACCCACTCCCAAAAGATACGTACATGGAGAGAAGAACGGGGACGCGCGGGAAGATCATACCTTATAAAAAGACTCACAAACGATGCTACAAGTAAGTGAATTCGACCTTCCAAACTGACAGAATTCTCTCTAAACCCTATTTCATGACACTGACTTAGGCATCGGAGTCCATGTGGCTTGTATCACACTGGTGCCCAATTTTACTCCTCTGTTTTGCAGGTACGACGTTCCCGTTTCCAAACAAATTCATCGTTGATACGGAGGACCAAAATCCGACATCAACAGCTGGCGCAGTCTGTAGGTATCGAAGCCATGACCACAAGGATAGGGACAAGCTTGAGCTCCGAACACCATGCGAGACGTCCTTAGGAACAACAACGACGTATTCGCATGGTCTCCCAAAGACATGCCTAGAGCAGATCCGAGGGTCATGGTATATCGCCTAAACATTAATCGAGATCATAAGCCCATTCGGAAAAAGTGCAGGGCCTTCAACCACGAAAGAAATGGGTCATCGCAGAGCAAGTGGTGTTGGTTAAAAAACCTAATGGGAAATGGCGCACCTGCATCGACTTCACAGACCTCAACAAGGCTTGTCCTAAGGACAGCTTCCCCCTACCTCGGATAGATCCGTTTGTAGACGCCACCTCCAGTCACGAGGTCCTGACATTCATGGATGCATATTCAGGATACAACCAAATTCGAATGAACGCTCCAGATCAGGAAAAGGCATCATTTGTGACTAGTCGAGGTTTGTATTGTTACAATGTTATGCCTTTTGGCTTAAAAAATGCTAGCGCAACTTATCAACGTTTAGTTAACCGCATGTTCTCCCATGGAGGTATACGTTGACGACATGCTGGTAAAAAGCAAACTATTCGAAGAGCACGTGGGGGACCTGTCTCAAGCATTCCAGACACTCAGAGAATATAAGATGAAGCTAAACCTGAACAAATGCGCGTTTGGAGTAAAATCTAGGAAATTCCTTGGTTTCCTAGTACACCAATGGGGGATCGAAGCCAACCCAGAGAAGATCTAGGCAGTGTTAAAATTAGAGCCACCTCAAACACTAATGCAGCTTCAGAGCTTAAACGAAAAGGTTGCGACACTCAATCGATTTATCAGTCGAGCAATAGATAAGTGCCAGCCATTTTTCAAAGCACTAAAGTTAAAAGGAAGAGTTGACTGGATGGAAGATTCTGACACCGCCTTGAGTCAGTTCAAGGCCTACCTCAGCACGACGCCCCTTCTTCTAAACCTGTACCTAGGGAGGACTTGTTTCTATACATTGCAGCGTCAGATAAAGCCTTCAGTTCTGTGTTAGTCAGAGATGAAAACGGGCTCCAACTGCCCATTTACTACATCAGCAAAGCCATGGTGAGCGCTGAGACTCGCTACCCACAGATAGAGAAATTAATCTTGGCCCTAGTCATGTCGGCAAGACGTCTACGACCTTTTTTCCAGGCGCATAAAATTGTGGTTTTGACTAATTACCCTTTGCGACACGTGCTACAAAATCAGAAGTATCCAGGCGGTTGCTGAAATGGGTGGTAGAGCTCAGTGAGTACGACATCCAATACTAGGCCAAACCATCAATCAAAAGTCAAGTAGTGGCAAACTTCATTGTCGAGCTCACACTTGAGGGCGACGGTGAAGCATTTTCGGTGACAATACCTAAACCATGGGTCTTCTATGTAGACGGATCGTCGAACAAAAAAGGGTGTAGAGCCGGCTTATTGCTTTAGCCTCAGAAGGAGATCATTTTGAATACGCTCTCCATTTCACGTTCAAGACTTTCAATAATGAGGCTGAGTACGAGGCATTAATAGTCGGCCTCCAAGTGGCATTCGCCATAGGAGCCACTCATCTGAACATCGAAAGTGATTCTCAACTTGTAGTTAACCAAGTTATGGCAATGTACCAAGCCAAGGAGGCCTGAATGATTGACTACTTGCGTAAGGTAAAAGACTTTATGACAGCCTTCCAGGAAGTCAGGATCGAGCAAATACCAAGGTCTCAAAACACCAACGCTGACTCCTTAGCCAAGTTAGCTGCCTCGTTCGAAACAGAGGTAAGAAGATCAGTACCTGTAGAAATTCTAACCAAACCTAGTATGCAATCAGCATAAGTTTGCAATGTAACCTCACCCCGGTAATCCACACCTGGATGACCCCGATCATTCAGTACTTGGCTCACGGTACAGTGCCTAGTGACAAGAATGAGTGTCAGAACCCGACTTCTAAAACCAACCTAGACGGTTCTCACATTAAATTTAAACAACTTACAATAGAAAACTGGAAAACAAATGTCTGTTTTCACATTAAATTTAAACAGAGTTAAACCTCTGGCTAGAGATTATAAAACATCCTTAAAATAGTTATAAAGTTCAACAGGAGAAAAACCCCTTCTTTTAATATGCTAAAAACAAATAAACACAATGTATAACAAAATCGGACACAATGGACTCCCACGATCCATCTGCCCTTCCTTTAGCCGTCCCGATGCTATCCCAAGTTACCTGGTGGAAGAAACCACAGAAAAGGGTGAGTACAAAGGCACTCAGTAAGAATCCCCAGCCGGGGTACAGTACGTAAAAGTCACATCATTTAGCATCCTAGCATACATACAAAACAGTCAACCAACAAAACTCAGTATGGATTCTCAACTTAACTTCCAAACCTAGAGAGTGTCTAACTGTCGGCTGGTGACCAGCTCGCTATGCTAATCCTAGACACTTGAGAGAGTACCTAGTGTCTGGCTCTAGACCAAACGGAAGGGTATACTGACGACACTAGCCTGAGGGAGCCGTCCTCTTGGCATCTAGTGCGTGTGGGCACACACCGCATGTTACTACAAACCGGGCAAATGTAGGCCTACACAAACTACGCCGATCCAAGTACGAATGCCTAACTAGACTCGGAATAGTGTCCACTAATCCACAGCATGTGGGAGGCCCTCGACACCCAATTGTGGTAGCCTATTCACACCAATGCCTGAAGCTAAGGATCGTCCCAAGGTAGGCTTACACCAAGGAAAGGACCCCGCTCTAGCAGGCTATAGACTAGGCTTATGCCGAGGTGGTAAGCTACATCACACCTAACTGTTGGGGGTGGGAAATCAATCCTCACTGATCCCGACCTGTAGAGACAACATACGTCATGTCCACTCTCAGCTCCTGGATGATGACAACCTGACAATCTCTTGCTAAGAGCAATGAGTACTAGCTCTAAACAGTAAATCAACAGTCATCGTACATACATACAAGATACCCTAACAGGATACTACAATCTCAACAGGATACTACAATCTCAACAGAATACTACAATCTCAAGTTACATCCGTACTACATGCCATGCTCTAACAAATTACTCACAAGGTACCAACATGCTAGAAACACACATGCAGTCAATATAGGTCAAACACAACAAGAATTGATGGGTTGCGATTCTGGTGCTAATATATTGTACAGTAATTAATTCAAAGTCAACTTATGCTAAGTGTAACTCGG
>JBBMKA010000026.1:10114823-10136875 GCA_037833695.1 Sechiopsis laciniata | reverse complement strand
TTAATCACTATTCCCTGTGGAGATGACCTTTACTTACTTTAAAACTTGCTACAACAAAAACTGTGTATACTTGCACATTCTTCGGGATTCCTACACACACCCTTCGCCAGAAGCGAAGTAGAAGCTTCGCTTTAGCGAAGCTTTGGACAAGCCACGTCATCATTCTTCCTTTTAATATCTTATTTAAATTATGTGTTTGGGATTTTGCGAACACTAATCTTGCCTTAAACTGAGGTTGAGGAAACCCCTTGATTCCTAGTTTTACCTTGAACAACCATCTGTAGTCAATAACCTTACAATTTTCAAGACAATCCACCAAAATCCAAGTCTGATTCTTCTTTAAAGAAGCCATTACCCGGTCCATCGCTTCCATCCATTCAACAGAATGTTTGGAGTTCAAAGCTTGTTTGAAGGTGTTCGGTTCAGAATTGCTCTCTTCAACATAAAAGTACAGAGCAAAACCTACAAACTAAGCTTCATCAAATCTTGATGGAGGTCGAATTACCCATCTCTTCCTATCTCTGGCAAGCTGATATGTCTGAATGTCAGAATTCACAACAGGGGCAATATCTTGAACATCACTCTCTAAGCTGACAGGAACATCCTCCGGCTCAGAAGCAACAACCACGAAATCAGAATGTGCAGTATCATCGATATGCACTGATGGATCTGCAGAAGAACCTCTGGAAGTAGAAGCAGAAGACGAGGTTAAATCAGTACTCGAATCTTTGCCAAGTAACTCAATCTCATATGTCATCTGCTTGGCAATTTCTGAGTTATCTGAAACTTCACCACTAGATGTTTCTTTCCAAGGAAAAAATTCTTCGTTGAACTTGACATCTCTGCGCACAAAACATTTTCTATGACCAAAGTTTGTATCCTGTCACTCCCGAAGGATATCCAATGAAGATACATCTCTTGGCACGCGAATCTAGCTTGTCTTGTTTTGTATGTGCATAAGCTGCATAACCAAACACTCTTAAATGTTTTAGATTTGGTGGAGAACCTATCCAAATTTCGTGAGGAGTCTTGAAATTCAGAGCAGACGAGGGACTTCTATTGATGATATAAGCAGCAGTGTTAACTGCCTCACCCCAAAAAACTTTGGGCAACCCAGCAAATGACAACATGCATCAAACTTTCTCTAAAATGGTCCTATTGAATCTTTCTGCAAGTCCGTTCTATTGAAGAGTGCCCAGAATAGTCATAACCAACAGCGTCAAAAGTTCCCAAGGAAATGAGGTTTCGTCTCAGGCCTGGCACATTTTGAACATCAGATAGCACTCTAATTGAACCGTCATCCATGCTGAATCGAACTGTGCCTATGCCCTTAACCTTGCACTGTTGGCTATTTCCCAAAGTGACTTTGCCTGTCTCAACTTCTTTCAAATCCTCAAAATGATGCTTGTACGGGGATATATGGAAGGTGCAACCTGAGTCCATAATCCATTGACTTTCATAGCGGTCATCAGAATTTTCAGCCATAAGCACCTCAGTTGAATCATAATCATCGAGGACATGGGCATCTGCTTTAGCTTCCTAGCAAGGAGCATTCCCATCCTCTTCAGAACTAGACAATTAAACTTAATATGTCCCCCAGCCTTGCAGTAATTGCAGGTAAAACTCTTTTTCTGCTCTTTCGGCTCTTTCTTCTTCTTTGTAGGTTTAGAGCTGGTTTTGCCTGATGTACTACTCTGGCCTTTGGCAAATTTGACCGATTTGCCTTTCATATAAAGAGCCTCAAAATCCTTTTTTTTTAATTTTCATCTCTAAGTCCCTAGAACGAAGCGAGTCAAGAACTTTGTCTAGGGTCAATTTCTCACTGTCATACTTAATCACTGATTTTAGCTCCTTGAACTTGTCAGGTAAAGAATTGAGAAGAATCACTGCTTGATTATTAGAATCAAGCTTCTCCCCGGTGTTTGCCAAATCTGCACAAATCTTGTTGAACTTATCTATGTTTTCTTCCAAACCTTTAAACGGATTCATTCTAAACCCAAATAGCAATTCCTTCAGATATATCTTGCTAGACAATATCAATCTCACCAAGTCTTCTTAAGACATTATCGGCCAAATGCAGAATAATAGTGTTATTTGCTATCTCACATGACTCGGCTTTTTCTTCATCTGTCATGGAAGCAGGCCATTTAGGAGGGTTATCCAAGACTTTTGCAACTTTCTGTTGCACTAACAATGCCTTTATCTTCCTCTTCCACAAACTGAAATCTCCTTTCCCGTCAAATTTATCAATAACAAATCTTGTCGACATGCTTGCAGATCAAAAGCAAATCAGGAAAGCAGTTTATTCTAAAGATTGCTGGCCTCAACACAGAAAACAACAGCTCAACAAATCAAAATTACCCTGTCAAGACTCTAAGAAGCTTATCTCAAAATCAGTCCTCAAAAATCAAATTCCCAATCAATACCCAAAATCAGCCAATTCTCAACAGATCAATTAGAATATCAACCCAAAATTCTAACTGAAATAAATTGTCTCTATGTAAGCAAATAAGAGCAGTAGCACAAAAAATAGCTAAAACTCCATCAAATTGCATAAACTATTCTGATTTAGTGGAAGGATAAAAACAGTAGCTAAAGAAAATTGCAATAAGGAATAGCTACAATTTTTACCTCAATCTAAATTTCCACCAAAAATTAATTGCAATAAAGAATCGAGCAGCATCTTTTGTTGACTATCAGCAATTGAAAATCAAATTCATAATGGCTTTAAGCAGCAGAACCAATTAACTCAAATAAAATTGCCGATAATCACAAATGCAAAATCCAGATTCAGATTTAATCCAAGAATGTATGCATATAGAGAATCAAACAATAGAGAAATTAGAAGGATGGAGAAGAGAGAACATCGAATTTAGAGTGGTTCGGGAACGTCCCTACTCCACTGTTATGGATCGATTGAACTTGATCGATCCACCATCATAATGCCATTGCAAGATTTGTACAAGGGCTCTCTAGGTGCTAGGGTTTCTAACTCTCACTCTCTCTCTCTCCCAAAGAAGATGAAAATGGAGCTTATATATGAGCTCCTACACATCTCTCATGATTAGTTAAAACTAACCCTCTAATTAACCCAAGTTAAATATCAACTCATCTAGGGCTAATACATGATGTGTAATTCCCCTATGTATGAGTTTGGATTCCAAACTAACTCAATTCCAACCAGTAAACCATTAACATTATTAATATGAATTCGGACATAATGATTTCGAATCTTCCACTAAAAAAAATAGTGCTTAATATATTTTTTTACAGAATAATTATGGACTCCACCTTCATTTTCTTAAACGCTGTTTTTTTTTTTTTTTTTGTCTCTACTATTGTGTTGTGCAAGGTCTAAATTTTATGTTACTTGTTCCACACTTTTTTTAAAGGATTTTATGTTTCACCTTTCTACAGTGTACAAATTCGATTATGAATACTCGTACTAAAAAAAAAACACTGTTGTATGGATCTTCTTGCTTATTGCTGATATGCCCAAGGTGATTTCTATTATTTGGAGGGGGAATTTACCCCTGATATTGCACCCGCTCTGGAAGATGATTGTAATTTGTGTCTGTAAAGTTGAAGTCTCTATGGGTATGTATGTTGTTGTGATGCTATGGAATAAAACAAACAAATATAGAAAATAATTTCTTTGATATTACTCTATGATTGAGAAGTCATACTCATACTCCCCTCATGTACCTCAACCATTGAGGTGCATCAATGAACCATTAGAAACCAGAGGCTTGCTTTACTCTACTTTTAATCTTCAAAATACGACCAAAAGCCCACAAAAAATGATCAGAAAACTTAACTTGGTGTACCAAAGCCAGCCATGGCCTCCTTATATGGTTTTAATGGGCTCTTCGGCAATCATATCAATCTTTACACACAGAAAATGATGACTACGAGAAGGGAAAAAAGACCGAATCATGCATATACGTCTCTTTATTTTTACTTGTAGAACCATAGAAAAGTTCTATCTAGTGGACGTAAAAAGATATTTTTCTTTTTTATCGGAAACGAAAACATTTTCATTTTCTGTTTCAGAGAACGGAAAGGAAAATAGCCAAGTACAAAGGCCAAACAAAGAGGGAAAATATAAGGATTAAATCAAATAAAGAGAGATGGGCCTCAATTAGGCTTGTAGTTCAACATTTCCGTAGAAGAAGATAGCAAAGAATAATCCTCAAGATATTGTCCATGGTGGCGCGGGAGAAGATAGGTGTAGTTGGAGAAGAGGTGAGTTATTGGTGAAGAAAAACAAACGATAGGATTGGGAGGAAAGGTTTGAGTGGAAGTTTGGAAAGCTTGGTCTTAACAAGATATAATGAACGAAAGCATCACATACTAATACTATTGCGATCTAGGATCGGGAATTACCATTTTTTTTAATCGACATTATAATATTTGGTGTTAGGAGGATTCAAACCTACAATATCTTCACTGAGGATACATGTTATTACCGTTGAACTAAGGTCGCTTTCGCGGAATTACCAAATATATTGGATAGGGTCGACCCATTGAAAGTTAACTATTCTGCATAGCAGAGAGGGAGCTGCACCATATATATTATTAAGTTTATAGAATAAGTCTTTCATATATTTCAGCATGATTATAAATTGTTAACTTTGTGTTACTTTATTATGGTAAACTTTAGTAAGACAAAAACGAGTCGTGTTTCATTAACCTGCTAAAAACCATAATTATGTAAAATTACCAAAAACGACCTTAGTAAAACACTTAAATACACTATCATACAAATATATTCTAAGAATAGAAAGCTAAAGAAAATGAAAAGGTAAGCCCAAGCTCAAGTGTTTGGATTTTTCTTCTATATTGACATAAATTACTAATTCTTATATGGTTGTGAAAAATTCTAGAGATACAATAACTAATGAACACAACTTTGAAATTTGAATATTTTCCTATTTACTATTTTGTACTAAAAGTTGAAGGCAAGCTCGAGAAAACAAATTGACAGATACACAATAAGACCACTAAAAACAATTGGGTGCACTAAGAGCATGTTAAATATGGAATAGAAAATATCCGCAAATGTATGAAAGAATCTAATGATACAAATTGTAGAGAAGAAAAAAACAAGGGGGGTATGGGGAACTACCTACTCTAACTTTGTCCATGTACACGGCATTTTGAGAAGCTACTAGCGCTTTTGTTCACCGAACGTCTTGCCCTCGAAAAATTCATTTAGCATACGCTCAAGATCCTCGGGTGAATATCTGATGTATTTTTTGGAGTTTTTCCCATTCTCAATCATAGGCCTGTTGCACAAGGAATTTAAGCATAAATACACACAATTTTATATATTGGAAGGCTTATCATTTTAAAGTATAGTAGTAACGAAAAACATGCCCGAAACGCTTGATGAAGGATCGGTAGGCTGGCAATAAAACTTCAGCAACTGCCAATCTCAATGACTCCCGCAACTCACTGTCGGGAACTGTCCATTGCGATTGTCGTTGATGAAGCTCTTCAAATTGAACGTTAAAAGTCTTAAACCTATCTTTAACCGCAGCTCTTAAAAGTCCACTGCTAGCATCTCCCGAAGTACCACTACTACCTGAGGCCTGAATAGTGAGGCACTGCAAAATCTGCTAACAACAAACAAACACCTTAGTATGCTAACCTTTTATAGAAGCTCTAGGTTTTCTAAAAACGTAGATAAAAACTACAGAGAGAAAAAATGCTAACATACTAATATGTTATCCATGATTTCCATATTCCCTAGAAAAAGAGTCTCACAATTGGCAATTTCACATTTTAAGGTTCCCTCTGGACGTTATGAAATGATATTGTTCAGCAACACTTATAGACCCCTATAACAAAGGTGTACAGAAGACAGGGCTATAGTAGATAATTGTATGGGTGATTGGGCTGTTAGTTGGTTGATTGTGCAGTTAGTTGGTTTGGGTAGTTAGGAGTTAGTAGGTTTGGGTGAGTGAGATCGACAACGCAATCAACAAAAATGTGGTAGAAGCTGTAAAATTTGAAATGCAAGAAGTACTCAAACCTGTAAAAGAAATTAAGAACCCAGGCCTCAAGCGACGATGGACAAAGGCAAAGGAAAAAAGATTCAAAGGAACCTTCAAATAAAGATGACGCAAGGGAAAAGAATGACTTGATCTTGCAAGATCTTTCGCCCCTGTTTTTTAACTGAGAATGCGCAAACTCGAAGTACCAGTCTTTAAGGGAGTTGACCCACACCATTAGTTAGTCCAAGTTGAATGTTACTTTTCAAAAAAGATTTTTTCACTATGTCTCTAAGTAGCTTGGATGTGATTCTTGGAGTTCAATAGCTTTAAACATTGGGAGATGTCACGACAAACTATGAGCAATTGGAAATGAGGCTCATCTTGGAGAAATCTAGGATTGTCTTAAAAGGTGACCCAACTCTGGCTCGATATGAGGTGACCTAAAATCCATGATCAAATCATTCAAGTTAGACAAAAAAAACAAGGTTTTTTTGTAGTTTACTTTTTTTATTTTTGATATATGTGACTGTCCAGGCCAGCTTGCGCGCACCTCGACTAATGTCACGGGACATACCGCCTGACCCTACAACATTTGGATGTCAAGGAAACTCGTAGGAAATTAATTCCTAGGTAGGTGGCCATCATGGATTGAATCCATCACTTTAAGCACCAAAAGACTCTCTTTTGACCACTTGAGCCACTCCATGATGGTTAAAAGAAATAATATTATCGTATGCTGGTGTTTTTAAAAAAATTGAAGGTTTGTTCCCCATAAGGGAGAATGACCATAAAATAGAATTGCTTCATAGAACACCTATTAACGTACGTCCTTACCATTACGCACAATTTCAAAAAAAATGAAATTGAGATACTCGTGGAAGAATGTTATGTGCTGGAATTATTAAACAAAGTACAAGTGTGTTTTCAAGCCCGATACTTTTGGATAAGAAAAAGGATGGAGGATGGAGGTTTTGTGTAGATTATCACGCTTTGAACAAGGTAACAATACCAGATAGTTTTCCAATTCTGGTGGTTGAAGAGTTACTTGACGAACTACATGGAGCAAGATATTTTTCAATGATTGATTTGAAATCGAACTACCATCTGTAAGACCTCCTAATTTGCATACATACCAAAGGAGTAAGAAGGTCATTAGACCAGGGGAATAATGTTGCACGTATTTTTTGTTAGTGGGATTCATGTACTGAGAGAGCTCTATATGTTGGGAAAGAGACGTTAGGAGAGGTAGGCTTATTTTTTGGTAGACTTTAGGTCTAGAGGAGAGATTTCCAGCTCTCTCAAAGTGGCTAGGTTTTTCTTGTTGATTTTTCATCTTGTTTATCTTGTATTCTGGGTTGGGTTGAGTGTGAATGTATAACCTTCTTGGTGAAAAGAGTAGTTCATCAAAGGTAATTTCCCCTATTTTAGTAGATTATGGGTTATTTGTTGATTGATTGCAGGAAAAAGGAGGAAGATACCTTACAAATGGGTATCAGAGCCTTACAACCGTGGAGAACAAGGAAAATGGCGTAATTACAGGTAGAAGAACACCTTGATGTGAACGACCGAAAGATGTTGGAACTTAGCTGGCAAGTCACAAAACTGAGTGCGTCAGTGATGCGTATTGAACAAAGCTTAGCATAGATGATGAGTGCAGTTATGGACGGAACGCCGAGCAAAA
The DNA here is from genome assembly GCA_037833695.1 of Sechiopsis laciniata. Taxonomy (NCBI): domain Eukaryota; kingdom Viridiplantae; phylum Streptophyta; class Magnoliopsida; order Cucurbitales; family Cucurbitaceae; genus Sechiopsis; species Sechiopsis laciniata. Next base: position 10,129,195 of record JBBMKA010000026.1, on the reverse strand, counting down.
AGGGGTCGATTATTGGCAGTGTTTAGGTGTCCAATAAAAAAATCAAATGGGTGGTTAGACAGGTATCTAGACAAGAGACGTGAGAGAATGAGGAGGGAGAAAGCTCCCAAACCAAGAAAGAGACGATGGGAATGGACCAGAACAAGTTTAAAAGGCTGGAAATGCACGTTGTCAATGGGATGAACCCGGATGCTTGGTTGTATCGAGCAGAGACCTATTTCGAACTCCACAACCAAACTGACGCAGAAAAAATTGTAGTCTCGATTATCTGTTTCGAGCAAATAGATTGGTATAAATGGTCTGTGAAATGCCAGTAGATAGAAGGCTGGGAAGATTGGAAGAGCCGACTATTCGATCGATTCAGATTTATGGAAGTGGGAAGTTAGTGTTCGAGATTTTTGTCGGTTACACAAGATGAAACTGTAGCACATTATATAGCAAAATTTGAATTGTATTTAGGAAATTTATATCTCATGGATGAAGTAATGGAGAGCACCTTCTTGAAGGGATTGCAGCTGGTTCTGAAAGCCACGGTGGTGAGCCAACAGCCAAAAGGACAGAATTTAGTCTTTTGATTAGAGATCGATCTAAAATTCGTTGGACAAACAAATCGAGTATTGAAAGTGATGTTTTGTTGGGTAATTTTGGTTGTTGAGTTTCTTTGAATTTGAGTTAGTTTTGGGTTAATTTGGATGGGTTCTGCTAAGTTTTGTATTGTGAATTTAATTATCTATTGTTTTGAATTTGTTGCAAGAAGTGCCCCTCTTATCTGACCTTGGATTCACGTGTTGGTTTGTTTAAATTTGTTTTCTAACAAGCTTGAGTCTTGTTTTGATGAGCTATAAGCGATAAGATTCGTTCTTAATTTAATGGCTTGATTTAAATGCCCATTTATTGGTTTTGTTGATTATTGGGTGATAAGAATGAAGTGTTGGAATTGTAAAGAATTTGTTCAGACTTATTTTGGATGAAATCTTAGTAATTTTGTTTAAAGGCTAATATTTTGGAGACTCTGAAATTAGTTTAAGTTGAGAAAGTGTTGGTCCAATTTGAAGTCTATTTTTTAAGTTTGGAAGTTCTAAGTAAAGGGTTCATTCGGGCTTATGTTTTGAAGTTGAAATAAATGAGAAAGTGTTCAGTAAGATTGAGCTGTTGGAATGATTTACTTTGATCTATTCTTTAGGTATTGAAGGTTTAGTTGAGTTATGGTTTTGGTTGCATTTAGAGTTCGAGTTGGTAAGATTGGACTCAGGCAAGCTGCTCATACATTTTGGACAGGCGACAGATCGCTTAAAGTTGATTGATAAATTGGTTTTGACTCAAAGCCAGGTAACAGATTTTATTGTTGCTTGGTTGGGGTTTTTCAAACCAATTTAAAAAGTATTGAGTTATGATTGACTTGTGATCTTTCTATGATTTTTAAATTATGGGTCTAATATGTTTTATTTTATGATTAATGTGATACATTTCATTTATTTCATCACATTCAGATATATGTTTTTATTTAGGCATTATATAACCAGCTCTTTCATGATATCATCCTTGACATTGTAAAGATCATATCATAACTTTACAGAAGAAGTGCCAGAAAGGTTAAGACTTCCCCCCAACTTTCGCTATTAGACTGACCTATTGTCAGCATTAGAAGAGAAAAAACAGAAGTAAAAGATTGAATGTCATATTCATTTCACAAACACATTTGTAATACCCAAAGAAAAGGTTTAACATATTTAGGCAACAGGGCATAATAGTTATGTTCAACTCACCGTAGAACATAGGTGCCTGTTTGACTATTGGAACTTTGGGGGAGCAATATTCAATAATCAAGAGATCGAAACAGAGTTCACTTAAAAAGAGTTTACTGAACCAAACCTTTGCCCAAGAAATCCGCTTGTATTGATTTGCATGCTGCTGCACAATCCTTCGATGTATCTGCACCCAGTCATCACCCAACAAATCTTTTGCCTCCGATCTGAGAACTCAATAGCGCAAATTATTACCAATAACATAAATCTTAATCTTTTGACTTACAAGCCAAATATACAACAAACCTTCGGACAGATCTCACTATATAGTGAATATTGTTCATCAGAAATAGTTGAGTTAATGCAGGATCCCTATACTGCTTCGATTTTCCATCAAGATTAGTCTGAAGAGCCTGTGTAATTCTTCTAGTTACCACCGCTAACTGAGCATCTGGGTCACTAGGGTCAGAGTCGTGGAACAATTGCTTCAAAGTAGATTGGTAGCTGTACATTTTAAGTTGTTTATGAGAAACATAGTTTTGTAGCTTTAGGGTAGGAATAGGATATAAAAACAACAGATTCAACAGCTAGGAGATCAAATGAAAAAGCGGCAATCAGCAATAATGGCGGATTAATATTATTAAAGGAATAGTGGTAACTGAACATAACCAACATCCAACAACTTTCTCCAATCACCAGCCATTTGAAGACTTAGATAAGAAAATATATCACTCATGGAGGAAAGAAAAATAAGAGCGTGATTGAAGATATTTAAGTGTAACAAAAATCCTTTTTTTTTTTGTTCGCCAGACCAACAAGAAGGGTGGAAAAAAGGAGAAAAGAAGAGCCAGAGAAGTCCTTTCGAAGATCATCTATAAATTAAAACAAAATATTTCAGAGCAGACAAGTAGTCAGTAGTTTGAGGTTTTTTTTATGGATAGGAAATGAAAACAATTTCATTAAATTGTGAAAGTGTTATATGGACCTATCGAAACAAGCAAGAAAGAGAAAATGGAGAAAAAAGGGATGGATGTTGATACACAGGCTGATACATAAGGTAATGATATACAGATAAATGCAACAATACAAGTCAAAAACAGAAGAAGAAGATCAATGGGCAGTAGTCTGCAGTAATAATATCAATTATAAAGATGAATCAGAAATGGCATGTATTTGAGCAACAATTTGGAGAACGTATAATGCTGATGTTGTTGTATGGTATGTCTGAGATGTGATTAATAGTTTCACTGGAAAAATATGACAAGAAATATTAATGGAAGCCCCAGAAAGTATAACTTACTCAAATAAAAACTTGACGTAGTTTATCACATAACTAGTCAAGGGATGAACAGTCCCGTCCAGAACAGCAGTTTTTGTGGCATCTCTTTCTACGGCTTCTTCAAAATCAACAAAGGTCTCTTGAGCTGTCTCGGCAAGGCGTTGTGTTAAGTTCAATGCAGAATCCCGCATTTCAATGCAAGCTTTACTTCCAAAAAGTATTTCAATCTGCTCTTAGCATACCACCGAACCAAAAATGAAAGGTAGTACATATGAGTGTTTGCAAGTTACACTTGTGGAAGTATGTTTTTGGTCTTCTCAAATACAGAAGCATAAAAATCTAAGTATAACATCAATTTATTGTAGCAAATACAGTCTTTAACAAGTAACCCATATTCATTCCAATAGTTCATTTTATTTTTATGGTACAAACTCATAAAAATATGTAAAACAGCAATCGAAAAAGACATTATATGGCTCAAAAGTGAATCACACTCGGGCTAAGAGTATATAATTATACAATACAATGAGTAACATATATCATCATGCACATCAACTAACAGGAATTGCTTAGATCATTTCAAAACAATTCCAACTAAAGATAAACATTGGTCTCTAATGTTCATTGCATTCTATAAATTCACTCCTATTCTTTTAGAACTTTCAATTTTTTCCTATAATGTATAAATGCATCTTAATCAAGTACTTCCTGATATATATATATATATACCGATAGGAATAGGAATATGATGTGACATGAAATTGTTTTTCTTTATAATTTGAAGTAAATTTAAAAACTTAGAAAGGGAGGAAACAGAAATGTGGACATATAAACCCAATCGTCATATACTTAAAAGTTATAAAAATAATGTACGGTATATAGAAGGAAAAGTTTATTATTCATGTTCCATACATTTGAAAGAGAAGCGATAAGGTGTCATCCATTCTTCCACTCCCAAGTTAAACTGGACAAAAGAAAAATAGACAAGAATAAAGTTGTACCTCAGATTGCAGTTCTCGCATTATTTCAAACATGTCTAAAAGAACAAACAATTTTTCTGGAGATCTCTTGCTTTTGGCAATTGCCTCTCCAAAACTTAGTAGCACTGACACACTGTTTGTAGTCATATCTGCGAAGCATTGATCCTTGAGAGAGTCTGAGCCATCAAATATTTGATCACAGATTTTCCTTTCCCCAGCAAACAGCAGTTTGACCTTTTTCAAGCAGAATCGAAAAGTTGTGGAAAAAAATTAAAATGGGCCTGCAGATTAAAAATATGAAATAACCACAACAAAATATGGTATGTCCTTACAGCAATGCGCATGTAATGTATCCAGTTCCCAATCTTAGCTTCAAGAGCCTCCCACTGCATTTTCTGGACATCATCCTTGCTAAGCCTTTCGACGCCTAATTTCCTAAGACTCTGTTCTAAAACTGAAGAACGAATGTCCCTGATATAAAAGAAGTAATAAGATGCATCATTCTTTATGCAAATAGTCTTTGAACATTTTATCATTCTGATAGAGTACCAAGGGTAAGATTGGAATATTAGTATATTATATGTAAGGGTAGAATAGTAATTAGCATTTAAGAGTTTTATTATAAATAGGAGTCTTAGGGTATTTGGAAAGTATGAATATTTTGGTATTGTTGTCTTGTTGTCTTGTTCAACAAGTTGGGAGAGTGTAGCCCTCTCGAAAGGCTACGGTATGGTATTGTAACGTTCTTCTATCGCTATTATCTTAATATATTGTGTTTCGTTGTGAATCTTTTCGGTATTAGTTCTATTGTGCATTGTTAAGATTATTAGGGTCTTAACACATTCCTTCATCAATATGTTTCTTAAAGCATAACAATGAATCATATTAGAAGTTAGAACAATAAACAGCGATATCTGATTCATTCTCAATCAGTACTCAAAATTTCATGACTTAATTTACAAACATGTATTGTATCAGAATTTCAAGAAATAAGTCAGCAACTTAGCATAAAGAAGCTGCATAAAATAACCCTCACATTGGATGAACTAGTACTAAAAATGTTACCTAGTCAATCACCATCAGAAAGCAAGAAAAAAGGTGATACCTGTATGTTCTAAACAGTTGCTGCTGATGGCCAGCCAGAATCATTTGTTGGGCCAAATCATGCAACAATGGAAGAACTCTGGGAGGAATGAGAGTTGGGGGAACGAAGATGGGAGCTTCTAACTTTTTGTTGTGATGGCCAGAATTATTTTTTTTACCACTATCACCTTGCTGTGCAGTTGATGATGGACGCAAAGAGTTGGGGAGGCAATCGAAAAGATAATCGGGTTCAACTGGCTTACTGCAGTTTGATAAGGTCCACATTCATTGTGCTTGTATATCAATTAATAGTACAATGCGGTACAAAAATCTTAAATATTAATTAAAAGAGCTTCTTTGCCAATTGTCAAAAGTCAGCAAGAACCCAGCTTAACTACAAGTATAATAATTATGATAGAAAGACAGCAAATCTGCATGACAAAATTGTGTTAGTTCAATGTAACAGCCTAAAGTGAAATAAAATTATAAAATCTTAAGGGTTGATCAAGGTTACCATAACGAGGAGTCTTTGTTCATTTATCAAAGGCTCCCTTCCTGGGCCTGGGTTTGACACCATGTGACTTCTATTCCTTCCTTTTTCCTTTCCCCTTATGATTATGTGAGATAGTTATTAAAAATTTAAAACCATATTCATTATGGGTACAAATTTAAACAAATAAGAACGATCCTCCAGCTAACATATATATTTTTTTCTTGTATTCATTTTCAACCAACCTTTTCTCAATTCAATTCTCTCTCTTTTGTTAGCCAACTTCATACTATTAGCTGGAGACGACTTTTTATCAACTTATAATTTCATTACACAAGGAACGTTCCAAAAGAAGCAGAGTTTTTTTTTTTTTTTTTTTTTAAACGATATGAAAACTTCATTGATGAAGTGAAATAAGAAAGATCTCATCGAAACAAGTTACAAAAAGCACTTCCACTCAGCTATAAGCAAAGAGATGCTATAATTACAAAAGAAGCACAGAGTAGTAATATACAATAAAAGAAGACAATAAATAATGAACCTTCATCCTAATATAAATTACAAAAACAAACATTTATTCTATGAAACAACAGCTCTGACAAAAATCAAAGCATTGTTAAAAATGTTAACTGAGCATAAGTTCAACAATACAATTATTAACTTAAGTCAGAGATAAGGAAAGAAAAATATGTTATACCATTCTGTCACGGACAAACTTTTCAAACCTTAATCTTAACAAGTATAGCTTTAAGTACAGAAACGAGGAAGTCTATTCAAATTGGTGATTACTTGAATAAAAATAAATATTCAAATGATTATGAAAGAATTTTAACAAAAAAAGGTACAATTGTGAGCAAAGTACAGTCATCCATAAACATATACAAAATAGAAAACAGACCTGTAATTAGTTAAAAGCTGTCTGAACTCATCTTCTAGCTTTGAAATGGCTTTAACTAGCAAGTTGTTTGTATGAGTAAGAATATGATCGTTTCTTTTGAAATTTTTGTTCCCAGTAAAGAACCGGTTTGTGCTTCGTAGTTGATCAATTGCTTCCAAGTACATTTCTAAGTCCTCATGTGGCCCCCTGAGTATTTTAGCCTCGGCCTACATTTTTAATTGAAACAATGTAAGGATTACAAATCGAAATCATGTTGCATAAACTGAAAACGGTAGTAGTAATAACTTTCAACGAAAAATATGAAACCTGTTATGGGTATAATTACAAGGCTATGAACTAGGAAAAAGGGGTTAATTAAGAAAGACTTTAATGATAATTAGGGTGAAATATAAGCCAATTTGGAAAACCATAAAAAAAATTGACTATCAAATTAGTAATGAATTGATACCAACTTCTAGTGACCAGAATTGATGCACAATAAAAATAGAGCCGTATAATGAAGCTAGAGGCATATTTGATATTTGATTTAGCAAATCAACACAAGAAAATTAAAGAAATCAGATAATGTGCTTCTTTATACTTTAAACTTCCAAAATCCAATGTTTAAACTTCTAAACTATTTTCAAATATGTGAACAACATCGTGGTTGGCTCTTAATAGCAGCAGTGCTCAAGTTTTACAAAAATTAGCCATAAGAATACTTGATTGATCATGCAATGGTTCAAGTTGTAAGCACAATGAAGCAATAAGCAGTTCATTTATTTTCTACCTTATTCATTTAAGATTTAAAAGTTTACTTTTGACTTTATATTGTTTAATAATTATGTAGATTCATTCGAAGACAGAAATGGATTAGAAAAAAAAATGTTTAAGTGATTTGGTTTATATAAAACATAACCCAGCACTTAAAAGACGCTTTGATCTAATAGACTAACTTGATCCAATTTTTTTGGATCATATTGATGCGAGTAATGATGATTGGTTGGAATGCTCGAAAAAGAAAAAAATGAAGCGATAATTAGATAGTTTTTTATGATGATGACCTATAAAGTACATTGGATACAGAGGAAAGCCACTTGCAACTGCCACGACTTTCAGAGTTCGAACACCCACTATACAGTTGGTTAGTGAACATGACGATGATGAAGATGAATTGGATATTGATGAGGAGAATGGCCAAGGACGAGCACTAGATGAAACCTTAGATTTAGATGGGGGGAGAGGACTTTTGCATTCGATGTTTACTTCTACTTTTTGTTCATTCTTAAGGACTTCATGGTGTTTTGAAACTACTAGAACTTGATTATTGTGGAATATTTTTCACATTTTGATATTTTTTATAATTTAGTATTAATCTTTAAAGACTTGATATTTTATGTAACTATTTTTTTTAGTACATCAACGATATTTGAGGGTTAGAGGTGCGATCTTTAGGTAGAGGATAGATGTCAATTATAGTTCGCTAAGCTCCCTTTAGCTATATTATGTGTTTATTCTTTGCGCCTAGCTTCACTCATGCTTGGCTTCACCTTGAGACAATTAAAGGGCTTGTTGCCTATGGCAAAGGTATGCCTTGCACTTTAAAAACACTACTACAAAAAGCAGCTACTTTTCCCATTTTGTCTCTACCGCATTATGAAAAAAATTAGGATTTATCACCAAAGACGGATCTCGTTGGTCAATTCTGCCAGAGATCAAGCCAGAGGAGAAGAAGTATTTAGCCCCAGACAAAGGAAAATACGTGGCTCTGTGTAAACAAGAGAAGAACGCACAAGGGGTTCGATTAGATCTTCTGTATCTCACCACCATGCTAACAATCATGAAAAACAAAAGTAGTTCCATCTATCTCGTCCAACGTGTGCCTCTAGCATGTTGGCATATTCGTATTTCCAGGTGATTATAATAATACTCATATGATTTGTGCTTCTAAATTGAAGACATCAAATCCAATTAGAAGCGAGGTATGAATTACGAACGTGGCTTGGGGATGATATATTTTATTTCAACTTACTACAATTGCTACAAGACAACGCATATAAATTTAAAAAAACAAAGCCAAAACAAGCAGAAAATCAGAAGCCATTATAATAGTTTCTCCTTCGCAACTCAGACTCTATTAGAATTGCTAAGCAACAATGAATATTGAGAAGGTAAGAGACGGCAACCTTGCGTGTAAGATCAAACTGAGCTAGCATAGTTTCTGCAGTCTTCAATGTCTTGTCAATATTCTCATGCGCCATCCGAATTGAATGAGTTCTTATCTATCGCGTCAGAAACAAGAACATGATAGTAAACAAAATTAAAGAAAACACAAGCGAAGATAACAATAGCATCAATCTGTCCTGTTTCCATAACATCAATCAAATGCATCATCACATCGTCCAACAGATCTCATAATTAAGGTCAAATACACAGAACGATCACAAAAGCGATACGGATTCACATACATTAGGAATCATATGAGTAAATTCGCAGATCCCTCAAAATCAAAGAAACTATATGTCTAATTGATGCATTTCCAAGATCTTCAAGGCATAGAGAAGAGATCAAGAAAGAGCACCTGAGTAGGGCGCATTGCGGTCTCGAGGGCGGAGAGACGGTAGTCGAAGGAGCCAAGAATGGATACCATGTTCTCGGTGACATTTTGGCTCTTCTGCAGCGAGTCTCTGACGAGTGCGGCTCTCTCGCTCAGAATTTCCATCGCCGGTGGAGCTCCCATTGGAGATGGAATTTCCCTCCCAATGCTTCTGATAGTGATCACGAAGAAGCCGATTCGAAACAACAGAAATGAACCAGCTTCGTTGTCTTTTTCGCCCTTCCAAATGCAGGCACGAAATATGAAATTGGTTACCAAAAGCTATTCCTTGTCTGTATAATGGGCACCGTTTATATACCGACGCTTCACCGTAAGTGGGCCCCGTTTGAAGCAATAATGAAAATTTCGCGGCAGAAAATCTGTTCTTTTCTTTTTTTTTTCCCTTTTTTGAAACAAGATAACCACGTCCGTCCCTAAACTAGGCACCAGAGATATCGAAAAAGTAATGTCACAGCCTCAAATCTAGGACCATGAGGAGAGCATTGTTAATTTAAGTCTACCATTGTTACTTTTAATATATGATTTTCAATACTTTCATATATATATATATATATTATTTATATTTTAAAAAATCAAATTAAAATTTTAAAGTTAAAAAAAATAGTTTCCAAATTTTTTTCTGATTTAAGAAATTTAGTTAGAATTTACCTTTTTTTTTAGAGAAGATAAAATTATATGTAGTGAATTTGAGTAAATAGTGTCTCATTTGATAATCATTTGACTTTTTGTTTTTTGTTTTCTAAAATTTAAGCTTATTCTTACTTAAATATCATTGATAACTCTAAAAAATTGAGAGTTAAAGTAGCTTAAAAGAATAGATTTTTATTAGAATTTGTTATAATGAAGTAATTTAATATTGAATTTCGCTCCTTCATACCAAACGTTATGCTAAAGCGAAACATCCTTTAGTTTTCTGATTAGGATGCATTTTAGAGGTTTGTTGTAGCGAAATATGCTTGAATGTGTGCAAATTTATAAGTGTTAAAAAGAATTGATATGTTCTAGTCTGTTTGCAGCATTCTTGATGGAGCGAAGCGAAATTCGCACAATGGAGAGTTCGAGCAAGCGAAGGAACCAGCCAAGCATTCCACATTGTAGCAAATATAACGAAGTGCAAACAATGTCGCCTAAGCGAAATTGGTTCTGGCAAAAGCGCATGTACGGAAGATCGTGGAGCAGAGCATCTTTTGGCAGTCCTAGAGCAGAGAATGTCAGATGTGGTCCAGAGGGGATAAAGGATCGTGGAGCAGAAAACGCCAGAGCATTGTCACTAGAAGCTAGAGTATAAATAGATGCCTTCTCATTTAGAGCAAAAGATCACCCAATGCTGGGTCGATCTAGGTCTTTGGGTCGATCCTCCGTCGAGCTGAATTTCGATCAACTTCCATAGTTTAGCCATAGTTTAGTCGTTTTTCGCATTTCCAGTTGTTTAGTGGTTTAGCTTTAGCATAGATGTAGCTAGCCGGAGTTGCAGAGTTTTGCCGGAGCCAAATCGGAGTTGTTGTACGATTTCGACCGAGTTACCTCTTAACCTTGTTTCTCTTATTTACTGCTTTTCTTTATTCGCTTTAGCATAGTATTTGTAGCAGCATTTTTATTTGGTGTTTTAATGAACATGAACTTTGGTTTTTACCATGCTTGCTTTTATTTATCATTATGAGTAGTTAAGTTCATCATTGGAAGGAAGTAGACAAGTAGGAGAAGTTCGCCTAAGTAAAGCTGTAGTGAGATGACATCTATTATGCATGCTGCTTGAATTCGAAATACATTCCGTTTGATCCACTGTGTGTATGCCTTTACTTTGCTTCTATAGAAGAAAATAGAGCGAACTTGCATGTCATAACATTAGGTTTTGCTAAGTTAGTTTACTTGCATCTTAAAAGAACACTTAGAGATAAGGTTCGCCTAATGTTCTGCTTAGTGTTAGCGTAGTTTGCGTTCAAGAGAATCGAGCTAAGAGCTCGAGAGAGCCAACTTCTAGTGTTTGAGAAAGCCAAAGAGAAGCCGTCAGTAGTTCGTATCTTAGCTTAGCGGCGTTCACTTAAGCGAAACTCTCTGAAAGTCATGTTTTCCCTCCAATGTATTTTCGTCTAGTTTAAATTACATTACGTTTATTTCACTTAGTTTAGTTTCATCATAACCAATCTCACCTGTTACTTTGACTCTCTAAATTTCGCTTATGCATGACATTAATCACTAATCCCTGTGGAGATGACTTTTACTTACTTTAAAACTTGCTACAACAAGACTGTGTATATTTGCACACTCTTTGAGAACCGCACACACACAACATTTTCATTTAAACTTGAGTTGAGGTTTCGCTTCAGCGAAGCCATAATATCCCACGTCATCATTATATCCCACGTCATCATTCTCAGTTAATTATTATTCTCTAATTTGTGTGTTGGAAATCTCGCGAACAATCATATTTCATCTTTCTTATAATGTATGTATTTTTTTTTTAAAGTATGTGAATGTTAACTAAATTTCAAAAACAAAATTTTGGAAGTTATTTTTCTACTTTCAATTTTTGGTTTTGTTTCTAAGACTATAGATAGGATGTAGACATCCAAAAAATAAAAAATATATAATAAGATAGTTGTTGTAGGTTTAAATTTCAAAAACAAAAAATTAAAAACAAAATAATTATCAAACGGGGTTTACATGTTTAAATTTTAATGATAAAAAATTAAATCGTTTTCAAACAATGCCTAAACTATAACAATGGTATTAAATTAAATGATTGAATTATAAATTTTGTACAATGTTCGGAGGTAGTTTTTAAGTTAATGTTTTGAGATAAATAAAAATTTAATGCCTATGTTCCACCATCTCGTTGCTGATTTTTTTTTTTTTTTTTTTTGGAAAAAAAATTACTACCATGGTTTTAAAATTACTTTCAATGATCTATAAAACCTTAAAAATTATGTTAAATTAGAAATTCAGAGTCTTATAAAGTTAGAATCAGATATATTCATTTATTCGTGGGGTCGAGATTCGCCCTTACTACCGCAAGCAATCCCGTTTAGATCGAAAATGAAGGAGAGAGTTGGGAAGGAAATTTCAACTAAATGAAGACAGACAGGTATGAGGTACTCACAAGTTATCAAATTTGAAAGTATTTATATTTATGATCATTAATACGTTTTAATATTGTATTACAAATACTTATTATTATTTTTTTGAAATCTATTATAAATACTCATAAATTAATATGTATTATTAATACAGTATTATAAGAAAGTACGTGACAGTACTCATTGCTACTGATAACTATAGTTGCTAATTTTTTTTTTTAAAATGGACTATATTTGTAATTATTTTCTTATTTAATATTTAGATACAACTCTTTTTGTTAGTAAAATATCTAATCAAATTAGTATTTTTTTTAATAATTAACTATCTAGTTCAAATACATTTGATGGCTCGTTGGTTATGTTGATTGGTGGTAATCTATTTCAACTCCACGGTCACGTAGCTCTTTGTAGGGTTTGTGGTCTCTCCCCTAATTTCAAAAAAAAAAAAAAAAAAAAAACTATCTAATACAAATTTAATATATATTTTTTCCATGAAAATTTAATTATTTAAAAGTATTATAAAAAAAATATTTATAAAAAATGGGAAAAATTTTCTCGGAACTCTATCCTCGTTTTTATGTGAAAAAAATTGTGTAGATAAATCATTCCCAAACCCTGCCTCCCATGGTCATTGTAGTTAGAATTAACGATCATAAATTGACCATCATCTAATGACGAATTGGTTTGTTTTTTTTTTAGCTTTTAACAAGAGGTAACCGTTCAGAGAAAATATTTACATATTTGTACATGTTCAGAAAATTTAGCAAACGTTTCACTTATTTAAAATTTGGAAATTCAGTTTATTAGGGGTGTACAAAAAACCCAACAACCTGACCTATCCGAACTATCCAACCCCAACTGTAAGGGTTGGGTTATAAATTTATATGGGTTAGGTTGGGTCAATTCCAGGGTTGACCTATTTTTTGCTCGTTCAACCCAACCCAACCTAGATTTAGAATTTTATGTATATATATATATATATAACAAATAAGTAAATAGATACAAGAATGAAAAGTTGAACTAATTAACTAACCTACCAAACACTAACCCAACAGTTAACTGTGTAAACAAACTTCTTACAATAAGACTAATATGTACAATAAAACATTATTTCTTTCTTTATTGAAAGCAAGCCTTTGAGCTAAGAAAATAATTCATATAGGTTTTGATGACTCTTAAATAGAGTCAGAATTATAGATACTCTTAGATCATTGTTTGTGTTTATTGTTGAAAACCAATGTGAGAAAGGCGAATATAATGAGAAAAATGTGAAAATAGCTAATGCTTATGTATTAGAGGAATAAATTGAGAGATATGAATTATAGCATGAAAAATGGCAGAATTAGCACACTTAGCGCGTATTTAGCAAAGCTTATGCTGATAAACTATTTTTGCTGGAAAATGCGATGCGAAGTTGAGAATCAAGACGTGTGATTGCGAGCGGAGCAACACCAAGGCGCCATAAATGAAATAATGAAAAAATCAAATGAAAGCAAGATGTTGACTAACAAGACACTAGAGAGACAAATTGCTGAAATCATGAGATTCTTGCCTTAAACACACAAACATAATTGGTAAATTCATATAAGAAAAGATATTGTGTCGATCAATCCGTGCCTATTCTGGAAGATTCGAAGGATGATTATAAAAGGAGACCTCTGTAATAGGATTAAAAAAAAGAAGGTTTAGAGAGTTTTCGAAACCGAAAGTTTTACATTGTTTTTCTCTATTTTTCTTATTAGACTCATTTCATTTAAGCAATACTATTTCAGCATGTTTTCCATGTCCTTATCTGTATTTCTTGTTTGTATGATGAACTAATTTCCTTAAGGCAACACCAGGGAAAAGTGATTAGTTTTAGTATGTGCTAAGAAGGAATAGGAAGGTCGTAAGTAGTGCATGTTAACTAGGAGCAAATATCAACAGTAAGTGTCGACCGACTATCCACACGCACTAATAGGTTGTAAATCGGAAGAATAAATAACCTAAGTCTAGTTTGAATGTTCAGTAGGTTAGTATTAAGTCTTTTATACTTTAAATCGGAGCTTAGGAATAATTGTGTAACTACTGCATATGTAGCTAATAACTCTCAAGAATTGAGAGTTAATTTAGCTTAAAAGAATATATTTTTATCAAGAATCTGCTACAATAGAATAATATAATAATGAATTTCGCCCCATCAGACCCAAACTGTGCTTAAGCGAAACATCCTTTAGTTTTCTGA
>JBBMKA010000026.1:10099468-10114723 GCA_037833695.1 Sechiopsis laciniata | reverse complement strand
TATATATATATAAAATTTTTTATATATATTTTAATCTATCAAACACTTTTAAAAAAATAATAATGTAGATTGATCGAGAATTTGTTTGGAATGATATGATTTTGTAAAAATATTTTTTCTTAAAAAAATAATATCAATTTTATCTTAAAAATCTAGTTTATAATATTCTTAAAGATTTTGATTTATTATTATAGGATTTGGTTTCCATAGTTAATTTTATTTTGAATTAAGATACAATCTGAACTCCATAAATTTTAACAACTATCAAAAAGTAAATTTTTATATTATAAATTAGGATGTACTAAATAAATTAAATTAATTTTTTAATAATAATTTTAAGTTTATACCAACGGTAATTAAATTAAATTAAAATTATTTTGATATAATTTAGAGGTCTTGTTAAGTTTGTTGAATGGATATAAAACTTGTTATACTATTTTTAAATATAGATATAATTAAAATTGAAATAAATAATAAAATATATATTGGTCAAACATATTTACGGTGTTACTCTTTCAAATAAATGTCCTTTCTAGTGTAAAGGGAAAACAAATTGAAGACATTGAAGAGTAACACTAAAAAAAATGTATGAAAAATATTAAATAAAAACTTAGCTTAACTTAATCTCTCCACCAAACAACAGTTAACTTAAATTAATTTGTGTTTAATCTATCCACCAAACATAGATTAACTTAATTCTCAACTTAAGTTAATACCCAGCTTAATTTAATACAGATTAACTTAATCTTAATCTCTGCACCAAAGCCCTTAGTTTTTCAAGATTTTCTTGACCAATAAATCACTCCAAATTAGTTATAATTTATACATTTGATCGTTAAATGGTAGCTTAGTTCTTAAAATTTGATTTTTGTATTTCAAACTAGTGTTTAATAAGTCTGTTCACTTTTTAATTTGTGTCGAAGTAATTCTTAAATTTGGAAGATTTTAATAGATTTTAAAAAAAGTGTATAAGTTCATGTGTTTGTATTTTGTGTTTAATAGATATTAACTAACTTAAATTTAAAGTTTTATTTGATATACAATTTAGTTATATAGCTAATAGATCAATTAATTTAAATTTTAAAATTTTTAATATATGAAAGATCTATTAGACACCAGATTGATGACTTAGTGGAATCGTTACATGGCATGTGTATAGTTTTTAAAAGAATGTATTAAAAATGAAGGTGTTGATTATATTGACAAATTTTTCCATAGTTGCAAAATATTGTCTCATTAAAAGTTATCATATCTCTAACTACTTCTAGTGGTTGATGTTTAACCCAAATGGATGTGGACATCATATTTTTAATGACGGTTCGTTCGAAGAGGTTTATATGAATTTACGATAGAGATACTAACTACCCTAGACCAATCGAGTTATCATAATTCTACTTATGTTTATATGCTCCACAAGTCTATCATACTTCTACCTATGTGATTGTCTGGGCCAGTTTGCACGCGCCTCAATTAATGTTATCGGACATACCGATATCAAGGAAATTAGTAGGAAATTAATTTCTAAGTAGGTGGCCACCATAAATTGAACTCATCAGCTTAAGCACCCTAAAACCCTTTTTGACTACTTGAGTCACTGCATGATGGTTATCGAAAGTCAATTACTTATTGTTCACTCAAAGCATTTGTGGGACTTTCTTTGCTTTACTTGTGCATGCCCATGACATTCTTGTCACCAGACCATCTCCGAATGAATTTTATAAAATCAAAGATATGTTTAAGACTAACTTCAAACTTTATTAAAGACTTACTAAATGTTTTTTTGGATTGTAGTTATCTTGTTTTAAGAAAGGTGTCTATGTCTCTCATCGGCCAATTGTTTCTAAATTCTAAGTTAGTTGTTTTCTCTAATAATGTGTTGGACAAAGATTGAGCATCTGATTATAGACAATGGATTTACACACACGACCTAATGTATCCTTTGTAGTGCAGCCTTTATCTACTTCGATACTTAGGCGTATGTCGGACAATGCTTTCTCTTCAAGACATCAAGTTCTTTTCAACTTAAGGCATTCGTGGATCCGGTTTTCGGAAGCTTATAAGTCAATTTATTGGCTTTGTGTCTTTATGGATAATTCTTTAATCTCTTGGAGACCAAAAAGCAAGCCACATTGCCAACAAGAGCAGTAGCTCAGCGACATCTGTATACACCTAGTGACTATATGAAAAAAAAAAAAAAAAAACAAGCCACGCGTTGTCCTCTTCTACTGAGGCAGAATATAATTTACACTAAAGTCCATTTTGAAGGGAGATATCAAGTATATTATGTCTTAGATATTCATGTTTTTGTTATTTACAGTTAGTACTTGGTTAAATTTGACGTTTAATATAATCATTGAAATTATTATATGATTTTGTTATCTTATGTATTAAAAATGAATATTATTGAATTGTCATGAGTAAAAATGTTCAAATTTGAAATATAAAGATCAAATTGAAATTATATCACAAACTTAAAGACCAATAATACATTTTTTCCAAGAAAATATTTTCAGCTAGCAATACAAAACGATAATTAAAGTTGGAACTTCGATCACAAAGCCTAATGGCTTGAATGATCTTTTAACCATTATATTTGTTTTGAAGGGTGAATATTGTTTTTTTATTTAATTTAATTGATGGAAGGGAGATTCGAACATGTTGGCGGATGGTGAATATCATTTATACAAGCAATTACATTTTAATGCTCAACTATGACTTAATTTAACTTAAAATCGAAGAAAATCGAATCAATATCATCTCTACCAACGATCATGTTTGAGCATGTAATTCCCAAGTAATTAAATACATTTCACGACATGCAATAATGGTTGGGTGTAATTTTCAGGTAACTACTTTAGAGCATTAATTGAAGTCTAATATATACACAAATAATGAAGTATTCTGGTCATGCATGCTTTTGTAAGATTACAAAACAAAACAAACGAAACTCTTGAAAACAAGTGGAGAGCTTAGCAACATTTTATATAATATCGTGATTATGAAGTTTCAGATTGTACCCAAATAAAATAAAAATAAAAATTGGGAGAGATACTCACTTTGTGAAAATTGTCCTACACTGGAAAGATGAGAATTCTTTAACATGTTTAGAAGAGATATGAATTACTCTCCTCATTGGTAATTGATTTTGAGGTGAATCCACATATTATCAATACCGATCAAATTCCAATCTAAACCCAAACACTTTGAATTCTAAAGTGGGTGTAGACTCCACTCAAGTGGGCATAAGCTTAAAAAAAGTAGGTATTTCAGTCCACAAATTTGGATCCATTTCACATATGACCCCATCTTAAGAAAAAATGTTGGAGATATTCATCTTGTGGCAATTATCCCACATTGGAAATAAAGGTGTACAAATGATCTGAGAACCCGAAGAACCCAACCAAAAATAAAGGGTTGGGTTGGAATTAAGGAGAACCAAATTTTTGGTTCGGTCTCAGATTAGGGGGTTTTGGTTCGGTTCAACCCGAACCAAACCAAGTAGCCCTAAAATTGAAAAAAAAAAAAAATATATATATATATATAATGAGAAACCGTAGCTCTTGATTCTTCATTTTATCGACATACAGCTTTTCCTTCGCATTGACTTCACCATCGCCCTTAATTATCAACCTTTGTCTCTGCAAAAAAGATTGACCCTAATTCTTCCAGATACTAATCTGGCGATTAGCTTCGGTATGTTTTCGATACGACCCCACTTCGTTTTCTCTATATTTATTGCTTTTCGATTGGCTGTATTTCTTACTGATCGTGTTGCTGATTGCTATGTTTATTTGTTTTTTTCAGTTTGGTTTAGGTTTCTATACTATAATTTACTCTCCCTTTCTTCCCCATTTTGATGTTTGTTTTGATTTTAATGGTTATGGACGTCTTTTTGCCTGGATTTTAGACTTGGAAGATACAATGAATATACCTATTATAAGACTTTCTTGCTGCTTTGTTATAGGTTACTATTGGAGTAATTAGAAAAATAGTTATGATTCACAAGTAAAATAGTTAAATTCATATAATTTACCATTGAACTAAACAAGAAGAATGGATTTAGAAAGTGTTTGAAATGCAACTTTACAGTTCCAAATATCTTCTGTTGCATATGTTTTTAATTTCTAAGTTTATTTGACTTATTTAGTTTAATTTATTTTATAGATGGACAACAATAAAACTAGAAGGTAATTCTTTATAATGCAAAATTTGTGGTGCTTATATTTATCTGTCAAGAGGCTTACTCCTAGGAAATAAATGTCTTCTTTTGTACATCCTAGTGTAGACTAGTTTGGTGGAAAATATTTATGTTTGTAATGCATTTTTAAAATTGATAATCCAACCTAATCCAAAAATTATAAGGGTTGGGTTGGAGAACGGACCAATTCGAATTTTTGGATTGGGTTAAAAATCACCCCTAACCCAACTCAACCCATGTACACTCCTAATTGAAAATGTGAGAATTCTTTAACCTCTTTGTAAGAGATATAAATTACTTCTCTCATTGTCAATTAATTTTGAGTGAATCCCCATATTATCTATAAAAAACGACACTCAAGAAGTAACAAAGGTATTCGTGGTCAACTTTTTATTAATTTTTATTTTAAACAATGGTCACATACATATGTGACCATTGTTTAAAATATGCTGTTTATTAAAATGCAATGCACCTAAGGAGCAAAATACTCTAGCTAACTTTTTCAATGCTTAGTTCGTCTACTATGATGAGTTACCAATATGTGTGATATTTCGTTACCGACTATTTGAGTGTAAAATAAGCTCTCCAATATATTAATGGTTTTGAGGAGAAACTTTGGGTGATATATTAGGGCGTAGGGGTGCAAGGTAAAACCGAACCGAATCAATCCAACCCAATGGATCGAATTGGTTTTTTAGCATAAAGTTGGGCATATCGGTTTGTAATTTGAAAAAATCGAAAATATTGGATCGGCTCCGGTTTTCGTTTTCAAAAACCAATAAAAACCGATTCAAACCGAAATATATATTGTCAATAAATCATATAAAGTCATATTTATTCCATTATTTAGAAGATTTTCTAAAGTCTTGAACATAAACATAATATTTTTTTATCCTTCAAATGTCAATATATTTTCTAAGTAATTTTCTCAAACTCTACTTTTTTCATATTACTTTGTCATTATCTATTTAAAACTAATTTTATAAAAGAAAATTAGATGCAATGACCAAATTTTTTAAAGAAAATTGGAGAAGTTTTTTTCAGTTAGAAATGTTGTTTTTGATATATTAAAAAATATTGGACATTGGATCGGATCCACAACCGAACCGAACCAATTGAAAACCGAACCATTGGTTCGATACTTTATTGGACATTTGATCGGATCCATGTTTAGAAAACTGAAGATATCGGTTCGATTGTCGGTTTGACACAAAACCAACAAAAATCGAACCGACATCACCCCTATTAGGGCGTATTTGCCGACGAGAGTAATAGCTCAGTAGTATCCCACAATTAAGAGATTATGAGTTCGAATTCTCTTCTCCCAGTTGTAGTTGAACTAAAAAGAAGAGAACATATTTGAAGAGTCATTTATCGAATAGATTATTATAACTCAACCCACATTTGACCCACCAATTATAGTAATTAGTGAGTTGACCTAAATTTAAGTTGTCGCTTGTTTCACATCATCCATATTCCATTTGCAATTAACAATTTATAAAACTATATTTAAAAAAAACAAACAAGTACTAAAAGTGAGTGACTATTATTAAACGTGGGATAACCTAATGATCAATATCATGAAATAGTAAGATGTGATAAGTTTAAACCAAAATGACCATCTAAAATGTTAGTAGTAAACGTGTTAATTTTGAAATATTAGAAAGTATTTTTCAAATATACAGACTAAAAAATAATTTCTCCAACACGGCCTTACCAAACATAACATCTAATGCAAATTCTTTTCGGGCAATTACAATGGGCCGAGTTATCAAAGAATTTGGGCTTTGCATGGGCCCAATTATGGATCGAAGCCCTAAAATTACGTAAATCTCCCTTCCTTTTCTTCAATACGTAGGTTTTCATTCTGAGAGAACTTTCATCTTCCTCATATCTAGGGTTTATCTTCCACAAACAATCCGGCGGCTACTGTAAATCTTCACCATGGTTTGTTCCTTAACTCGTAATCTCAATATCTGTACGATTTAAGCTATTTGCCGTTTAATTCTCGTTGGATTGTTCGTTTTTTTTTTTGTTAAACAGCCGCAGGGAGATTACATCGAGCTTCACAGGAAGCGACATGGCTATCGCCATGATCACTTTGAGCGGAAGCGCAAGAAGGAGGCTCGTGAAGTTCACAAACGATCTACCATGGCTCAGAAGGTTTGGTTGTTCAGTTTCTTTTGTTCGTTTTCGCTTTTTTGGGAGTGTTTGATTTGGTTTATAACGTCGTTTCTTTTCTGATTGAATTTGAGTGTTGCAGTGTCTGGGTATTAAAGGTAAGATGTTTGCAAAGAAACGATATGCGGAGAAGGCTTTGATGAAGAAAACGTGAGTATTTTTTGTGTATTCTTTTGAAATTCTGTTTTGGTTGGTAATGTTGGTTCTTGTGGGTTTAATTTGTATGTTTCTGTTGATACTTTATTGTGCATTTGGAAAATGGAATTTGCTATTGCAGGCTGAAGTTGTAGTAGTTTGGGGAAATGTTAATATTCGATAATGATTGTGCTTCACTGCTTCTCGTACTCGCTGAGTAGAATAGAGTTGTAATAGTTTTGATAAATGGAAGTAGCAAATATTATGGAGTGACCTAGTGGTCAAGAGGGTCTTGAGGAATTGAGATGTGATGGATTTAATCCACAGTGGCCACCTATCTAAGAATGAATTTTCTACGGATTTCCTTGGTGAAGTAGTATGTCTCATGACAATAATTAAGGTGCGTGCAAGCTGGCTTAAACACACTCGCGGATATAAAAAGAAGAAGATAAATGACGTAGTACACACTTGATTAGTGCATTTGGGAAATGGGATATGCTATTGTAGGTTGGAGTTGTAGTAGTTTGGAGATATGTTATTATTTGATAATGATTGTGCTTCACTACTTCTCGTACTCGCTAAGTAGAATAGAGTTGTAGTAGTTTTGATAAATGAATTAGCAAACCATCGTGGAGGTGACCTAGTGATTAAGAGGGCTTTTGAAAACTAAGAGGTGATAGGTTCAATCCATGATGATCACGTACCTAAGAATTCATTTTCTAAGGATTGAGGTGTGTGCAAGTTGACCCTTGTAGTCACGGGCATATAAAAAAAAAGAAAAGATAAATGAAGTAATACACACTTGATTAGTGCTTTTGATAATTTTAATGAAACTAGTGTTTTTGTAATTAAATAAATTTATAGTTAGACTAGTAATCGTTATATGCTTGTTTCAACAGATTGGCTATGCATGAAGAGTCTTCAAGCAGACGGAAGGTTGACGATGATGTTCAAGAAGGTGCTGTTCCTGCCTATCTATTGGATCGTGAAAATACAGCTCGGGCTAAAGTATGCATTATTGGGACTTTTTAAATTCAGGCATTTGAGTTTCTTTGCGTTCTTATTTGGGTATCTGACTGTCTAATGTAAAATAGGTACTTAGCAACACCATTAAGCAAAAAAGGAAAGAAAAGGCTGGAAAGTGGGAAGTCCCCCTGCCCAAGGTAAAGGCTTTATTTATGGCTTTGTCTTATGTGCCTTTTATTTTAGAAATACCATTTTTATATGCTATCGTCTTCTTTTGGTCGATTCACTTGGATGTTTTCTTGTACTTGTCAACTGTTAGTATCTTTTGGTGTTGATGATGTGTTATTGGTCCTCGAATTTTTTTTAGGTCAGGCCTGTTGCTGAGGATGAGATGTTTAAAGTGGTAAGAACTGGTAAAAGGAAAAGTAAGTATTTCTATCTAGTTGAAATCTACACACGTTTGTCTTAGATTGCTATTTTTCTTGCAATGCACTTGGCTTCTATCAGTAGCCATTGGTTATAGTTCCTTAAAACTTGCAACCCATGTCATTCTGCAGCAAAGCAATGGAAGAGGATGGTCACAAAAGCTACATTTGTCGGGCCAAGTTTTACAAGAAAGCCTCCAAAGTACGAGCGGTTCATCCGCCCATCAGGGCTTCGTTTTACAAAAGCACATGTAACACATCCTGAACTTAAATGCACATTCAATCTTGAGATCATCGGAGTGAAGAAAAATCCAAATGGTCCCATGTATACTTCTCTTGGTGTCATGACCAAGGGAGCCATCATTGAGGTATTATTTTGCTCTCTAGCGCCGCCCAAGCTCTTCAATGTGAATATTATGGCCCCGTTTTTAGTTTATGGTTTTTGAAATATAAGTCTACAATAACTCTTTTACTATATGTTTTTTTTAGTTGGGTGTTTACATTTTACCTATATTTTTAGAAACCAAATCAAAATTTTGAAACAAAAAAAAAAGTAGCTTCCAAAAGCTTGAAATTTGGTTAGCATTCACATACTACAATGTAGGAAAGATAGGAAGACATTGTAGGAAATTTGAATAAAAATAAATTTAAATTTCAAAAGCCAAAAATGAAAAATCAAATGATTATCAGAGGGGGCCTAAGTTATTCAATCATTTTTGTTTCTTATTGGTTACTTATTTCTTCCTTTCTTTCTAAATAGGTCAATGTCAGTGAACTTGGTTTAGTGACACCAGCTGGAAAAGTAGTATGGGGTAAAGATTGTTGTTCCTTGTTCTATAGTTTTGATGAAGTTTATGTCTATGATGCAAAATCATTGACATTATTTTGTTTGTGACTTCAGGGAAGTATGCTCAGGTTACTAATAATCCAGAGAACGACGGCTGCATAAATGCTGTTCTGCTCGTCTAAACGAACTGATCAGAGAAGAAGAGATTTCACTTAAGATCTGTAGCAAGACCTTTTTTTGTATTTAGTTAGTCTTCTCTCCTTTGATAAGTAACCACAAATATATTCTCATTTGAATTAAATATCGTTTTTTTTGCGAATTTTGCCGGAATCGAACTGGTTATATTCTAAATCTAGTGTATTAACTTTGTTACTTTCCAAATGATAACAATTCTCTCCTGTGTTTGGCATGTTCTTAAATGTTTGAGGCTGACTAAAACACGTCTAGTTCTGCTATTTTTGTTGGTGTTTCCTTAGAATTCTGTACAACTCTCAGTTCTTTATGTTGAACAATAATTGGGGGTTGGGTGACGACAATCAAAAGTTGACAAATTTAAATACTTGCATGTTAGAAATATCGTCTTTTTTGGGTATAAATGCTTATATAGCAATTATTTTACTGGGTCAAGAATATAAAAAGAGCAGTTAATCATTCGTAGAAGACTACATATTTGAAAGTTTTTTAAGTGAATTTGATTTAATAAAGTTCCATTATACTTGTTAAATTTAAATTAGACAATAAAAGTTTATTTGGGCTTTTTTGTAAATGTCATAAATTTCTAATTATGGATGTTTCTTAATGGAAAATGGTAGAAAATAGCTAATTTTAAGAAAATAATTAATAACTTAGCTACATTGTTTGAGTATTTAAATGCATGACTAAAATAAAATTTGTATAAAGAAAGAAATAATCTTTCTCCATAATACCGTGACATTGTTTTTTAATTTTCTTCTTAAATAAAAAAAAAATTAACTAAATCATCTTATTCATCCTAAATTTAAGGGATCATCATTCCATTCTAACAAACTTTATTTTTAAAAAAAAAAAAAAATATCTCAAATGATATTTTATATAAAATTTAAAACACTCATAATATCTTTGATATCTTTTCATTTGTTTTCGAATCATATATTAAATTTGGAAGTTTTTTATTCTAAAATTGTCAAATATTAAGTTTACGACATTTTCAACTTTTGCCTTCACAAAACATCTCTTAGTATTCTATTTTGCAACAAAAATACATATCACTATCGTACGAAGCACTAAATTAATGTGGTTGTTCTTTCTATTATTTGCTCACAAGAATCGTGTGTGGCAATGGAAGTCGCTTCTGTTACAGTTGCATTCAATGACATTTAGGATGTCATTAATACATATTTGAATTACAAGATAATGCAAATCGATATTGCAAATAGAACAACCATAGGCAAAGATGATTTTTTTTCTTTTTAAACAAAGAAAAAGGTAAGCTTATAACCCTAAAAGAGGATCACGATGTACAATGGAGGTACAATAGATTCGTGAACGTAATTCGTGGTGTTTATTGGGCATCAATTTTCAAAGAAAATGATGTGCCCATAGGCAATCTTTGATGTGTAATTGAGAGACGAGTGTATATTTTGTTCAAGCAAATTAAAGATTTTTTCACCTTTCCATCTTAAAAAATGAGTATTAAAGCTTCTCACAGCGGGTTCGAGATGTATAATGGATGTACAACGGGCCGCGAACGTAATTGGTGGTGTTTATCTGACACCAAGTTTCAACGAAAATGATGGTGCTCATAGTCAATCTCTTGTGTATAAACGAGGGATAAATATATGTTTTGTTTAAGAAAATCAAAGAGTCTCTTCACCTTTCCATCGTAATGTACAATAGATATACAATGGATTTGCAAACGTAATTGGTGATGCTTATCTGATGCTGGATTTCAACGAAAGTGATGGTACTCGTAGTCAATCTTTGGTGTGTAAACGAGGGGATGAGTATATGTTTTGTTCAAGAAAATTAAAGATCTTTTTCCCTTCTCATCTTCAAAAATTGGTATTTAAAGTCGCTCCTCACAAACTCAAGCTTGAATAATGACACAAGATCAACTTGGAATCCGATGCCCATCAAGTGACTACTCCATTCTATATTTTAATTTTTTTTTTTAAGTACACGCACACAAGTCATATTAACTCATAAGGTATGTATGGGTTATGCAAGACGATGCAATGAAGAACCCTAAAAAAAATTAGGCAAAGATTGTTAAATTTTAAAAAAGTTCTTCCAACTTTTTTTACTTAATTGTTGAAACGATTAATCAAAATATTTAATTATATTGGACAAAGATATTTTATCATTATTTATTTATTTATTTTATTTTATTTTTGAATTGTTATAGATTTTTAAGGATAGTTACAAAAAATAAAATTTCCGTATTAAGTAGAGAATTTAAAATTTCAAAATTCCTTGTTTCCCGATTTTGTGTACTTGATTTATTCATGATTATGTTATGAGATTTGATTATGTTTGACTAATATATTTTATCATAATTTAATTTGCTTTTGAATTTGTCCAGATTAAAAAAATTGAGATGAAATATAGGAGAGATACAATTGTCTATTATTTTCAATAATAAAATTTAATTAAAATTCAAAATAAAAAAATGACATAAATTTAAAGTCTAAATTCAATGTTCTTGATTAGTTTTTAAATCATAGTCATTTCCCTGGTTGTCCCTTTCTTAATTTTGTTCGTCTAGGCCAAATAGATTTATTAGAAGTTATGGAGCCACTTGACAAGTTTGCTTAGGGGGTGTTTGTTATTTAAGTAGAATTTAACTTAAGAGGTTATATTGATGAGTTATGTTCAGTAGTTAAAAATTGAGGGTTGTACTAAAAACTTGTTTGGAAGTAATTTTTGTATAGAGAAGTTAGAGTCAAAACCTTATTTGGATATAAATTTAAAATGAGTAGTTATTTTTAGTAGTTAAAAAAAATAATTAAAAATAAGTTATTTTAATTGATTTGAAAGGAATGATTAGAAATGATTAAGTAGGGATAAATAAATGGTTATAAATGAAAGTTATTTTAAAAGTAAAAATGAGGAAAAGTTAATAAAAACTGATTTCGATATTGATTTTCGAAAAAGAATGAACAAATCCTAAAACTAAATCCTTCCTAAACATGTAAAACCAACGGCCCAACGGGGTTTATGCACTCTTTTGGTTGTTAATTCCTTGGGTCTTTATTGCCGTTTTTCGTATTGATTAATGATTTGACTGAACGTTCAGAGCTTTCTGTTTTGAATTACTATTTTTGTTTGATGACGTGCAAGGAATTTGATCGTTCATTATTGACAAGGTGGTATGACTTTAGTGCCCCTAACATAAATGCAAGCTCATCAAGAAAACTCAAATTGGATAGATAACTAAGAATGTTGAGTTTCTTTGAAAAATAACACGTTGGGTAGTAGTTATGACAGTGCAGAGATGATATTTATTTATTATATTTATATAGTGTCTCGATAATCATTTCTAATAATCATTCATTTATGACATTCAAAATAATTATTCATTTTTAATATTTTATTTTTAACTATTTAAAATAATAATTCATTTCTAACAATGTTTTGTAACTCTTTACTAAAATCATTATCCAAACTGTAACTCTTTTGTAAATAATAGCATCAATTACTCAAATTCAAATCTATTATCACTCAAAATAATCTCACATATATAACTATTTTTCATAAAGTGTATTCGTAGAGTTAAGAAATTGTTGAGGCGGTTAAATTGCTTTTTGAAAAACGATATGTGGAAATAAGAAATTTTACATTGAATTTGGTTTTTTCATTATATATATAAATATATAAATTTGGCTCACAGTATATAAAATTTTGAGGAATAATTGCATGCTGCCTTGGCAGCATGCATCCGCCTTCGTGGCAAAATCTGAGTCACCTTTTTTTTTTTTTTTTTAATGTTAGGAAAAAAAAAAATCAAAAGCCCAGATTTTGCCACGTAGGCGGCTGCATGCTGCCAAGGCAGCATGCAATTATTCCTCTAAAATTTTTTGGCTTACAATATTAGTTTCACCATGGATTGAGTAAAAATAGATAATTGTCCCTTGATAACCTCAAAGATGATTTATTAAGTTAATTTTATTAATAAAAAGAGATCTTATCTTAAAAAAAAATAAAAAAAAAGTAAAAATTGTTTCTAAGAATATATATGTATATATATTTTATTCTTTCTAATTTTCACTTTTTCGAATATAAATTTTAAAATAAATTATAAATCTGGTCTGTATGATTTAAAAAAAATTAGAATTTAGTTCAATAATTTTAAAACTAAAATTTAATACCTATAATTTAATAAAATCTAAAATATTATCATTGTTGTTCGTAATTGCTAAAATATGTGGAAATTTACAATACATGTAATTTTTTTTTGTTCAATCACTCACTGTAGCTCATAATTTTATCAACAAGTGAATACCTAATTTTCAATTACTATTATTTCAAAAGAAAATTTTAATTACTTAAATTTACCTACAATTTAAAATCACAAGAAGTTAATAACTATTTCTTTAGATTTGATCAAACTACAAAAATTAAATTCTAACTTACTTCAAAAATTAAATTCTAATTTTTAAAACTATGATACTTAAATTTTAAGTTTTAGTGATCAAACTTATAATTTATCTTAAATTTAGTTCCTAAATAATCCTAAAAAAATTGAACAAATATGATGCCAACCAATTATTTTTTATTTTAGAAAAAACAACATCCGAATCAAAATTTTTTTAAAAAAAGACATCTTTAAAAGGTTTTTTTTTTGAAAAAAATACATCTCTAAACGACAAATTACAAATTTAGACATCAAAGTGGGAATATTCTCAACGAAACCAAAACGATTCTCCTTACTCCGACTCATCCAATCCCACCACGCCACGTCATTCCCCCAATTTCATCTTGCTCGGGTTATGCTCTTCACACGCTCCTTCCAGAAAATTTCAGAAAAAAAAACCCCACAAAGCAAATCCCAACCATAAATCTTTCAATTCCATGTCGTTCTCCTTTTCTCTCATCTTTCTTTCGTAAATCCCCGTTCTGGAAGATAATCTTCAATTCCCAGAAATTCCAATGGTCGGTGACGCTTCTTCATCAAACGCGTTCTCGTTCATCTCCAACGGGTGGAGGGAGGTTCGCAATTCAGCAGACGCGGATCTCCGTTTGATAAAGGACAGAGCCAACTCGTTCAAGAATCTCGCCACTTCTTTCGACCGTGAAATCGAGAATTTCTTCAATTCCGCCACTAGTTATTCCGTTCCGGCAATTGGGTCGGGATCTTCTCCGCCGGCTGAGATTGAATTCGTGAAGAAATTGCAGCCGAAGATATCGGAGATTCGTAGGGTTTATTCGTCTCCGGATTTTAGCAAAAGGGTTTTGGAGAAATGGAAGCCCAGCACGAGGATTCGGATTGATTTGTCTGCTATTAGGAATGCGATTGTTTCCGAGGTTGAAGATGGGGATAGCGTTGTTGATGGTGATGGGGTGAGGAAATGGAATAGGGTTAGGTTTAGGGAGTTGTGGGGGGAGAATCAGAGCCAGGAAGGGGACGTTAGTAGGGATTGGGAGCCTATCCAAGCATTGAAGACGAGATTGAAGGAGTTTGAGAAACGGAGTTCATCTTCTGAGATGTTTGAGGGCTTTAAGAATGGTGAATTCGTTGAGAAAGTCAAGTCGAGTTTAGTATGTTCTGTTCTTTAAATCTGATTTAGCATGCCCTTTATGTTCTTTATTTACTCTTTTATTAGTTATAATTTCAATTGATTCATGAATGTCCCCGAGGTACCCTGTTGGATGAGGCTTGGGAGGTCTCAAGTTCGAGTCTTAGAAGTAAGCTTAATTGTAAATTCCTTGTTATCTCTCGAGTTTGGGCCTTGAGACGGGCGTGGGATTTTCTATATGTGTGTGTGCGCACGCCTGCATACACAATAAAAGGCTTTCTTTATCTATGTGTGTGCGCTCGCGTGCATACACAATAAAAGGCTTTCTTTATCTATATGTTTGTGCGCGCGCGCGTGCATACACAATAAAAACACTTTTCATGGACATAAATGAAGTTTTAACCAAGAATAGTATATAAAACATACATAACATTGAACTATCAACCTTCACGCGCTCTGAATGACCTAGCCCGGTGCTTCACGTAAGGCGCCAAAAGGCGCATGCCTTATTACACGTGCCTCGCCTGGAATAAGCAAGGCGCTAGCCATGCACCTTGTGCCT
Source organism: Sechiopsis laciniata (assembly GCA_037833695.1). NCBI lineage: Eukaryota > Viridiplantae > Streptophyta > Magnoliopsida > Cucurbitales > Cucurbitaceae > Sechiopsis > Sechiopsis laciniata. Next base: position 10,099,755 of record JBBMKA010000026.1, on the reverse strand, counting down.
GGGTGTGAATCATGTTTCAAAAGGCTATTGAGGTTTCCTCAAGGCGAGGCTCTAACTTTTGGCCTCGAGTCTTATGCCTCTGTTGGATCATAAGAGTCTTATGCTTCACGCAGGGGAGGCTTATGCCTCGATGATAACAGACTGAGGCTTAAAATTTCTACGCCTTGTAGAATAACTAGAAGAATAGTATTAATCTTTTCCATTTTTATAATAAGGGTTTGAACCATAACAATATAGATTTTCTCTTATGGATTCTTTTGTTAGAAAGACACAATTGTTTTAGAATT
>JBBMKA010000026.1:10054990-10085266 GCA_037833695.1 Sechiopsis laciniata | reverse complement strand
TTCTAACGACCAATTTTAAGTTTTTTTGAAAGTTCATTGATCGAAATGGAACAAACCTTGAAATTTAGAGACTAAAATTAGACATTTAAAAGTTCAAAGACTAAAATGAAATAAATCTCAAATTTTAAGACTAAAATTTGACTTTTGAAAATTTAAAGACCAAAAGAAACTTAGAATTTAGAAACCAAAATAATATTTTACCCATTTTTTCTAAAGAGGAAATTATATTCACTATTATCTTAATCAAAGTTAAAATTTTAAATATAACCGCTCTATAAAACTTTTATTATTATTATTATGAATTAATAAAATAACCTTTTACCTTCCAAATTAATATTTTATACATCTATTGTTACAATACAATTTGTTGTAAACTATTATTTTAAATTTTAATCAAATGTTATAATTTAGATTAAACAAATAAATAAATAAATATAATGAATAACATTTTTATTTGTCTTTAGTTTTTTTAATTTTTGTTTTGATGTAATCTTTTTTATATTATACAGAATAAAGTCTAAATAACCATGTATTTCGTGATATAGATACAATAATTTTAGTGTAATTTTATTCTTACCATTATTTAAATTATTCTTAAGTAGTAAAAACAAAAAAGTAAATCAAGAATATGTTCGAAATTTCATTTGATTTCAAGTCAAAGACCTAAAAGTCATTAGAGAAAACTTCAAATCTACTCAATCATCTAACATCCTTAAAGCAAGCAACTCTATGACTCATCCTTTCTCTCTTTTAGATATTCCAATTCATATGTAATGATCGACAAAAACAATAAAATTGATAATAAAAATGGTGAGATTCTATATTTGTATAATTTTTTTTTATACATCTATAATTGTATAGTTAAAGGTGACGAAAAGTTATAATTTTTTTGAAATTCGAAGTCTTTAAAGCTTATAATTAAAAACCATTAATTTTGGATTTTTGGCAAATGAAAAGACTAATAATAAAAAACTTATAAACCATACTTTATGTGCAATTTAAAATAGTTGGTAAATTGGGTTTAATGGTGTTTATCATTTTTTTTTTTTTTTTTTTTTTGAGAATTTATCAATTTTTATTTAAATAAAAGGGTGTTTATCAATTTTAGAACATGAGCTCCCCTTCATTATATAAAAAAATAATCTAATTTAAATACTTTATTGAGTTTTTTTTTAGGGGAACAAAAAAATAAAAAAATAATAAATGAATTGTACTTAAAAAAAAAAAAAAACTAAATAAATTAAAACCAAGAAAAACAGTTATGAATACATAATTAATGTATAAATATCACAAATGTTGAAATATAAAAGGGTTTTTTTCATGAATTAATTTTTTTAAAATTTATAATTCATACACAACTCTATTTAAGGAATGTGTACATTTATAAATTTCTCTTAATTTTAATTTTTACCTTCATTTTATTTTAAAATTTAAATAATTATCTTATATTTTTGGGAATTTGCTCTTCGTGTCAAGATTTATCAAAATAATTTCAAATTTAGCACTTTTTTAATAAATATTTAATATATAGCAACTTTTCTCTTGTTCAATATTTAATTCCTATTCTACCCTTTACGGTGGTCAAGTAATTAAATATAAATTGTGTCTTCTAATCCATTAAAGGCTTTAACCTTTTGCATTTGTTGAATCCGTCTTCTAATCCATTAAACATGAATCCCTCCCATTATTTATGCCATGTTTGATAACTATTTTATTTTTTATTTTTTATTTTTTAATTTTTAATTTTTGGTTTTTGGTTTTTTGTTTTAAAAAATAAAAATCATACATGTTTGATAACTATTTTTTATTTTTTTTAAACTAAAAATACGTTTGATAACAGTTTTTATTTTTTAAAAAATCAAAATTTATTATTTTTAATATTTGATCAAATAAAATAAAATAATTTTAGAATATTATTGATCCAATAAACCTCAAATCTGCGCGATCGAACTTTATTTGTAGTGTGTTTTTATCGCTTTTCTAACATTTTTTTAGAATAAAAAAAAAAGTTTTAAAAAACTTTTTTTTTTTAGGTTTTAGAATTCCTTTAATATTTTTTAAAATATTTTTAAAATTTCAAAAATAAATGGGGATTGAGGAGATGGGGGAGAGATTGTGGAGAGAGAATGGTTAGGAAAATCAAAGTTTTCAGAAATTGATAGAAGTCAATCATTATATAACTGATAGAAGTCAACTTCTTTAGTGATAGAAGTCAGTTTTTTTAGTGATATAAGTCAATCATTATGTAACTGATAGAAGTTAGCAAGTTTGCTAAGTGATAGAAGTCAGTTATTTTTTTAAGTAATAGAAGTCAATCATTTTTTGTAAGTGATGGAAGTCAATCATTTTTTAAAAAGTGATAGAAGTCAGTTTCTTTAGTGGTAGAAGTTTGTTTCTTTAATGATAGAAGTCGATAATTATGTAACTGATAGAAGTTAGCTAGTTTGCTAAGTGATAGAAGTCAATTATTTTTTTAAGTGATAGAAGTCAATTATTTTTGTAAGTGATGGAATTCAATCATTTTTTTAAGTGATAGAAATCATTCATTTTTTTAGGTGATAGAAGTCAGTTTCTTTAGTGATAGAAGTCAGTTTCTTTAGTGATAGAAGTCAATCATTATGTAACTGATAGAAATTATCTAGTTTGCTAAGTGTAGAAGTCAGTTATTTTTTTTTAAATAATAGAGGTCAATCATTTTTGTAAGTGATGGAAGTCAATCATTTTTTTTTAAAGTGATAGAAGTTAGTTTCTTTAGTGATAGAAGTCAATCATTATGTCATTGATAAAAGTTAGCTAGTTTGCTAAGTAATAGAAGTAAATTATTTTTTTAAGTGATAGAAGTCAATCATTTTTGTAAGTGATGGAAGTCAATCATTTTTTTTAAAGTGATAGAAATCATTCATTTTTATAGGTAATAGAAGTAAGTTTATTTAGTGATAGAAGTTAGTTTCTTTAGTGATAGAAACCAATCATTATGTAACCAGTAGAAGTTAGCTAGTCGAGAAAATTGGCAGTGTACATGGGCTTTTTGGTATTTTTGGCAAGCCCGTTTCTATTATCTGCTATTTATGAATTATTTTCAAATTTGTGCTATTGATGCAATTTCTTTGATTTTTTTTATTATACATGCAAAAACTCCTATATTTTTTCTGCATGCATACACACGCACACACGTGCATCGCGATGCACATGTGTTTTTTCTAGTTTTCAATAAATGATTTCTTTTGACCAGTTCTTTTATTAAAATTAAAACAAATCCAAAAACAGAAAGTTCATTTTGGGGGAAAACCGAAAGGAAATTCAGCTTCAAATGGGTTCATTAAAAAATTTATTTTTAAAAAGAAAATATTCATTCTCCAATAGCATTTATAGTATTTTTGCTGTGGTGAAATTTTTTGGAAACTGAAAAATTGAAACTTTGCTTTACTATATTCGAGAAAACTACGCCCATTCCACAGAGACATCGAAAGAATGGAGATATGGCAGAAAAGTATCTACACGGTTCTCTTTTATTTTTTTTTTAAAAGTCTAAAATCTTTGGTTACTAATTCGAGCTCAGCCAGTAGTAATTAGCATGTTCAAATCCTTATTGTTGTATCAAAAAGAAAAACTATCATCATAAACTATTTTCTGGATTAAAAAAACTAACATTATAAACTATTTTCAAGATTTTATTGAACAGAAGCTTACATTTGAGCATCAATCAATAAGATCACTTACCTCAAAAAAAATTTTTATCATTGATAACCAAATGTAATAGACTAAATTAATTTTATATGACCAAAGTGGTATTTTCAAATCTTATTTCTACATCTTTACCAAGGCAAGAACATAAAACAATGGTTAATGCACATGGGAAAGCCAGATAAATTATTTAAAGACTTCAAATACTATACAAACCAAAAACTTTTTCAAGGCATCTTCAACGCCTAAGCAAATAATGCTTGTGAACCTTCGGTACTAGTCGGCATGTCAACGAAACTCTACTAGTCGTCCTCTCGAAAGAACTACGATCATGATTCACTTCAACACTCGCATTTTCTGATTTTAATGGACAATTTTGAACTCTTTGTTCACTTCCTGAAAGAGCAAATAAATGAGAAACAAACTGCCATGCTGAAATGAAAACTATGAACCTATTCGATATTGCAAAAGCTACATGTAGTCGTCATTACCTCCTCATGACAATGAAGACTGTTGTCACATTGATACCATGCAAGTAATCTGACAAACAAATTAAGGCAACAAAAAGAAATTGACAAACTTCACTAAATTCATAAGGTTGAAACAAGATCAAGAGCAAGATTTACCAGAATAAGCTTCATCCTTAAATATGAGCAAACTACAAGGCATTAGGAGAATGGAGAAGAGGTGATGAGTCTCAACATCAGAAGTTGCATTGGACTCTTTTTCGTCGAAGCTTTTGGTCAACTCGTCATCACATGATCTCAACCTTGAATGAGAAGTGAACTCCATGGCAACAGGAGAACCAAGAGATAGAATTGCTACCACAGGAAAGTAAGCAGGCCCATCCTGATGCGGCTACACGAGAACGAAATATTGTTTCTTAGATTTAATTAATTGGTTAAACAGTTGGGAGTTGATTGAATGATACTAAGATACAAAACTAATGTTAAAAGTTCATCACTAGCCCAATGGAGTTTAGCCCAATAATTATCAGAGCCCAAATTATCAAGAATACTAATTGGCCCACTTAAAATAGAAGTCCAAATTCTAGAAGTTTCTTGATAAATTTTAGAAGTGTTTAGAATGTTAGATTTATGTGGATATTTAAAGAATGTTCTAGAAAGTGAAAAATATCTAGATATTTGTAGGATTGCTCTAGACAAATGTGTGGTCCACATTGTCTAGCCCACACTATAAATACTCCTCCACTCCACCACATTTTGTATCCAAGAAAAAGTAAATGTTGTAGTGTCCTACAAAGTGTCTTCAAAGAGTCATAGTAGTGTTAGTCATAAACACTGATCTTGTAATCTCTTCTAAATAGTCTTAATATAAAGTGTTGGTATTTCCCACAAAAAAGTCGTGCTCAACAATTTGGTATCAGAGCCAAGTTGTGATAGGTTGTTTGATCTCTTGAAATTCTCAATATGCTTTGTAGTTGTAGCTCTGACTGATCTTCCACATCAGAAACGATATCTTGAAATTGTTATTGTGTGAGTTTCTTCGTGTTGTGAGTAGTCTGTGACTCTGCAAGTTTGGTGTGGAAAACTAGCTTGCTTGGTATTACTGAGGTACTGCCAACACGATGGGTGATCTCCAAATCGTCGGAGGAATCAAGAAACTCAACAGCAACAACTACAACACGTGGGCAACATACATGATGTCCTACTTACAAGGACAAGACTTATGGGAGGTCATTGGCAGGAGCGAAACTACACCGCCAGAAAAGGATGCTAATGGCGCCTTGCGAAAATGGAAAATCAAACCAGGCAAAGTAATGTTTGCCTTGAAGACTATAGTAGAAGAAGAGATGCTGGAGCACATTCGAGACAATAAAACTCGAAAGAAGCATGGGACACGTTTGTGATGCTCTTTTCAAAGAAGAATGATACGAGGCTATAACTTTTGGAGAGTGAGCTATTATCAATCTCACAACGTAACATGACGATTGCTCAGTACTTCCACAAGGTCAAGTTGATCTGTCGGGAGATTACTGAACTAGATCCAAAGTCTGTCATTGGAGAAGCTCGGATGAAGAGGATCATCATCCACGGATTGCGACCGGAGTATAGAAGCTTCATCATTGCTGTACAAGGATGGCCTACTCAACCATCACTTGTAGAGTTCAAAAATTTGCTAGCCAGTCAAGAAGCCATGGCTATGCAAATGAGAGGCATCACGCTAAAAAGTGAAGAAGAAACACTCTACACAAGCAAAAGCCGGAGCAAATTTAAGCAACCATCCGAAGGTGGAAATGCTGACAAAGAAAGAAGTCATCAAGGAACCACAGAACCTTGGAGAGCTCATAAGAACGAAAATAAGAGTTCTCAAGGAAAGAGGTTTGAAGGCAATTGCTACAACTGCGGAAAAAAGGCCACATGTCCAAAGATTATTGGTCGAAGACAAAGCATGTTGAAAGTAATGCAACAACTTCCAAAAATGAGATGGAAGATGAATGAGATGCTGAAATACTACATGCCTTTGAAGAAAACTAGCAAGCACTCATGACAATGGTGGAAGAGCATGTCGATTACGAAAATGATTGGATCATTGATTTGAGATGCTCAAACCACATGAACGACGATCAAAGGGAACTCCAGGACAAGAAAGAGTACAACGAGAGTCATGTAGTACGTATAACCAACAATACGATGATTGTGCCTAATGATGTAAGAGTCTATGAAGATATTAAAATATTGGCAAATCCAACAAGTGGAATGTGCTACACCTTAAGAGATGTAATGTTTGAAGAAGCATCTTTGTGGTGGTCCTCAGAACATAAAGTTTTACCAGACTCAAGCAACATTCAAGGAATTCTACAAGAGGAGATGAGAGAGCAAACTACACACATATGATCAAGTGAAGACGAGTATAAAGAACCAAACGACATTGATGTTGGTGATCGAGAAGTAACTCAACCAATCGAACTCGATGAAAATGAAACGCCACCTCCACAACTTAGATAGCCAAAAAGAATACGAAAGACAAATCTGGAGAATGCTAATACAACTATTATAGAGGATAGTGTTAAAGAGTTGGAGACGTATAAAGAAGTATCAGAAAACTTGGCTGGGCTAAAGGTGATGAAGGAAGAAATTACAGCTTTGGAGCAAAGTCAAACCTGGGAACCAGTGTCAAGATCAAGAGATGCCAAACCCTATTCCTGCAAGAGGGTTTACAAAATAGAGCATCGCCGAAAAGGATCAATCGAAAGATACAAGCCTCCTCTCGTAGCTCGAGGGTTATTTCAACATGGTACGACGAATGGGGGCTAGTGCTGAAGGAGAATGTTAAAAGTTCATCGCTGGCCCAATGGAGTTTAGCCCAATAATTATGAGAGCCTAAATTATCAAGAATACTAATTGTCCCACTTAAAGTAGAAGTCCATATTCTAGAAGTTTCTTCATAAATTTTAGAAGTGTTTAGAATGTTAGATTTATGTGGACATTTAAATAATGTTCTAGAAAGTGAAAAATATCTAGATATTTGTAGGATTGCTCTAGACAAATGTGTGGTCCACATTGTCTAGCCCATACTATAAATACTCCTCCATTCCACCACATTTTGTATCCAAGAAAAAGTAAATGTTGTCGTGTCCTACAAAGTGTCTTCAAAGAGTCATAGTAGTGTTAATCATAAACACTTGTCTTGTAATCTCTTCTAAATGGTCTTAATATAAAGGGTCGTGCTCAACAACTAATGCCTAAAACATAACGTTTCCTCAGTTTAGGAGGATTGGATGTTAATATATGTCTAGATTAGATAATGATTTAATCACAGCAATGCATGCGATTATAATACAATGAAGAAATGCATGAAGAAAAAACAGAATACATAGCATTATTTTTAAAAAAGAAAACTGCACAAAGAACGAGGATACTTCATTTCATACCATGATGCCTTGGTTAGGAAGGTATTCATTGAAAAGGGCATGTTTATGGGTGTAGGGTATAGATTTGTTTCTTGACAGATCTTCTTGGTGATATTTTTTAGCCAAATAGGCATTGTAGAGCATCAAAACACAGATTTGTCAACGTATATAACCGATTAACTTTGTTCAATGTTTCCACTCGTTAAGGAAATGACAACAACAATCAAAGAAAAACTATAAAAGAACGTGAAAGAAAACCCACAGAATTTACGTGATTCGCTAACGGTGTGTTGACAACATCCACGAGCAGAGGAGAGACCGTTTGTATTAAATAGATAATCAAAAATATAAAATGTCAATCAGTTGGGGCTACATTTTTAAGAGAGTTTTGATGTCTCTCATAAAACCCTACTACAGATAAGGCCGAAATTACATAAATGCCTATATACGAGAATAGAAACCTAATTATATATTTTTCCCTATATGAGATCTTTACTCGCTGACCGGGTAGCGAGACCCCTGACTAAGTAATCATCAGGAATCAAACAGTTCAGGGAATATCTCAACATCACTTAACGTCCAGGGAGAGAAATCTCTAATATTGTACTCTTTTAGACAAAGAAACATATATTTTCAAAATAAGAAAATGGCATTTTAAAAAAAAAAAAAAAAAAAAAAAAAGATAGTAAGGTCAATTGGGTTATATCTGAGTGTAAACGCTCTCCAATCTTCTATAACTATACTTTTTTCCTCTCTACCTCCAAATTGGAGAGGTATCATATAATTTCTCTTTGAGGCTACTCCTTTTGTAATTTCATACGACGATGAAATTATTTCCTATCTAAAAGAAAGAAATAGAAATGAAATTATGCAAGATAAATGCCTTGATGAAGACAATTTTCTGCAACGTGCACAGAGATCAAGTGGTGCACAATGTAAATGATATGGATGCTTGGACTATTGAAGTGACCATAGTAGTAACATACCCAAGCTTTGCATAAGGGGGATGAAAATATGAGTTGGCCCATGTAGAAGCATAAGAGACTGAACTGATATCAACATAAAGTCTTTCTGTGAGTGTCTGAACCAGTTTATGCACACAACTATTCTCATAAGACAAATCGGCTGACTCCACAACTATTCTCATATGAAATTAATTCCCAAATAGGTGGCTACCAAGGGATTGAATCCATAACCTTTTGGCTTTGGTTCCCAAGGCTCTCTTGACTTGATCTCTAGAGTCTAAAAATCAAGAAAATGAGTACTTTAAAAAAAAAAAGATCTGAAAACAGTAGCACAAAGTACCTAAAATAGCGTGCAATCATCAATCCCAAGACAAACCGATGCTAGAAATAAAAAACGAATTACCCGAACCTGTACAACGAAAAATACTCCGATCGGAGCTAGGATGCGCCTCCATGTGCGGTTGCAAGTTGGCGACGGTCGAACTACTCCGACGGCTATTGCAGACTAACGACTGGTCAGAATCCTTCGATATTTGGACAGATTATAGATCGAGATGTGGGCTACTAGATTCTGGCTGCGGTGGTGCTCCAACGGCGCTCTGGCAACTTCCGGCGGATCTCCGGCAGCTTCCAGACGACTCGCTTGACTAAAAAAAAAAACTCAATGCTCTGATACCATGTAATCGAGAACTTGTGACTAAAGAGTCGTTGTATTATTATTAGAAGAGGCAATGCCTATTTATAGAGTACAAGATAACTCTACCGGGCCTAAACCTAATGAAAGCAATAAAATACATATTTACACATATAATCCTAATAAGTAGGTCTAGGAGCATGCATGAATTGACTAACCATACTAACAGCAAAGACTTTGTCAGGGCGAGTGTGTGATAGATAGATAAGTCTCCCTATAAGTCTCTGATGTTTTTCTTTATCATTTACTTCTTCATCAGTTGCTGGTTGTAATTTCAAGTTTGGTTCAATAAGAGTTTCGACTATTCTACAACAGAGTAGTCCGGTCTCTTCCAGTAGATCTATAACATACTTCCTTTGATTTACCAGAATGCCATTTTTTTATCTGGAAAATTCCATTCCTAGGAAATATTTTAAGACTCACAGGTCTTTGATTTGAAACTTCTTTGCTAACTCTTTCTTCAATATTTTTATTCCTTCATCATCATCACCAGTCACTATTATGTCATCAACATACACTATGTAAACAACCATCTTGTCATTTTTGGTGTGCTTGTAAAATATAGTATGATCTGCTTGACTTTGGAAAAATCCATAACTCACAATTGTTTTCTCAAAACGTTCAAACCACGCTCTAGGGGACTGCTTAAGGCCATACAAGGATTTTTTCAGTTTGCATACTTTGTTGTTTTGAACACTTGTTTCAAATCCAGGTGGTAAGTTCATAAATACCTCTTCTTCGAGATCACCATTAAGGAAGGCATTCTTGACATGAAGTTGGTAAAGCGGCCAATCTGCATTAACAGCAATAGATAGCAAAACTCGGATAGAATTAATTTTGGCTACTGGTGCAAATGTTTCATGGTAGTCGATTCCATGGGTTTAAGTGAATTCCTTGGCCAAAAGTCTTGCTTTGCATCTTTCAATGGTTCCATCAGCATTACACTTTATAGTGAATACCCATTTGCATCCAACTATCTTCTTATCCCTTGGCAAGTCAACTATATCCCATGTGTGATTTTGTTTTAGCACATTCATCTCCTCCATCAATGCTAAGTTCCAGTTCAGATCATTTAGAGCCTCCTGTATATTCCTTGGGACAAACAGGTTGGTTATCCTAGAGGTGAAAGCTTTATGATTATCTGATAATTTTTTGTAGGATAAATAATTTTCAATGGGATATTTAGTGCAATTGCGGGTACCTTTCCTATAGGCTATTAGGACATCAAGATCAGAGACATTAGGCATATTATTTTCAGGAGTAGAGGAAGAAGTAGGAAGAATCAGAGATACATTACCTAGGTCATCAAGATCTATCATCGGGGCGTCAGATTGGCTCTATGTAGGTCTATTATCTTGCCCTTGTTCTTTTGACTTAGCTTTCTCCTAGTATAAACCTGAAGTTTGGGTTAATTAATATGCAGTGTTTCTCCCCCTGAAGGAGAACCTTCCCTACTAGGCATTAAGGAAACATGACTAATATCCTCAGGACTTATGATATTGGGAAGAGATGAGGTGTCCCAAAGATTCTCTTCTAAGGTAGATATCTCCCCCTGAAGGGAATTATGGGTAAAAAAGGATTGACTTTCCACAAATGTCACATCCATACTTTCAAAGTATTTCTTACCCACAAGATCAAAACACCTATGTGCTTTTTTATGTGCGACATAGCCAATAAAGATGCATTTTATAGCCCGAAGATCAAGTTTAGACTGTGAAGGTGTAGAAGAATGGACATAAACGGTGCACCCAAAAACTTTGATTGGTAAATCAGAAAAAATACAAATCGCAGGAAAAATATTTTTGAGGCATTCGAGAGAAGTTTTAAAAATTAAGATCTTTGTAGGCATCCGATTTTATGAGATAAGTGACTGTAAGAATAGCTTCACCTCATAAATACTGAGCATGCATGGCACGAGAAACATCCAATAAATGTCTATTTTTTCGTTCTGCATTACCGTTTTGCTGAGGAGTATTTCGACACGTTGATTGATGAAAAATTCCTTTGGCATGTAAAAACTCAGTCAAATAAGCATTGAAATATTCACTACCATTATCGGAATGTAAAATACTGATCTTAGTTTTGAATTGATTTTCAATCATGTTATAAAAACGAATAAACACCTCTTTAACATCCGATTTGTGAGCAAGGAGGTATACCCAAGTTAAACGAGTGTGGTCGTCAATAAAGGTCACAAACCACCGTTTTCCACTATGGGTTACTATCTTAGATGGTCCCCAGACATCACTATGAATTAAATAAAATGGTGTGGAAGCTTTATAAGACTGAGGTAAATAAGTAGAGCGATGTTGTTTTGCAAAACTACAATTTTCACAATGAAATGTAGAACAATCAATTCAATTAAAAAGTTTTGGAAACAAATACTTCAAATAGAAGAAACTAGGATGTCCTAATCTATAGTGCAAAATAGAGGTAGAACTAACACTACTCAAGGCCTGAACTTTGTTATGACTAGTCGAAGCTTCCTCGAAGTAGTAAAGGTCGTCCAACATCCTAGCACATCTAATCATCTCCCCCCGAGTCCTGATCCTAAAAGACACAGTGGAATTCATAGAAAGTAACATGAAAATGAGAATCTCTTGAAATTTTACTTACTGAGAGTAAATTGCAAGCTAGTTTAGGGACATGAAGGACTGATTATAAAGTAAGATGTGAAGACAACTTAATCATCCTTTTTCCTGCAATAGAAGAGAAACTACCATATGCTATTCTAATCTTCTCATTACAATATAGCGGAGTATATGATTCAAAATATTTTGAGGAATTGGTCATATGGTCAGAATCTCTGAAATCTATAATCCACGGAGATGAATTAAGGCAAAAAAATGCATGAGGATAAGTACCTGTTTGTGCCAAGGAAACACTTGGATTACTAGATGTCGAAGTGGTCTTTATCAATTTCAGTATTTAATCAATTTGCTCTTTGTTGAAGGGGCTAATGTCGACAGTGTCATCAATGTTAGCACTAAAAGTTGGTTGATGAGTGCTTTTCTCACCTCGTCTATTGTTTTTCGGGTTAGCAGGTTTGCCATGGATCTTCCAACATGTTTCACGAATATGTTATGGTTTTTTACAATGGTCGCACTATACACGAGGCTTACTTGTCTGATCAGATGTCTTGTGTGTAGTTGCCTCAACAGTCAAAGCAGAACTTTCAACCAATTCACATTTTTTTTTCCAATCATCACATTTCGGTGACTTTCTTCCCTACGTACTTTAGAAAATACTTCATTGACATTAGGAAGAGTAGTTTTACCTAGTATTCTACCTCGAACCTCATCAAAATCAACATTAAGGCCAGCTAGGAATTTTTAAATTCGACCATCCTCAACTAATTTCTTATAGTGTTTTTGGTCTTCCGTGGATTTCCGTTCATAATTACCTCCTTGTTGGATGTCATTCAGTTTGAGACTCAGCTCGAACACTGGTGACTGATTTTTCAAATATGAATACATTTCGATAACATTATCCCATAGTTCCTTAGCCGTAGAGTAACACATATAGTTGCAACTTATCTCTTCAACCATGGAGTTCACTAACCAAGTCATGACCATAGAGTTTTCGGCATCCCATGTGACGAATAGTGGGTCATTTTAAGTAGGTGCTACTTTGTCTCCAGTAAGGTACCCAATCTTCCCTTGTCCACCAATATACATCTTAACACTTTGTTACCAACGAAGGAAATTGCCTCTATTAAGTCGAATGGTCGTAATTTGGACAATAGTGCTAGTAACAAGACTTCTAGCAACTGATATCTTATTTTCTAACATTATGCTCTAGCAAAAAATAAGATTTTAAGGCTGGATTAAGTAAAAAACAGCAAGAAAAAAAACTTGCAGTAAACCTGACAGTCTTATGAATACACAATTTGGTGTATTAGCTGGCCAGGGAAAGATAACAGGCTATGGGTTGTAAAAAAAAAAGGAGGAAAGGATCTGGATTTTTTTTTAGTTAGATCTGGAAACTGTAGACAGGGTTCAGATTTGGAGCCTATGGTCACGGGTCGGATCTTGAACCACGGGTTGTGGGTTAGCAGTCCTTTGATATGCAATCTCTTTTTCTTTTTCACCAACAGATCTGTAAAAGAGAGAAAACAAACAATGTTGCCCGCAACAGAGGTTTAATTCAAAGATTATAGAAACCCAAAAAATAGAGGTAAATTCACCCGAAACAAGCACCGAAAATGTGAGAAACACACTGAGGTCAGATCTGTTAGTCGCTCCAGTTTCTTGAAGGAGAAAAAAAAATTTGCAAAACACCTTCCCTCTTTTTATTTTTGATGTGCAACAGCGGAAACAATGGGCTAAGATGGTCGGCAATTTTTGTCTCCGAAAAGGGGTGGGCGACGACTACAGTAGATGCGGTGGCTGCTGCTTAAGGTCAGGTCTTTTTAGGGTTTTAAAGGAAATAGGGTTTGTTTTATTTTTCTTCTTATTTTGGACCTTGCTCTGATACGATGTGCAAAATAAAATAAGAGGTATTCTTTCTCTATATTATTGAATTGATATAAAGTCTTTTTAAATAGAGAAGACTTCTCTTTACAAATATGGAAAGAGAATACAATAAGGTAAACATCCTTTACAAATATATATCTTAATAATTACAGGATATCAATCACATAAATATAGAAATAATGAATATGGAAATAACCAACAATACATCTATGAAAGAAGCTAGAGTTTCTCGTCCCCAAGAGCAAGCCAATGTGCTTTACTCATTTAAATCCATATGGACTCTTCCTTAGCACAAATGTACATAATTTCTGCTTTGGCTTCAATAAGCCTATCAATTGCATATTTTTCCAAATTGGAGACTTCTTCTTTATCATCAATAGCAGAGATGATTTCTTTTCGCTCATAACACTTAACTTTATGATGACCATATGTCTATATATTCCATGCCTTAATCACATGTTTCAGGCCCTTGAGCTTCTGAATAAATCCATGCCCAGGCCATCCAATCATCAGGGTTTCATTCCACTATTACCCTATCATACCTATAAAAGATTGATGCTTTATCCATGTGGTCCCATATCTCATTACCAAGATTAAGGCATAATGGGAAGTGGTCTAATGTGATTTTCTCAAGGCGATGAACAGTGATTGAGTCAAACTTGTCGATATGCTTCCAGAGATCAAGAACATGTCAATAAGGGACAGAGTAGGAGGGTGTTTGCCACTAGTCTAGGTGTATTTACCATTTGCAAGGGGACATCAATCAAGCTATGGAAATCAATATATTGATTAAAGATCTTCATACCCCTAGTTGGGTTCCCACCAGTAGATTTCTCCCATGTCCATCTTGTAATGTTAAAATCGCCTTCAATGATCCAATTTGGATTATACTTCAAATAGAATGCTTCCAACTCATTCCACAAAAGATCTCTATCATTGCAATCATTCGGTCCATATACACTAGTGTCCTGGAAGTTAAACCTGTCATTTAATTCAAGATGAAGAGAGATAGAGTGTGTACCTTTGATAACCTTAATATCTTTAATATAAGACTCAATCCAGGCAATGACAATACCCCCTAATAATCCTTTAACATCCAGTGTGCACCAAGCCAAATTCCTAGAGCTCCAAAAAGATTTTATAAATGGTTTGTCCATAGATAATCTTTTGGTCTTTTTTTTTTTTTTTTTTTATAAGAAACGAAAAACTTTCATTGATATGATGAAAAGTTACAAAAAAAAAATAATAATAAATTTACAAAAGTCCTTTCCAATGTGATAAAAGAGTTGTAAGACTATAATCTTTGAAAGGAGAAATTTTATTGGCCCATGTAATAGCTAGGAAAGTAATAGAATCTAAAATGCTCTCATCATGGGAATTCTTTGTAGCAAAGATGTGTTCATTCCTCAAGTTCCATATCCTCCACAAAAAAGCATAAATAAAAATGAGCCATAAAATCTTCTTCTAATCTTTGAATGGGTGACCTTGTGTCATGTATTGCACCATTTCTTATGAGCTTCCAAGTCTAGCCTTCTGCCATCCAAAGTACTCTGCAAATAGAACCAAATTCTGTTTGCCATAGTACAATTGCTAAAGAGGTGGATTTGGGTCTCAGTTTCCTTGAAGAATAGGGAACAAATACTAGGCGATAATGCCATCAATGGACATTTTGCCTAAAGACGGTCAGCAGTGTTCAAAGCATCGTAGCTTAATTCCCATACAAAAAACTTAACTTTCTTAGGATGTTGGCCTCTCCATATATCAGTATGAAGATCTCTCTTCTCTACTATACCAAATGATGATATATTTAGAAAAGGAGATTTAGTTGAGAACACCTCATCCTTGTTAAGAGTCCATTTCCATAGATCAGGCATATTGTTGAGGGAAACACTATCCAAAATGTGTGATAAACAAGTCCATTCTAAAATCTCATCGTCTTTGAGATTCCGTTGGAGCTCCAAATTCCATATAAAATTTGTAAGGTCTCAACAATCAATAGTCCTGGCTTGTTTTTTCAATGATAAATTATACAAAAGAGGAAAGGTCAATTTCAGAGGTTCATTACCATTCCAGCAATCATTCCAAAAATAAGTGTCACTACCTGTCCCAATCATATGGATACAATTAGAGTAAATCAGGTGTTTTCATCTGTCAATGATCCTCCACGATCCCCTTGACAACTTAATGTTCCTATGGCCATCCTTAAAAGAGTGAAAAGATGAGCCATATTTAATATCAATGCAAATCCTCCATAACGCCTTAGTTTCATCATAAAACCTCCAATGCACTTTGCTAAGAGAGAAATGTTCTTTTTATGAATGTAAATGATGCCAAGTCCCCCTTCCTCTATAGGAACCTTCACCTTCTCCCTTTTAATAAGATGACTAGCTTTTCCCCCATCTTTACCTCTCCAAAGATAGTTTCTATATAACTTCTCAATCGATTTCATCATTTTCATAGGTGCAAGGAAGAGGGATAAATAATAAATGGGAACATTTGATGGAGTGGATTAATCTTCCACCCTTTGATACATGAGAAAGCCCTCAATTCTATAGCCGGTTCTCAATCTTTTCAATAATAGGATTCCAAAAGGAAATGGAGGAAGGGTTATTTAAGGGAAGACCAAGGTAATTGGTGGGCCAATTTTCAATCCTGTACCCATATGGTGCAGCAAGCTTTTTGGCATCTTTCAGTTCCACATATAGGGAGAGGAAATCCGTTTTTCAGCATTAATGTTCAAACCAGATGTCTTTTCAAAACTTCTAACCGTTTCAATCAAATTATCGAGCGAGGCTTTTTTTTAACGTTGAAAAAAGAATAGTGTCATCAAAAAATCGTAAGGAGATGATTTTCATGATAAAACAGAGGGCCCAATGTTCTGTTCAGAAACAGATGAGATATCATAGTTTATAGAAGTCTTCAAATTTTCCAACTCTCTCTTTTGGCTCTTTTTCTTCTTCTTTGTTGTGTTCTATCCTTTATTGCCTAACATTGGTGCAATATAGAGTTTATTCTTTGCAAGCCAAGGAAAGAAATATGGAATAAGCACTTCCTCGGGGATCTCTATTTTAAGAACTTCATTCCATATTCTTTCGATATAAGCCATATTTTGGGCGATCATTCATCTGTGAGTTGTCAATCCGAAGAGGCTCTGGTTCCACTATATAGGGAATGCCACTATGCTCTGTGTCAAGATCTTCAAGTTCTATAAGAATCTGTTCTTGGCGAATAGCCAATGCTCTGTCGCTTCTAGGGGATTCTCTAGGAGAAGAACTGTTAGGATTATATGTGTAAATATGTATTTTACTGCTTTCTTTAGGTTTAGGCTCGATAGGCCCGTTAGGGTTATCTTGTACTCTATAAATAGGCATTGGCTCTTCTAATAATAATACAACGACTCTTTAGTCACAAGCTCTCGATTACATGGTATTAAAGCATTGAGTTTTTTTTAGTCAAGGGAGTCGTCTGGAAGCCATCAAAGATCCACCGGAAGTCACTCGAGGGCCATCGGAAAGTCGTCAGAGTGCCACCGCTGCCAAAATTTGGTAGCTCACGTCTCGATCTATAATCTGTCTAAATATCGAAGGATTCCGACCAGCCGTTAGTCCGCAATAGTAGCTAGAGTAGTTCGACCGCCGCCAACTTGTAGGCCCACGTGGAGGCGCATCCCAGCTTCGATCGGAGTGTTTTTTGTTGGGTTTTATGCTGGACAGCAAGATCTACAACTTTGGGTAATTTTTTTTTGGCTGTTTGTCTCAGGATTGACGATTGCACGCTGTTTTAGGCACTTTTTGCTAATATTTTTTAATTTTAAAAGTACTCTTTTTATTGATTTTAGACTCTTTGCTGCCCTAATTTGTTTAATTTGAGGGAATATGGCTAAGAATAAGCAAACAAGCATTATTTCTCACTCAATGAAAATCATAAAACGCAAGTTGAATGGTTCAAACTTTCCCGATTGGAATAGAACGATTAAAAATCATCTACTATACAATGAGTTTGAGGTCATATGGATGGAAAACCACCTACGGACGAGGTAAAAAAAAGCGTTGGAATCGTGATGATGCACGTCTCTACAATCAGATTACGAACTCCATTAACGATGACATTGTGGACCTGATAAGTCATTGTTATACTGTCAAAGAACTTATGGTGTTTGTGGAATTTTTGTATTCCAGGAAGGAGCAGGTCACAAAGACTTATGATGTCTGCACCTCTTACTTTCATGCTGATCAGAATGGGAAGTCTCTTCTGAGTTATTACACTAGACATAAGAAGAATGGGACTGAGTTAAACTCTCTAATGCCCTTTACTACTAATATTGCGGTCGAACAGGCTCAGAGAGAAAAGATGGGAGTTATTAGCTTTCTGAAGGGCCTATGACCAGAATTTGATGCTGCTAGAGCTCAGGTGCTGTCTGGAACTGAGATTCGCAACTTGGATGATGTGTATCGGAGGCTTTAACGTAATGAAGAAAGGTCTGTCGAGGTGTCATCAAATAGTTCCATGATTGGAAGAAGAGACACACGAAGTGAGAGGAATCAGAATACTCCTATGAAACCTGGTTACAATCGACGTCAAGATTCTAGTGGTGAAAAGCATTCGAATGTTCGAAGCGACGTGGTATATTACTATTGCCAGAAACCAGGGCATCTCAAAAGAGACTACAGGAAGTTACAGCATTAGAATCAACGGTTTCAGACAGCCCACCTTGCTTCCAGTGATAAAAATATGAGTGATGAGTTTACTAACCTCTGGATTTTCAATGCACCATCGCAGTCATCATCTTTCGACCCCCTCCTACTGCCACCTTAGCTGAGTCAGGTAACAATCATTACCTTCTTTCGTCGTCTACGAAGTGGGTCATAGACTATTGAGCCACTACGCACATGACAGGTAATGTTCACTTATTTTCTACTTCGTTGTCATCGGTTTGTTTTCCTGCTGTTACATTGGCATATGGTTCTTTGTCTTTTGTCTAGGGCTCAGGATCAGTTACACTTACTCTTACCCTATTTTTGTCCTCTGTCTTGTGCCTACCTAAATTTTTGTATAACTTGATTTCTGTGAGTCAATTGTGTCGTGACTTAAATTGTTTTTTTCACTTTTTCCTGGTTATTACTTGTTTCAGGATCATTTGACGAAGAAGACTATTGGTAGGGGGCATGAAGATGGAGGTCTTTACATTTTGGATCAACAACTAATCCAAGCTATAGCGTGTGCAAGCACTGCATCTGCATTCGAGGTTCATTGTCGGTTGGGTCACCCGTCATTGTCTGTATTGAAGAAGTTGTTTCCTGCTTTTAATAAGATGCCATCTTTAAATTGTGAGTCTTGTGAGTTTGTAAAGTTTCATCGTTTGAGTTTGAGTCCTCGAGTCAATAAACGAGCTACTGCTCCTTTTGACTTAGTTCATTCAGATGTTTGGGGTCCGAGTCCTGTTGTGTCCAAAATAGGGTTTTGTTATTTTATTACTTTTGTTGATGACTTTTTCCGCCTTACTTGGGTATATTTAATGAAAAATCGTTCTGAGTTGTTTTTGCATTTTTGTGCTTTTAATGCTAAACTTTATAATCAATTTACGTTTTTATCAAAGTGTTGCGTACTGATAATGAGGGTGAATATTCTTCACGTCTCCTTAGTTCTTACCTCAGTGAAAAGGGTATTATCCATCAATCGTCTTAGGCGGACACTCCGTCTCAAAATGGAGTAGCTGAACGTAAGAATAGACATTTACTTGAAACCGCGAGGGCCTTGTCCTTCCATACGAACGTCTCGAAATATTTTTGGGTTGATGTTGTCACCATAGCATGTTTTCTCATTAATCGAATGCCATCTTCTATTCTCAATAATCAAATTTTGTTCCACGTTTTGTTTCCTTCTAAGGAATTGTTTCACATTTCCTTCAAGACCTTTGGGTGTACATGTTTCGATCGTGATGTTCGTCCTCAACGAACCAAATTTGATCCCAAGTCTTTAAAATGTATCTTCCTTGGCTATTCTCGGGTTCAAAAGGGTTATCATTGTTATTGTCCTAACATTAATCGGTATGTTGTTTCATCTGATGTCACTTTTTTTTAGGATACACCGTTTAAACCTGTGTCCAGTCTTCCACCTGCGCAAGATGATATGTTGATTTATGACGTGGTGTCTTCGTCCAGAAATTCAGACCCTCTTTCGTCGCTCCCTATTCCGTCTTCTCCACCCCTTACTCAAGTGTACACTTGGCATCCTCGCCCATCTGACGCATGCCTCGTACTTGTGACTTCTTCGTCATCTGACTTGCAACCTAGTGATGATCTTGACTTGCCCATTGCCCTTCGTAAAGGTAAATGTTCTTGTACGTATCCTATTTCCTCATTTGTGTCGTATAATCAATTATCATCACCCTCTTTTTCGTTTCTCACTTCACTTGATTATGTGTCGGTTCCTAAGAATACTAGTGAAGCCTTGTCCCACTCTGGGTGGCACCGGGTCATGGTAGAGAAGGTGGCTGCGTTGGATGTGAATGGTACTTGGGAACTAGTTGCTCGTCCAGAAGGGAAACAGACTATTGGTTGTAAGTGGGTATTTTCTGTCAAGATGAATTCAGACGATTCGGTTGCTCAGCTCAAAGCATGCTTGGTTGCAAATGGGTATGCTTAGACATATGAGATTGATTACAGTGAGACCTTCTCTCCAATTGCAAAGATGTCGTCCATTCGACTGTTTATTTCTCTCTCGGAAACGAATGATTGGCCGTTGTTTCAACTTGATGTTAAAAATGTTTTTTTGCATGGTGATCTCCTAGAAGAGGTGTATATGGAGCAACCACCTGGGTTTGTTGCTCAGGGGGAGAATGCTAAAGTTTGTCATTTTTGTAAATCGTTGTATGGGTTGAAACAGAGCCCACGAGCATGGTTTGGAAAATTTAGTCAAGCTCTTGAGAAGTTTGGAATGCAAAAGTGTTCTTCAGATCATTCTGTGTTCTATCGCCGGTCTAATGACGGGATTATATTACTAGTGATGTATGTTGATGATATTGTAATCACTGGTAGTGACGATTCTGGGATAGCTTCTAGATTTTAATTGTGTTTATTGTTTTGTTATTCGCATCTAGATTTTACAAATTGGTATCAGAACATAAAGATGAAGGAGTTAGAAAGCGTATCTGACTACATCACATGTGCACAGACGGTGGTGAATCAACTTAATCGCAATGGCGAAAAGTTAACGGATGCGCGAGTTGTTGAAAAGATTTTGAGATCGTTGATGGATAATTTTGAGAATGCAGTGTGCGTAATAGAGGAGTCAAAGGACCTTGCGACCTTCACTATTGGCGAGCTTGCTGGTTCTCTTAAGGCACACGAGCAACGCAAAAATAAGAAGAAAGAGGAAAAGGTAGAGTAAGAGCTTCAAACCAAGGCGCCAATCGAAGATGAAGAGGTACTCTATTCTAAACAATTTTAGAGTAGAGGCCACAGACGTAGAGGTCGTGGATATGGTCGTAGCAGTCAAAGCGACAATTATGATGCGGAGAAGGGACATACGAGTCAAGCGAATTAGTGCGGAAGAGGATGCGGTCAAGAAAGAGGCAGTAGATCGAATATTGAATGCTACAAGTGTCACAAGTATGGTCACTATGCGAGTTATTGTTATTCCGACAAATGCTACAATTGCGGTGAAGAAGGGAATTTTGTGAGAGATTGTCGTACAGATAAAAGGGTTGAAGAAACAAGCAATTTAGCAGTAGAAAATAATGCGAATTTTGATGTTCTTTTGATACTGAATAAAGAAGAAAGCGACAATAATGATACCGTACGGTATCTCGACTCAAAGGCAAGCAACCATATGTGCGGACATGTGCATCTGTTCAAAGAGATACGAAAAATTGAAGATGGTCATGTTTCTTTTGACGATGAGTCAAAAGTAAAGGTAAAAGGCAAAGGTACGATTTCTTTTGTACAGAAGAATGGCTTGACAGGGTCAATCCAGGATGTTTATTATGTACCAGATCTCAAAAAAAATATTTTGAGTTTGTGGCAACTCACAGAGAAGGGTCATTCTGTATTTTTGAGATGGGAATAAATTGCATGTATAAATTGAATTTGAGAAGCGTTCGAGAAAAGTGTTTATGAGTAAGTGAAGAAAGCGAATGGGAGTGGAACAATTCGATGGAAGTCAGCATCGAAGTTAGAAAATTATCAGTCGTTGCATCAACGAGTATGCCAAGAGAGTCTGAAACAATTGAAAAAGAAGAAGAAGAACCGCAATAACCCAGAATGCGGAGTTTGCAAGAATTGTACGGTGCGACAGATGAGGTGCATCTTGTATGTCTTTTGGTTGATGCATAAAGTATTAGCTTTGAGGAAGCAGTGCGAGATGAAAAGTAGAGAATTGTGATGAACTAGGAGATTAATGCGATTGAGCGCAATGATACATGGAAGCTGACAGAATTGTCGAATGTAAGTCAGCCGATCGGTGTAAAGTGGAAATTCAAGAAGAAGATGAATGCGCAAGGGAAGATAGAGCGGGACAAAGCACAGCCTGTTACAATTCAAGAAATTCAAGAAGATGATTGACATGGCGGATGGCGGGAACATTTAAGTTTATGGAGGATTTTGTATGGAATAAACTTAAATATAATTTAATGTATTTGAAATAATTGTTAATTGAGGAAATTAGTGGGTAGACAATTAAGAAATTAATGAGATTTTATTTAGGGAGAAAATAGAGGAATTAGTGGATTCTTAATTTAGGAATTAGTGGGAAACAATTTTGGTAAGAACTTGGAGACCAAGTTTGTAATAGTCTATAAATAGAGTGTTCCTTCATTGTGAACTGCAGAGACAATCATAGAGAAAAAGAGAGTGAAGAGAGGAAAATTTGTGTAGAGAGTTGTAGAGAGTTGTAGAGAAAGCATTTGAGAAATAAAGGAAAGTGTTTTAGAGATATTGTTGTGTGCATTGTCTCTCCAATCTCGAAGCGAAATGCTTGTACGATTGTTAATTGTGTTTATTGTTTTGTTATTTGCATCTAGATTTTACAGTATCAATGTCGCCCTCCTCGTCTTCAACTTTTACCAAGTACATCATTTCTAATCTCTCATGAACCCTAGTTTTGGAGATTATCAGAATATTATAAATGTAATTTTGTACTGATATATGTTGTTTTGGTTAGAGTTTCTTTTATCTAGTCTTCTGTTTAAGAGGTTATAATTGTTTCTGGATTAGTTACCTAATCACAGTTAGCTTTCTTGTATTCCCTATCATCTTCCTTTACTATATATGTGAGAAGATCCCTTTTTTCTTCATTAATGAAAATCACTCTGCCATTCCCGATATGGTATTAGAGCACAAATTTCTCTTAGACTTCCGCTCACTCACCAAATCTTGATTCGTCAAGAAACTTCTCAAACACCCATGGCTGATCCAGAGGTTGTAAGCACTTAAGAAGTTGTAAGCACTGAAGAAACGGCTACATTTGAAGCACAATTGAATCCTTATCTTCTCCATCATTCTTTCACCAAAACTTCAGTACTTGTCTCTCAATTCCTCACTGGTGCAGTAAACTACGGGTCATGGAAGCGAGTGATAGAAATAGCCTTTTCAGGAAAAAACAAGAATGGGTTTATCGACGGAATAATAAAAAAGCCAACAAATCCCAAATTAGCAGCTTCTTGGAAATGCAACAATGATATCTCAGTATCTTGGATAATCAATTCCGTCTCCAAAGAAATAGTCGCGAGCATTGTTTACAATGGAAGCGCAAAAGAAGTATAGGATGAGATTGCAAACACTAGGGGTGAACATAGGTTGGGTTGTGTTTGGTTGGGTTGAAGAGGTTTTCATCCCAACCCAAATTTTTTGGTTGGTCATTTTTCCAACCCAACCCAACCCAATTAAAGAGACAACCTAACCCAACCCAACTCTATATTTTCGAGTTGGTTGAGTTGGGTCATTGGGTTCATCAATACATTGTAAATATATATATATATATATATATATTAATCAAATTAGTCATACCTTATACATAAACAAAATACAACTTTAATCATTATCATATCAAGTTAATAAAATGATACAAATATTCAATATGCAAAACATTCAATCAAAAGTCACTCACTATTAGTATTACTATCATGGTTCATATAGAAGATCTTAACTATATAACATAAAACAAATAGATAATTAAAACAACAAAAATAGACGATATAATTCGACTTCCTTAAACAAATAGATAATTAAAACAAAAAAAATAGATAACATAATTTAGTATATATTTTTATCATTATCATTATAAAGACTTAAAAAAAATTAAAAACATATTGAAAAATAAAAATTGTAACAATAATAATTAAATAAAATAAATATACATATAATCTAAATAATTAAATAACATAATAATTATGTTAAAGATGCAAAAAATATTTTTTAAACTAAATAATAAATTCGAGTTGGTCGGGATGGGTTGGGTTAATTTTAGGTTAACCCTTAACCCAACCTAACCCATAAAAATTTTATAACTTTGAACCAACCAAACCAAAAAATGTATTTAACCTAACCTAACCCGTCAAAATGGGTTGGGTTGGTCCAGGTTACTCAAGTTGTTTGAACACCCGTAGTAGAAACATTCAAAGAAAGCAATGACCCTAGAATCTTTTCACTTCGGAAAGAGCTCGCCACTATTTCTCAAGGAACATCATTGATGAAAGTGTACTTCACCAAGATTAAGATGATTTGGCTTGAACTGGTAAATTTTCAGCCACCTTCTAAATGTACTTGCGGGTCTTTGAAACCCTTGCTCGGCCATCTCAATGAAGAATATGTGATGGTATTTCTGATGGGTTTAAACGAGTCATACTCTGCGATAAGGACCAAGATTTTGATTTTGGAACTAATACCCTCAATTAACAAGGCCTTTTCTCTTATTATTCAAGAAGAAAGGCAGAGGATGATAGTTCTAGTTCGAACTCAAACCTTGCAGAGCCCATTACTCTGTTAGCAGCAGATTCTAGAAGAATCAACAATTCAGAAAACATTCAAGGAAGGCGTAAAGAAGGGCCGAGGCCTGTGTGCACTCATTGTGGATTCAAGGGACACACTGTAGAAAATGTTACAGGATTCATGGCTATCCTCCGAGGTTTCATTCAAAATATGCATCAAATTCATGCACATATGAGGGAAGCACTCAATGAACTTCTAGTAGAACAAATGCAGCTGCTCAACAACCGAGATTTTTAATGATTCACAATACTCACAGCTGATGGAATTTCTTAACTCACACATGAAGAGTAATACATCAGAATCCATTGGAGCAATGGCTCACGTTTCAAGTATATTCTCAGCCTCTACTCCTTTTAAGCTTAATCCCACGACTCTTTCTTAATTTGAGAAGACTAGAGATATAACCGTTGTGCAGCCCAATTCCCATAGAGTCAATGTAGAATCTATTGGAGATATTAAAATGTTTGAAGATCTGACTCAGAAAGAAGTGTTGTTTGTCTCTCAATTTTCTTTCAATCTGTTATCAGTCAGTTGTTTATTAGAAAATAAAGAAATTACTGTGCAATTTGATGGGAAATCTTGTGTGATACAGGACAAAACATCATCGAGGAAGATTGGAAGGGTTAATGTTTTGAATGGCCTATATATACTAAGTGCAGCAGATAACCTTCTTTGCAAAGGATTGAACAACAACATCAAGAACCAGCTTCTATGTGCAGTAGAAGTGGAAACATGGCACAAGAGGCTGGGGAATTTGTCTTTTAAGCGACTACTTAGTATGAAAAATGTATTAGATCTTAGAAATGTCAATTTCGATCATTGTAGCATTTGTCACAAGCCAAGTAAAGGAGTTTAAGCTTTCCTTTCAATAATAAAGTAGCCTATTTTCCCTTTGATCTTGTGTATTGTGATGTGTGGGGATCGTTCAAGATTTCTACTGTGACGGGTTATCGTTTTTTTGTTACATTAATAGATGATTGCTCAAGATATACTTGGGTGTACTTAATGAAATCAAAGTTTGATGTCCTAAGTATAATTCCCCGCTTCTTTAAGCTTGTACAAACCTAATTCTCTAAAACCATAAAAAAATTTCGTTCTGATAATGCTCTGGAATTAAAATTCAATGAATTCCTTGCTTCAACTGGTACTATGCACCAATACTCATTACAGAGACCCCACAACAAAATTCAGTAGTTAAAAGAAAGCACCAACACCTGGTTAATGTTGCCCAAGCCTTATATTTCCAATCTCAAGTTCCTATGAATTTCTGGGGA
Organism: Sechiopsis laciniata; assembly: GCA_037833695.1. Lineage (NCBI taxonomy): Eukaryota > Viridiplantae > Streptophyta > Magnoliopsida > Cucurbitales > Cucurbitaceae > Sechiopsis > Sechiopsis laciniata. The sequence continues at coordinate 10,059,315 of JBBMKA010000026.1, read as the reverse complement.
GATTGTGTTTTGACAGCAACATACATTATAAATAGAATACCAATTCTTTTATTAAAGAATGCTATTCCTTACTCTATTATGTATGGTAAACAAGCTGACTATTCTAATCTTCGATCTTTTGGTTCATATTCAGCTACTTGTTCATAGCAATTGAGGACATATCCAGCAAACTTGATCTCCTCATATCTAAAAGGTGGTCTAATCGTTCTGTGTTGTCTATCCCTAGCTAATTAATAGGAATGTAAATTTTCATCTGGTTTGCTAGTGGTGCTAGCAATCTGCTGAGGCATAGGAGAATCTTGTAGATTAGGTGATTCATCACCAATGATGTGTTGTTCTGTATTCGTTGAAATTTTAGATCTTTGAGGTTCTAGCGTTTTGAGCTCAATAGTATAATCAACCATTTTTGCAGCAATTTCTCCGAATTGCCTTCCCATGGCATAACATCCTCATTGAATGTCATATCTCGAATCACAATACATTTTTTTCTCACCTGGTTCAAGTGTCCATAGCTTATAGCCTTTTACTCCAGATGGATATCCAATAAAAATGCATTTATGAGCTCTTGCATCTAACTTGCCCTATTTTAGATGAGCATAGGCAGCACACCTAAATATCCTCATATGTTCTAGCATGGGTTTAACTCGTGACCATATTTCTTGTGAAGTTTTCAAATCTATCGTCGTAGAGCGATTGCGATTGATTATGTAAGCAACAATGTTCACTACTTGTAGCGCCCCATATTTTCAGATAGGCCTTCTAAGTATGATTTTCTCTTTTCCGAGGTTTTCGACGTATTTCTGGTTAGTTATGACCTTTAGGTATAATATGATCATTTTACCCACACGGACCATTTTGTAAATGATAGTTGATTTTAGGGTTAATTTTATAATTTCAGGAACTTTGGGACACTTGTGGAAATTAGTTTGTTTGGAAGTGTGAAAGAAATTTAAATGGTTAAAAAGGATTGAGTTTTATTTTGTTAAATAAGGAAAAAAAAAAGGAAAAAAAAGCCCATTAAGTAATTGCAAAAGGAAATATAAAGGAAAAATGGGTTCATTTAAAAGGGAAAATGAAATAAGTATAGGTTTTGGTTTTAATTGAAAAGGAATTATAAATAAGAAAAGAGACAAAGATTTCCATTTAAGCCATTTAAATTAAAATGAAAAGGGTTGGGAATTGGTTTTAAAGAAAAAAAAGTGATAAACCCATTTAAGTTGGATTAAAAGAAAAAAAAAATAGAAAACCTAAAAGAGAAAACAAAAACCCTAAAACTCCATCCTCTTCTTCTTCTCCTCTCCCCTTGCCACTGCCGCCCTCGATGACCTCACTCCCGCGCACGCCCCTTTCCCTCTGCGAGCAGCAGACGCACGCGCATCCTCAGCGGCCAGCCGTTGCGTTGGTCACGCCCACACCTGCGCCGGTCTTGCCACGCACGCCCTGCAGCCAGTGAACTCGCGCGCCTCAGCCTTCTCAGCCGCCACCGAGCGCCTCAGTTTGCAGCAGCCACAGTCTCGTTTTCGGTAAGTCAGTCCAGCCGTGTCGTGCCCGTGTTCGATCTGGTAGTTTTGGGTAAGGATTTTTTTATTCCATTGTTGTTTTGTGTTGATTAATCATTTGGGTTGGTTGTGTTGACGATTTGAGCATTTGTTGGGTGTTTTGTGAAGCGTTGCTCCTATTGGATCTCGAGGCGTGTGTTGTAGGTTCGGGTTGATTTTTGTGCTTTTGCCAAGTGTTGGACAGCTGTGTTGTTTCTAGTTTTTGGGTAAGTTTTCAAGTCGATAACGTTGGGTTGAAGTTCGACTTTTAAGTGTGGCTCTTAGTGGCTGATTTAGGATATACTTTGCTAGGTTGATTTGTGGTGTTGTTTCACATTGGAGACCAAGGAGTGTGTTCTGTAATCTTCAGTCAGGCAAAGATTCTCTAACCAGGTTGTGTGGACCCTGCACAGGGCAAAATTCATTGTGGTGCTTTATGTATTATTGTTAAATATGAATGTGGCCTGATTGTTGGTTCTGGATTGTTGGTACTGAGTTGTTATTGATATGTGTTTAGTATGTATATTTGTTTCTGATTGTTCTGCATGTCGTGCCTAGGGATTATGGGGTCCCGGGGTGCCACATTTGATATAAATATGTCTTGTCTGGTTGTTTGCTTGTTCTGTTTTCTTTGTGCTTCGGGATTATAGGCTCTCGAAGTGTTATTTTCTGTGTTGATTTGTAAACCTTGTTCTTGTAAGCACACCGGGATTATGGGATCCTAGTGTGTCAATTCTTCTAATGCATGTTCTGTTGTTCCTTGCTCGGTATGTTCGTTGTGATGACTTGTTTTAGGCTATAGCTAGTCACGATCATGTATGTTAGTGTCCTGCTAAGGTGCCTGTTGAGTTGTTGAACATGTTTGGTGATCTGTTATGGCTAGGCTATTAAACCATCTTGTTATAGATTTATTTATTTGTCATCATCTAGAGTCTATAGAGATACGACGTACTGTTGTCTCATTGGGTCGGTGTTGTTGAGGATTTTAATCCTGCGCTCGATAGCCAGGGATGTGATGTAATATGCCACCCCCGACGATACCTAGTTTATAGCCTTATAAGTGGGCCCTGATCATAGTGTACGTTTGCTATGGGAAGGTCTTAGCTTGGGGTGATAGGTGTGAACAGGCTGACTCGGATCGCTGGTAAGGGCCTCTAGGACCATGACTCAATGGACACCTTTCTTCGAGTCTTTAGGCATGTCGACCTAGACCAAGTCAGTACTGTGTACGCCTACACCTGACTGGTTTTCAGCACGATGCGGGTACGCGCACGCACCCAAGTGTCAAGTAGATGTCTCACCTGGACCAAGTTGTGTAATGAACTTCATGACCAGTTGTATTATCTAGAATAGGTGAATGTCTCAACGGCGTCACAAGAAAGTTGTGAAACGAACTTCATAGTCAGTCATTTGCTCATGTTTAGGTGAATGTCTTAAGGGCCTCACAAGAAAGAGTCATGCAACAAACCCCATGACCAAGTAAAAAGCTAAGATGAGTTGAGAGTAAGTTGATCATTTGAAAAAGGCATGTAACGTAACTCATGGTTAGTTAGTAAGTTATGTTGAGACGAGAATAGATATGTATTGCTAGCATGATAAGTTCTTCTTTGTGCACTGCACCTCTGTTGGGGAGTTCTTACTGAGTATTCTTTTATACTCATCCTTTCTATGGTTTTACTTTTTCTACATGCAAACAAGGTCGTTACCAAGACAGTTAGTGGGAGATGCTGAAGTTATCATGGGTGGAGCTTGCTACATTAGTCTGATTAGTTGATAGGATAGTTGTCATTTCTATTGTTTCACTGTTGGCATGTTAGAGTTGAACTCCTGTTGTTTATGTTTTAAAATAATTTGTAACGATTGGGCATGAATGCCTCTTTGCATTATTTCGATTGTATTTAGAACTACTTTGGCCAAGGGCTTTTAATAATTTTATTATTTGAAATAAAATGCAACAGGAGCGGTTATCTTTAATTTTGAATTTAAAATTTAAAAACATGCATATTTCTAATTGAATTTGAGTCAGCATGTGCTAAGAATCGTAGTTACAAATTACGGGTTCTTACATTTGGTATTAGAGCACAGAGTCATAGATTCTGTAGACTAACCTATTGAGTAGGTTGTTTGCTCCCAAGATCTTCAGCATTCCAGCGATCGTCAGGTATGTTCATTTTTAAAAGGGTTTTGGTTAATGCACATAGAGCCTAGCTTACGTACGTGTTTATTATTATTTACCTGTTTGGTTGGTCCTTGCGTGGACTAACGTGTTGCGATCCTCGATTGTGGATCTTAAGCCATAGTAGAAAATTTGAGTTACCAGGAGCTTAGCTATCGAGATAGCAGTTGCCAGAGGAGGTGCAATGGCACCTGCAAATGCTGAAAAGCCCATTTCTAGTGTTGCAGCCGACAAACAGCCAGTAGAGGTGCATCCTCTTAAACCGAAATGCTTATGAAGTTGAGTTAGTTGCTGCTCGTCGAGGAAAGTTTAAGTAGAAATCCAAAATAGATGTTCGATGGAAAAACATGTTCGTCGAGAAACGACAAGAGTTTAGGTGCAGTTTGCACAGCTTATAGGGTTATTGATAACTCTCAAGAATTGAGAGTTAATTTGGCTTAAAAGAATATATTTTTATCAATAATTTGCTATAATAAGATAATTTATTAATGAATTTTGCCCTATCAGACCCAAATTGTGCTTAAGCGAAACATTCTTTAGTTTTCTGATTAGGATGCATTTTAGAGCTTCGCTGTAGCGAAATGTGCTTGATTGTATGCAAATTTGCAAAT
>JBBMKA010000026.1:9947246-10028355 GCA_037833695.1 Sechiopsis laciniata | reverse complement strand
TAAAATACTAATTAAAGTCTTCTCTCACTTCCGACTCCGCCTCGAATACACAATCAAAGGTCTCGGGATTGTATCATCATCCTTAATGAAATTGCTTCTTATCCAAAAGAAGATAATGTCATCAGCAAATTAGAGGTGTGAAATGGGGAGGTTAGAAGATCAATTACAACGGGTAGAAAAGTTTAAGAGGCCCAAACCAACCACACCAGAGATCAAAACTAATCAAACATTTCAATTCTAAGGCATGTTTAATTTGAGACTCAGGTCATGTTTAATTTGAAACTCAGGTAAGGACCTCCAACGAACACAAAGGATTCTATGCTTGGCATCATCCTACATCAAAGTAACTACGCTTAACACTAATGTCATAATAGACATATGGGACCACCATTGTTTACTACTTAAAAGCATAAATAAGGTTAAAAAACAACTTCGAGAACATCAAGGAACGGAACGTCGAAGAACATACAGTAGCACCCTCGTAGGTTCCTTGATCAGAACCAGCCTGTTTAGCATTCGGAATAACAAGGTTCTTCTGTTTTGCCTTCCTGAGGAGTTGAGAGAGTACCTGAAAAAAATTTCCTAAGATTGAAAATAATTCTTTGTGTTAATTCAACAAAAGTGACTACATAATTAAAAGACAATAGGATTACCTTGATGCTTTGCCCTCTTGAAAGAAGAAAAGAAATAGGAACACCAGTTACTCGAGCCATTTCCACATAATTGTACATGAACATCAGTTTGTCTAAAAGTCGTTGTGGAAGATATGCATCCTGAATCCCCACATACAAATGTCACCACTAATTTGCATGATTAGTTTCAATTATATATATCGGATGACCTCAAAAAGAAATAAACAAAAAAGTAATGTAGTACAGAATGAGATGGGAAAATCTAAAAAGAAAATGAGTTGAGGCAGCCACCTTTAAACAATAAACAGCAAGACGTCTCCGTGTTTCTGCATTACCTTTTTGGAGATCCGATATTATTGAATGGTGGACATCCTCTTTCTGCAGAAATAAGAATCATCATAACAACCATGCAAGCTGTTCTTAAGTGTATAATGGTGATTTAAAGTCGATAAAAGTTAGTGTAGCGTGCAGTATAGCAGAGAAGAATTCTGACACCAACAGTCCAGCAAATAGTTCTGAGACATAATGTAAAACAAAAACAAAAAAGCATTACCACAGCATGAATGAAACCTTTAAGACTTCAATGTTTTCTATAACAATAAATTGGTTTCAAATCATGTCATAAGTTCCTTTGCAAATGTAAACCCAAGAAAAACATAAATAAAAGATACAGCTAGAATTAAATAGAAAAATAAACGAGTAGAATGAGTCACATAAATAAACTAGTAGTTTAGAATGAGACATTGATTCTGGTTTTCTATTTGTTAATGCTAAAATTGAGAGAATCAATGTGTCTCGTTCGATTCATTAGAGGAGTATTTATATACAAATATATAGGGTTGTCCTAGCTGTGTAAATGTAATTAGACGATAAAGGGCACAATATTAAACTCTAACACTATTAACTTTGCCCAAATATGAAATATATATATAGTAGACAAAACATTAAATCCAAAATCTCTAATAAATTTCCTAACAAATCCTAGAGAATATTTAACAATATTTGAATGCTAAATCTAATAAATCCTAGAGAATATGAATTATATTCATATAATTCCTAACACTCCCCCTCAAGTTGGAGAAATTACAAATGACCAACTTCAAAACAAAGTCATTGGCACGCACACCACACACACGAATGCTAGACCTATTGTCAATCATGTCGAACAACACCAAACTTACGAACAATCCTTACTGAAAGCACACACTGTTGGATACATTATTGCACTCACACACACGGTGCCACACACAAATTGTCATAGATCACGTTGCCGAACAGAATATACCGCACACACAATGTTAAAAGTCACACGCATTACTACACCACATGATTCTCAAGTTCACAACAGATTACACACGTCAAACGACCGATACTGACAGCACACATCGTCAAACCTACATTAACTACGCTACATAAGTAGCAGAACAACCATCTCTAATATAGAGAGGCTACGATACCATGATGAACTTTTAGGAAGATCTAAACCTTCTGGATTTTTTTTATATCAGTGGTTGTATGGGCAGCTTGCGTACACCTCGACTAATGTCACATGGCATAACGCTAGAGCCTACAATATTTGAATGTCAAGAAAACTTGTAAGAAATTAACTCCCTAGGTAGGTGGGCCACTATGGATTGAACTAATCACCTCTTAGTTCCACATGGGCATTAGTTGAGCTTGTATGTCAAAGCTGATGTAGCCAAGATATGCCTTTGTTTATTGTTCACATACCGGTAATGATGCTTGTGTGCCGAGAAACAATTCCATCGAATATGGCCAAGGAGAAAGGTTGAAGTCTGGGGAGGTCAGATGATGAATGGGTGCGACACAAGTTGTTGAAGAGGTAAACCCCAACAATAAAAGGCAAAAACTTGATCGTTAGCCCTACCATGACCATAGATCGTGTCGCCCCTATTCTTGGAGAAGATAGTCATGGTACATCTAATGGACGAGCAAAACAAGGGTCTTGATGAAGACAATTCAATCACACATGCTTCTCAAGGAATATTGTCTTGGTGGCGTCAGAGTCGGATAAGCTGATCTCGATAACTCTTGACAGACAGTGGTCACAAAAAAAGGGACCACACAGGGAGGAAAGATAAACCCTAAGGACTAGTGAAGAGAAGTGGATTCATCCACCTCTCTAACAAAGTCGTGACCCATGCTTGACAACGCCTGGTTGTAGACGTGCGACCACGAGAGAGAACATTGAAAAGAGCAACATAACATGGATCGCATGTTCAAAGTCTCACGAGAGAGGTGATCATCTTCTGTCAATGACATAACATGAAGAGGAAGATTTGCCAAGAAAAAAAAAATCAACACGAGTCCCTAAGGGAGGAAAAAGAAAAGCTTCAATGAAAGAGAAAAAAGAAAGAGAAAAAAGAAAGGGAAACAAATGACAAAAAATAAGAGAAGATGCAAAAACTTGGTGTAGAAGTCTCATTGTTCCTCCTCCGGTGCCTCTTGTCGCAACACCGAAGGAAAAGGGAAATGAAAATTAAACTTTTCGGGTTGGGAGCATTTATTAGAGAGAGGGATAGAAAGAGGACATAAGCCCTTTATTTGGTTGACTAAAACTACACGATCAAGAAAATTGAGAAAATTGCGTGCAAATATAATTTATAATAAGAATTAGGTTAAAATACTATTTTAGTTCCTCATCTATGCCCTTTGTTCTATTTTAGTCCCTCAACTATGAAAAGGGTTTAAAATTAATCTGTATTGTTAGTATGAAGTTAAGTTTCCATTGAATGAGAATGAAATGGATTAAAAATATATTTTCCTCTTTCCTAAACTCCTCTCTCCATATGCAAGCCATGATTTTCCCTATCCCAACTTTTTTCTCTCTTAACGTGTTTTTCAAAAACGTTTCTTACTTGTCTTTCTCCCATTCAAATTCTGGATCGATTTTGCTGAACTCAAGGCAATACATGTTGGGGATTTTGCTTTGTGATAATCTCATTGTTTTGATCAATTGGAAAGTGGAATTCATTTTTTTAACAGTCTCAAGCTCCAATGACAACAATTTTTAATGAGTTTTGTAAATCGTCTCCCAAGCTTTCCAATGGTATATTATGTGTTGAAAACGAATGATAGAAACTCGACGATTCTTCAAAGAGCAGCAATATCTGTTCAAAAATTGCTATTTTCCAAAAAAATTGTTTTCTAGCAAACGATGACGATTCTCCTTCTTGGACAGGAGTGTTCCTTCCAAGGTAGGTGGTGTCGAAAAATGACCCAACCCCCAAACCCTAATCCCAAGCATAAACCCCAAGAGAGCCCTATGGCTCTGATACCATGTAAACAATACTGAAACTGAATATTTGTGGTGATTTTTATTCATAGAGGCTACGTCTATCTATACAAGAAAAATGCAATAAACTCCAACTACTAAACTGGGCCTAATACAATATTTACATTAAGAAATACAGAAATAATTCTAAAAAAAATACATACAATGTTCCGAATGTAACTAACACTCACACCAGTGACTGAATTCATAAATATTAATTGCAAGAGAAACAAACTATCATATGGATTCACATCAGAAGGTCTAAGGGAGGACTCTTGAATATCACCTGTTCAGAAAGGAAATGTGAAGAAACAGAATTCAACGAGTAGGAACTTAATTTATAATCACGTTGCACTGCCTGCAAGAAAAGAGAGCAAAAACCTAAGGTAAACTAAGCGTTGATCAAGTCGAGAAGATTTTTACCTTCAACATAATAGGCAGAAGGTTTGTACTCATTTTATCAAGATTTTACCCACTCTCGAATAAGATAGTTTCAAATAATACATTGGTTATAATGTTGACATTTTTTAAATCTAGCAAAAATGGCAAGGGGAAAAACCACTATATTTAATTAATACATCAAGAAAATACTGATCATGCATTTGAAATATATGTTGGTTTTATACATGCAATTTAGTTATTATTCAATCAAAGTTCTTTTTTTTTATTGAAACACAACCAAAGTTCAATTAAAACCTTATTATGTTAACAGAATGAAATAAAAATAATGATCTACATGCAGTGTCCGAGCTAATTATTTAATGTATATAAATTATAAAACCTGAAGTAAATCAAATTGAACTCTTCCTTCCACCGTTATTTCTTTACTCTCCCTCGTTCCAAGCTGTCTGAGACATTGATCAATAGCCAAATTCATGTGTCAAGAAAAACAAATTTTAACATAAAATATAACAAAAACAAAAATTTAAGAGCGAAACCATTAGAACCATTCATATATCTTAGAGCCATTCCATGGAAATGCAACGGTTAAGGAAACTATATTCGAAAGTTTTTGGTTTCAAATACCAAAGAAGATTAGAGAGCTTAAGGAAGGTGGATGTTTGACGAAACATTACTTGGGGGGTTGTAAAGGAAGACAGAACCTTGGACACAACTTTAGAACAACTGATCCCGATGGATGTGAAGGTGGGGAAACCAGGGAACAGTTCTGCATAAGGAAAACGAGCAAGAGAAATTTGTTAGGATGTAGCTACGTGGATTATCATTGACCAAACGTTGTAAACAAGATCAATGGTTCTGAGATTGATATAGAGGAAGTATCATACCAAAAGGAGAATGTGCATCAAGGGAGGTACAAGTGCATCAAGGGAAATTTTGTACACTCCATCTTGAGGACAAGGTGTATTTTGACCCGGTGTATTGCGAGACCCCTAACCACTCTTGAATATTCCAAAAAGGGTAATTGTGTTTGGAGGAGACAAGTGGTTAGAAGAGAATGAGAGTTGTCTACAAATTAATGTCATAGGTGTTTTTCGAACCTAGAAGTGGAACCTCGAGATGACACCTTTAAAACCCAAGCATTCGACCACTGCACTACTCCTTGGAGACGGTAGGCGGTAGTCATCATGGAATTAACACAATAGGCTCTTAGCATGGTAGTGAGCATGCATTAATAAAATAGGTAGCCTCCATTCGAGTCTGGTATCATGTAATTTATTTTTATAGATTTATGAATTATGGGTTCGATCTTAAAAGGGATAAGAGAAAAATAAATACAACTTAATAACTCAACCCAACCTAACTCCGAAATATATGGTTTGGGTTGGGTTGCCCTAATACATAGGGTTGGAGGATTGACCAGGCCATAAATTTGGGTTGGTCAAAAAAATCTCTCTAACTCGATCCAACCCGAATCATGTAAACCCCTACCTCTAGAACAATTAACTTTTTTATTCCAAGAAATATACAAAAAGTCCATAATAATTTGAACGGAAATTAAGCAGTTATGACCTAATAATGGGTGAAATATAACCATCATGGGTGGGCTTATTGGTCAAGAGGATCAAGACAGGTGGCCACGATTTCTAGATTCACAATGCCCTCATTTGATTATTAGTTGAACCCATGATTTTTTTTCGAGAGAGATAAAATGATTCATGCTAAACATAAAATTAACTATTTATTATGAAAATTAAATAGTAAGCTAAGATGGGCACATTAGAAAATGACCTTTGCCTTTTACAACACCACATAATCACATTACATAGCATTAAATGTTTGCTTTGGTGTTTCAAAAATATGTTAGCTTTAGTAAAAAATAAAAGGCAATGCCTTCGGTTTAAATAAAATATATTGTAATCGAGAAATTTTGATACTAATATGCTTTTCAGCAAAATTGAAGTTTAAAAAATGTTAATTCCAATTGTTTCTTATCCAAAAAAAAAAATTGCATTTCGTTATAACTCATACCCAACCTAAATTTTAGTATACCTTGAAGAAAAAGTTGTATCTTTGACACGAACTTTGCTATTCCTGATTCGACCCAATAGTGGAAATTCTGCTATTTTCAATGCCTCGGCTCTCTACATCCAGAAAGACAGGACGAATTTGATGATAGATATAAGCAATAGCATCAGCCTTTTTCTTCTTTTTGAAGCAATAGAATCGGCGATTTCAAACCTCACAAAATATTGACGATAAATGCAAGCACAATTCGATGACATGCCTTAGCATTTCAAAAAGTTTAACATATAAAATTGAGCATAAAAACAAAATAGAAGACATCTGTTATCTAGAAACTAATGCCAACTACAACAAATAAATATTTCTCATTAACGAAGTACTCTTCATCTAGAAAAAGAAAAATTGAGAAGAAATCTGAACTTAATACACCAAATGCATTAGTACAATTACCTCCATTAGATATGGCAAATCAAATTTGCAGATGTTATATCCAATTATTATATCAGGGTCTACTTCACGTATTAGATCCTGCAACAAAAAGAATCTCGTAATAACAGTTAAAATTGTTGTCATTCACAATCTACACGCATCAAAAGTCCGTCAGTCACTATGGTATATAACTACAGCATAATAAGCAGATAATAGCAGTTCGAAACAATAACCATAGAATCCACTTTCATGTCCCCTTCCCTCGATTCTCAATCACTGATTCATTTCTAATAAGAAAGACTGCCAGGCTGCAGTTTATAAATTGCATAGAGATTTGAAGATATATGTTCTTTCTCACGTCAGCCAATTGTTTCTTGAGCACATGAACGCACATTCTTATGTAATAATGACTGTTTTATCCAATGTATTAACAAACAAATGGTTATTTTGATCCTAACCTAATAACATCTCTCTTGGAATTAGCTAAATCACAGTCTAAAATTTTGACTACTCGTTGATATATTGATTAAAGAGCTAACGAAGGATTCACCTAAGATTTTTCAGAAGAACAAAAACAATCACTTTACAACTAATTATCAAAGGATGCGATATAATAATACCCTCCAAGCCAGCAAAACTTCACGTTCCGTATCGAATGATAAGACATCAACACCCGCAATTGGAGAGCAAGAGTTAAGGGTCATAACATTGCGAATAAATGGTTGGTCCAGTCCCTGCAAAGTAACTAGGTTTGCCACCTAGATATAGGTAGATTCGTTCAGAAAAGCAAGCAAAATTATTTCTTTCTATTAGCAAGATACGAGAGTAACCCATTCAAAATAGGCAAAATCCCAAACCAATAGAAAGTAAACAAAATTCAAGACCAAAAGGCCAATTTGATTTAGTACACACAATTAGATGAAATAAAGAGTTTAACCTGAATCACAGGATCCTGAGTAGGCTCGGGAAAATGACCTTTACGCCCTGCACACTCAATATCAAAACTCAATATCCGAAATGGAGCCATTTTGGAAAATTCCCCTTCTGGGGCATGACTGATCAAGTCTGAATATCTATGAAGAGTGTTAAGGAAAAGTCTCAAGAATAGAAGGCCTATCTAAAAATATAGCTTAATAAAATAAATAAATAAAGAATAGAGAGAGAACTGTAGATAAAGAGGATACAAGCAATCAAACTCCAATTGGCAATATGATAAATTTCTAACAGTTTTCTTATATTTTCCCACAGGAACCTCAATCCAGTTTCCACCAACAACATTACAATCAATCATAAAACGGAGGGCAAAAAGCACATTGCTTTCATATGTCATAAAGCTCTTCGTACCAAAGCCATCGATCTGTATGCCTTTGTCAAGAATACCTGGAAAAAGAATGTTAACAATGTTACAGATGAGAAAAGCATCAATTGAGACTTCTCATTGACTTCTTTAAAAATAATAATGATAATTAAATAAAAAGGAAACATTATTTTTCATTGATGAAATGAAAAATTACATAAGAGTATCATCATGCAAATAACACTATTCATATAGATGTTCTTAAAAATGAAAAATAAATAACCATGTGTTACCCTATGCATAATCCATTTCAAAAACCAAAAAAAAAAAACAAAGAGACATGCAAATGGCATGAAAAATGTAGGTTGATATTATTAAATTTACCCCAACCTATTAGCTTAAGTTTTTGGGTTGATTGGTGATTTGAACTAATTCAACATAGTATCAGAGCAGTTGTTCCTGTGTTCAAACCCTTGTCAAGTTGTTTCCTCCCCAATTCATATTGATTTCCACTTGTTGTGCATTCTCAATTTTTTAAGCCCACAAGTTAAGGGAGTGTTGATGTTACACCCCCACCCCCTATTCAACACGTGTATTCACGCAGGGGTAGAAATGTCAATTCAGGGTAGTCAAGTGTTAAGTGATGTTTGTTACTTTAGTATTTAAGGCCTTTTGTGTCCTGGGCAAGGGTTAGCTTATTTTGTAGTTGTTAAAATACCAGGAAGGTATTTGGGAAAGACCACCCTCTCGAATGGTGGAGTAATGAATCTTTTGTAACCCTTATCATTATCAATATCAATCATTTTGTGGCCATTATTACAGATTGTTAGTCTTTTAATCTTGTTACTTCAGGTATCGTAACGAATCGGTATCAGGGCAGTCATCCTGGGAAGAACACGCAGTGAAACTAGAGCGGAAGAAAGAGAGATGGCGAAACAGGAGAAAAATAAGGCATGAGTTCGGAGGTGTTAATGGCAGACTTGACGAAAGACATCAAATGACTTTACGCAGGAATGGAAGAACACAAGCAGGTTGTAGCAGTCCATGATAGAGCCATAGATAATCTAGCCAGAGGTTCAATGAGGAAAAAGGGTGAAGGTGGAGTGAAGCGGAAGATCAACGAGGAAACTTGCGCTTATTCATATGGAAAGAGGAAGTCTCGAATCAGACTCTACTACTAGTCAAAAAAGGTTGAAAAGGGAAGAAACACCAGGAAGCGAAATTATGGTCCGCCAAAAGTTCAAACAAGTGGAGATGCCGGTATTTGATGGGTACGAACCAGACGATTGGTTCTACAGGGCAAAAAGATATTTCAACATTAATCAGTTGACAAACGCGGAGAAGATTACTGCACAGCAATTAGCTTCACCGGCGAAGCGCTTCCCTGAAAACCTAGGTTCTAGAACGATTTAGACCCACTCATGAGGGATCGATTGTTAAGGGACGACAAACCTACCAAGATCTCCACAATGGTATGATATTGTCCATGGCTTTGTTTTCGGGCTTCCCCCAAAAGGCCTCATACCAATGGAGATGTTTGTCTTCCTTTATAAACCCAAGGTCTACTCCTTATTTAACCAATGTGGGATTCTATAACACTTTGTTTGTATTCCCAACAATCCTCCCCTCGAACAAAGTACTGCATGCGAGCCTCTTTGATAGTCATTTCCGATTTATACTTGAGCAAGTCTTTACTCAAACCACGAATCCTTCCGAATTACACTTGAGCAAACCGTAAAGCTCAACCACGGATCCACTCGATTTATGTTTGAGCGCACAGCAGCTACCCCTCACCGAGGCAACTATTTCAGAAGTACTCCCACCGGAGCACACATAAGGCGTCTCAATCACGAATTTTCATTCTGACTATTTTTCATATCCCACATATTGAAGCTCACAAATCTTTGTTTCATACTCGAGGGTCTTCCGATATGGCTAAGTCAGGAACACAGCTTTGATACCACTTGTTAAGGGACGACAAACCTACTTGGATCTCCACAATGGTATGATATTGTCCAGTTTGGGCCTAAGCCCTCATGGCTTTGTTTTTGGGCTTCCCCCAAAAGGCCTCATACCAATGGAGATGTTTGTTTTCCTTTATAAACCCAAGATCTACTCCTTATTTAACCAATGTGGGATTCTATAACACTTTGTTTGTATTCCCAACATCAATGTATGCTCGACATTTGGCGACCAGGCAAGAATCGACAGTAGCTGAATTTAGGGCGAGACTTGAGGTTTTGGCGGGATCATTAACACACTTACCCGAAGAAGTGTTAGAAGCAACTTTTTTTAACGGACTGGATGATAGAATTCCTACAGAAGTCATGTGCTTGGAACCTGTTGGATTGAACGCCATGATGAGAATTACACAGAAGGTGGAGAATAAGACAGTTGCACAAGGAAGGCTATCTGGGCCTAGCCCAAGTAAATCAAGGATGACAGCTGTAGGATGGAACGAAGCCATGAATGGCTCTAAGAATTGGGCCAAGGCCCACTTCGTTTACAACCAAAACCATTAAAAGTCAACCCAATTCGTAGTATTTCTCTAGGAGGGAGAAAGGGTTATGTTTTAGACGTGAAAAGAAATTTTTTGTGTGGCACAAGCAAGGCGAAAGAGCTGAGACTCTTGGTGGTCATGACAAACTAGAATTCGAAGAAGAAGCCGAGCTCTCCACAGACGATCAAGATAAAGAGATAGAGCTGATAGTCGAGCTATCTCTGAATACGGTAGTGGGATTTAACTCGCCAGGAACGATCAAACTTAAGGGGAAAGTGGAAAATCATAAGGTAGTAATTTTGGTGGATTGCGGGGCCACTCACAACTTCGTGTCCAACCAATTAGTAAAGAAGGCGAAGTTTGAAGCTTTCCAGTTCTCCTCACTTTGGGGTAATTTTAGGAACCGGAGAGGCCGTGCGCGGTAAAGGGATTTGTAAAGACTTGGACGTAGACCTGGAATAGATCGTGGTGAAGCAGGATTTTCTGCCGTTAGAACTGAGTAGCATCGATATGATACTGGGCATGCAATGGCTCAAAACCTTGGGGACCACCAAAGTTGATTGGAATAACTTTCAATTGACGATAGGAGTGGGGAGGTAAGATAATATTGCAAGGGGACCCTTCGTAGATCAAGTCGAAAATGTCGATAAAACAACTCAACCGACAATGGCAGAAATAGGACGAAGCATTTTTTATGGAACTCAAAGTACTAGCAGCCAATATGATGGGAGAAGACATCCTGGACGAGATCAATGATCTGATCAACCCACTGGAATTGATGGCAACAGTAGGGGATTACATCGATGTGTTCCGACCAGCATAGAGGCTACCCCCTAGAGAGACACCGATCACGGTATCACATCGAAAGAGGGTGTTGAACCGGTGAACACCCGACCGTACCGTTATTCGCATGTCCAGAAGACGGAGATAGAAAGACTGGTAGAGGATATGTTAACCGCCGGAATCATCCATCCCAATACGATCCCCTTCTCCAGCCCGATTCTGTTAGTCAAAAAGAAGGATGGGAGTTGGTGATTTTGTGTGGACTATACGGCCCTAAACAACGTAACCATATCCAATAAATTCCTTATTTCGGTGGTAGAGGAACTATTGGACGAGTTGCATGGCTCCCAATATTATTCGAAGTTGGATCTTAAGTCGAGATACCATCAGATCAAAATGAAGAGGATGTGCACAAGACGGCATTCCGCACCCATGAAGGGCACTATGAGTTCCTCATAATGCCGTTTGGCCTTACGAACGCGCCAGCCACGTTCCAGGCTCTGATGAATCGGGTATTTAAACATTATCTGCGAAAATTTGTATTAGTCTTTTTTTATGACATGTTAGTGTACAACCCTGATTAGGAGACACATATTTTACACCTCCACATGGTTTTTTACCTGTTGCACGAACACCGCCTCATCGCCAACATGTAAAAGTGTGTTTTTGATCAAGAGCGAGTGGATTACCTCAGATGTTGGGTCTCGTCACAAGGAGTGGAGCCGACCCGGAAAAGATTCGAGCAATGTTGGAATGGCTCGTGCCGACCAACGTCAGGGAACTCAGAGGGTTTTTGGGGCTTACGGGCTACTATCGAAAATTCGTTGCAAACTATGGGAGTATCGTAGCCCCTTTACACACACTACTCGACAAGATGCTTTTGACTGGAACGAAAACGCACAAGAAGCCTTTGAGAAACTTAAGCGTGCAATGGTTACCCTACCCGTGCTAGCAATGCCAGAATTCTCATTACCATTTACAGTGGAAACCAATGCGTCAGGTAGGGGCATAGGGGCAGTGTTGATGCAAAACTAGAGACCAGTGGCTTTCTTCGGTCAGACCCTCTCGGCAAGAGCACAAGCAACATCATTGTATGAGTGGGAGTTAATGACTATAGTGCTAGCAGTCCAAAAATGGAGAACGTATTTACAAGGTCAGAAGTTTATAATTTGCACCAACCAACAAGCCCTAAGACACTTAATCGAGCAAAGAGAAGTACATCCAGAATATCAAAAGTGGCTATATAAGCTATTGGGATATGACTTCGAGATTCAGTAGCCCCGGATTGGAGAACAAAGCAGCAGATGCACTGTCTAGAATGCCCCTGGCAACTAGTTTAGCCACTCTCATCGTACCATCCATAGTAGATGTGGAATTCGTTAAGACGGAAATGGAGAAGGACTTATCCTTAATGGGGATCATCGCGGACATTCAAATAAACCCGGATTCACATCCCCCGTTTACTCTCATCCAAGGGACATTGCTGTACAAAGGCTGCTTGGTGATTTCATCTTCTCCGGCGTTAAAAGCGGCAATACTGCATGCATATCATGATTTGGTCATTGGCGGTCATTCAATGTTCCTGAAAACTTATAAACGAATGATGAGTGAATTATATTGGGTAGGGCTAAAACAGGATGTAAGGGAGCAGAGCATGTGGAACAGTGCCAAATCTGCCAAAGGAACAAGACATCAACTCTACGACCATCAGGCCTGCTACAACCTCTACCAATTCCAGAAAACATCTGGAAGGACATTTCCATGGACTTCATCGAGGGTTTGCCGAGGTCCAACCAGTTGGAAACGATCATGGTCATCGTGGATCGCTTGAGCAAATACGCATTTTATTCCAATCACACATCCCTTCACGGCCAAATCGGTAGCCTCGGTCTTTGTAAAAGAAGTAGTGCGTTTACATGGGTTACTTAAATCCATTGTGTCTAATCAGGACCGCATTTTTGTCAACCATTTTTGGTTGGAAATGTTCCGAATGCAGGACACGCGACTGCACAGAAGCACGGCCTATCACCCGCGATCTGATGGCCAGACAGAAGTCATTAATAGATCGTTGGAGACGTATTTGCGATGCTTCTGCAGTAAAAATCCCAAGGCATGGACTCAATGGATCCCATGGGCAGAACACTGGTACAATACGTTTCACTCAGCATCCAATTTTACCCCTATCCAAATTGTCTATGGTCGGCCTCCTCCACCGTTGTTGTAATACGGCGAACAAAAAACTTTGAATGCCACTTTGGACGAACAGTTACAGGAAAGAGACATGATGTTGGAGAGGCTGAAAGAACAGTTGGTGTTGGAGCAGAATCGGATGAAGAAACGTACGAATCGGAGTAGGAGGGATGTGGAGTTTGAGGTAGGCCAATGGGTCTATTTGAAACTTAGACCATTTCGATAGAGCTCCGTAGCTAAGCGCCGGAATCAGAAGCTAAGCCCCAAGTTTTTTGGTCCATATCTAATCATAAAACGCATTGGCAAGGTCGCTTTCAAGTTATAGCTGCCAGAGGGGTCCAATAATCACCCAGTTTTTCATGTTTCCCAACTGAAATTGCGTATCGGTGAAGACGAGGACTAGCTCCAAGCTCCTCCCCTATTGACGACGAATTTGAATGGGTGGCTCAACCATCAGCGGTCTACGCCTACCAGTGGAATGAAGAAAAGAAAGAACTGGAAGCACTAATTGAATGGAGGGGCCTACCAGCACATGAAGCGACTTGGGAGTCGACTGCGTTCATCAGACAAAAATTTCCCTTGTTTCCCCTTGAGAACAAGGAGTTGTTTAACGAAGGGGGATATGTTACACCCCCACCCCCTATTCAACACGTGTATTCACACAGGGGTAGAAATGTCAATTCAAGGTAGTTAAGCGTTAAGTGTTGTCTATTACTTTAGTAATTAAGGCCTTTCGTATCCTGGGCAAGGGTTAGCTTATTTTGTAGTTGTTAAGATACCTGGAAGGTATTCGAGAGAGACCACCCTCTCGAATGGTGGAGTACTGAATCTTTTGTAACCCTTATCATTATCAATATCGGTCATTTTGTGGCCGTTATTACAGATTGTTAGTAACATAATTAACTTTATTCCAACCTATCTATATAAATTTTGGGTTGATCTTCATTTTATTAAATGATGTATGCAAAAAGAGTGAAAGATAAATAATGAAGATCATATAAAATTTACACCACATTACCTTCCCATTAAGAAATTACTTCAAAAAGTAAATAATTACCACGACAGCTGGCGACCATTGTTGGCAGTGCAACTACAATTTTAAGAAAAGGTTGAGACGTCTGC
The DNA here is from genome assembly GCA_037833695.1 of Sechiopsis laciniata. Taxonomy (NCBI): domain Eukaryota; kingdom Viridiplantae; phylum Streptophyta; class Magnoliopsida; order Cucurbitales; family Cucurbitaceae; genus Sechiopsis; species Sechiopsis laciniata. The sequence goes on along the minus strand of JBBMKA010000026.1, from coordinate 10,013,683 downwards.
TGCTGGTAGTACATAATACTTCTCTTTTGCACCAATTCTATACGGCGCACAAAACTAGGTGTCTTGCTGTTCCTATTTACCTCCTTCATTCTAGCCTGAAACATTATCAACAATTCAACAACAGCGTATATTTAGAACCTCAAGGTGCAATAGTTTCAAGTAATTGGATGAATGCTATAATGCATACCTCAAGTACTTGGTGAAAAAGAGAGATATCATCAGGACCCATTCCTGAAGGGCAACTGATATAGAAGTATGGTTCAAATCCATGAACATGGCAGCACACACTATGCCCTAGTATATATCAAACAACACCGTATCTCAGATATATAGAAGCATATTTTAAAGAAGAAAACAAAAGTTTCAAGAATAATTCTCAGACAAGACTTCTAATACAGCGAATCAGAGAATCTCTCTTCCATCTAGTCACAAAGTGGCTAATGACTAAATTATTCAATTAGATTATGTTTCCTCTATTACCGTACCAAAAGTCTTTTCTATAGAAAATTATATATTTTATTCTTTCTAACTCTTTCTTGTCGATGACCATGTCATTGCTGGCACTCCATTAGACAATTTAACCTTAGCCATGCAAACACCAAATGGAGTGTGACCTGACTCTAGGAAACTACTTTGGCAATGCATCTAGAAATAGTGTGTTCTCGACCTCATTTAAACTTATGTTTAAAAACTTAAAAGGGATCCTTTCTCAAGGGCCAATACGGCACATAAGTATGCTGGCTATTCAAAGCTAATAGCATACACTATAACAAGTCTGGAAATCCAGATGGGGTAAAGAAACCAATGCAGACATGGAGCGGGGAATGCACCACAGATCTTCATGCCGACTTCCACCTATAAACTTGGTAAGTCAAAAACCAATGACGTTAGTAGAAATACTAGTGTTAATTGGAAATTATGTTTTTTGACTTCAAAAACTGGTGGATTTGAACTTGTAACCTCTTGGTTATCAAGTCATACATCATGTCAGTTGAGATTAGCTCTTGTTGGCATTATTTAGAAATTCTGTTAAATGCTACAGGATCAGGCTCCTGCTGCAAATCATAATACCATTAAACTGACAACTAAACCAACTGGTCGATGGATTCAACAACCATAATACCGTTAAACTGACTTGAGAACTCTCTCTTCTTGCCAACCTCTTAAAGTTCAACTCCCCTTCCACTGTCCTCTTCATGACCAAATGTTTTATCTTTTTCCTACTGTGAAGCAAAGAGTAATTTCTTTTCTGCAATAAAAACTCCAAAGATTTCTTTCTACTGAAGGATCTCACCACAGGGTCAATTTTCGCACACGCACAAAGCAAGTTAAGTGTTTACATATGGTTTAAGAAGTGGAGATAAATCAACTAAAGCAATAGCTCAACCAGCATAAGTTTATGCACATGACCAAGAGGTAATGGGTTCAAATCACCCGCCATATCATCGTTGAACTCAAACAAAAAAAGCACACAAGTGGAATAATGTCAATAGTCACACAAGCTGAACTCAAGACATCGAACTAATGGTTACCACTTTCTTCAGAACAAACACAATCATTAGAAGAAAAAGGGAAAGAAAAAAAAACAGAAACGTTTATAAAGCTTAAAATGATGCAAACCTTCCCTTGTAACCCCAAAAATTCTGAGAATAGCAGCAGGGCCAGACAAATTGGGCAACAATTCTCTATGACTTTCCCCAATCACATAATCAATCTCCAATTGCTGAAACACTGTAACACCAAATACAAGAAAACACGTCAAATTTCAAACAAACAAAAAAACCCCACAAAATGTAGTGACCCCATTGCAGCAAAATTGGACTGACCGATGTTGGTGGACTGGGAGACATAATCTTGCGAAAGTGGCGGGCGAGCCCACTTGGAGAGACGGGCAGCAAGGGCCTGGCGCTCCTCCATGTCGCGGAGGATGAGAGCGTCCTCGTCGAGGAGATTCTCGTCGAGGAAGACATCCTCGTCGACGAAATCTTCCTCTTGAGAAAGTGCCTGGTGCTTCGCCGGCGGCGGCGGCGTTGGGTTCTGCGGCGGCGGTCGGCCTTTCCTAGCGCTGCCGTTCTTCATTGGTAGAGAGTGAGTGAGTTCAGGAATGGTGTTCGAGGGGGGAGGGATATGTGGAAGATGAGTAGGGTTCCCGCCAGTTTTGAAGACAGCATTTCGATTTTGTGTTTTTGTTTTTTGAGAAATATTTTAGGTTATTTTCGTATATAACTAAAAAAAAATGTCTACCTCCTTAGTTGAATATGCATCACATTATGAATCTAAAAGTTAAAAAGAAAATAGAATTTGATCTATATTGTGCTATGTAAGTGGACTTTTTTTTTGAAAAATTAGGTAAATGTCTAAAATATAAACTATCTTAAGAGAATGTCTAAACTTTTTTAAACTTTAAATAAATGTCTACTTTAATTTTTTTCAAATAAATTATTAATCTATAAAAATAATATAGACAATTATACCCCCAAGTTTTATCTCTTTTTATTTTCAACCAAATGCAAAATATCTTCATATTTAAAACAAAATCTTTTTACCAAAATCATAAAAAGTTAAAGTAATATTTTCAAAGATAACAAAAAAATAGTTGATGTTATTTTTTATATTGAATGATATGAAAATGTGATAATGACTAAAATTAAGATAAAAAATTGAACATACTAAACTCACCTGTCATATTGAATTGTCCCTTGCATACTATAGATGAGCAAAAAATAACTAACATTCTTGTGCGATCGACTGGGTTTATTTACATGTATTGTTTCCTTTTTTTTTTTTTTTTTGCATCTCTTGTTCTTGGTGTACCAGTACATACTGTCGTGATTTCAGCCAGAACGCATCAGTCGTGTACACACCATTTGCAAACTCATTGAACATCCATTTCACGTCTCAATCTCTGTTACTAGTATGTCATTTGCTTTGTCATTCCCGTATTTGTAAAGAAAAAGACTAGACACTCGAACTTCCGTCAATTCGAGACATGCAGTGATGATGGATAAAAGTTGAGATATTTTTGGATCCGTGGATGATATCAACACATATTGTGTTGTCATTGGAATATACATTCGCATGTCTCAAACTCCGTTAAAAGCAATTGTAATCGGAGTTGCTTCCATTAACAAAGAATCGAAGAAAATCAAACAAAACCTTGTGAATGTCTTTGCTCAATGAAAGTGCGATCCAACAAAGACGCATGAAATATCTTGGGTGCACAATTGTATCTTCGATCTACAAAAAGAAAATGACGGTCGAAAGTGGGAGTGAGAGTGAGATCGATCTACGACTGAAGAATGTGGAAGTGTGAGATAAGTGCTCCAAACGAATAAATGGATAAAAAAAAAATCAATGGTCGAGATTGAGCGTTGAATGATATATATTATTTATTTCATTCAAATAATTGATGGGAATAGATATTTAGGGGTATAAAATAGCAAAACCAATTAAAAAAGTAAAAAAAAAAAAATATATTGGTAGTTAGATATATCCCTTAAATCAAGGGAAGAGTTTTCAACGTATGTTTTTGCTTTTTTGATTCCTTAAATTAAGGGGAGAGTTGACAATGGAAGTTTTTATTTTGTTATATTTTTTTAATATTAAAAAATGTAAAATAGGGACACTATAGGAATGTAAATATTATCTCTCTTTACCTAATTTTGATTTAGACAAAAATTTAAAGTTAAAAATCGTGTAGACATTCTCTTAAAATAGTTTCTAATTTTACACATTTACTACTATTACTTTTTTTTTTATAGAAATTGTAGGAAATTGCTAGATTTTGAAGAATAATAGAGGGCATGGTTATTTTGTATTGGAGTTTAAATAAATGGCTAAAATAAATCAGGGGGGAGAGATAAATGTTTTTCCCCAAAAATACCCTTTAGTGATTTTCCAATTAATTGTTTAACAAAAAAAAAATAGTGAGAAAATTAGCATTTTTCCTACATCAAAGCTAACTAACCACTTTTTATTTTTTAATATTGCAAAAATAAATATTAATCATAGTTAGTTTGACAGAGATCCCTAAGATCATAGACAGTTGGCTGAACGTTTGCAGATCACCAAAAATAAATAAATAAATATGTTGATTAAACGTGCCATAAGGAAAAAGCAAAAAAACAAAAACAAAGAGGTCGATCTTTCCAATTTGTTGTCAACAGTCCAAAGTCACGTTCGATCAAAAGCGTTGGCAAACAATTCCTCAATCTCGATCTAGGTAAAACTCTTGATCATTCCAATTTGTAGGAACAATTAAATCGTTCTTCCACCACCATTCAAGAATAATTCAATCCCCCCTCTCGTCGTCCCGCTCTTACAACATAAGTTTAGCTTGAAGGGTCTCGATCGACGTAACACTGTCATCACGTAGTCGTCATTCTAAAAAGTAAAATAAAAAATTTGTATTCAACCGGGGGTTTAATGCACCACACAGTCTGCGAACACAATAAACAAGCACATATCAAGTATAGAATATATTGTGGACAATGGCAGTATACTAGATGTACAGATAGACTCCATAACATACCATATATAGACAATAGGAAATGGTCCTAGCTAACTCACATAGCATATAATATTTTACAAGCTAAAATTGGAAAAAAATTTGTATTCATCCGGGGGGTTTAATGCATCACACACTAAGGTTCAAGTGCTTTATACAAAACACAGTTTTCGAACATAGTAACAAGTATATATGGAGCATAGAATATAATGTGGACGATAGCAGTACACTAGTTGTACACATTCACTCCATACAATACCATATACGGATAACAAGAAACGGTCCTAGCTAACTCACATAGCATATAACATATTCACGCTAAAATTGAAACATATATTCATACTAGTAGTACAAAGGAAGTACACAAAGACACATACATTTTGTGGCACAGCCCAGACGAATGTAGCTACCCAACCCATAAAATATATAGCAACATAGTATATAGACAACAACAATATCGTTCGAGAATTACCGATTTCAGGATTCCATTCGGCTTGGCTGGTGCTTTCTTCGCCCCCTTATGAGTCTTTGCCCATTCCTTTATGTCTCCTTTGACATGTGCAATCGGAAGGTATTAACATCGTTGCAGCAGACACATAAACACAATACGCAGCAATAATGACAACTACATTTACTAACCTTCGCGGGCTTTGTTGTTGGATTGCCTTGAGGCGGATCTTCATCATGGGTTTGCAATCATCAAACGAATCCTCTATTGTGTCCTCTGCGTTTTTGTTGTCGTCTTCTCTCGAACTCTGGTCCCTTTCATTTGTTGAGGCACTTTCCAAACCAATTTTAATTTACTAAATAATGAGGTGGTTGTACGGCTTATGTGAAGATGATGTATAGCAATATTTTGTTAACGTTAAGAACAATATTTCAAAATTACCTACAAAGTTTAAATTTACAAAATCTCTAATTTCATGATATATTTTCAAAAATTGGAATTGTCAACTTTAATTATTTTGACTAATGTTTTTTTTATAATTATTTATTATGTTTTAGATTTTTCTAGATTCTAAAGTAGTTACAAAATAATCTATTTAAAATAGGTTGAAAAAACTCCTAAAAAAATGTAGGAGGGGGTATAATTGTCAATCAATTCCCTAATTAAAAATTAATAAAAAATCATAATTAAAAAAAGACATAAATTTAAAGTCTAACGATTAGTAGTCATGGCCTTAATTAATTTCTAATTTATAGCATTTCCCTAATTGTCCTATTAGTTTTTATTGTCCAATCACGTGGCAACAGTTGAAGACATTCATTGGCCCAAGCCCATATGAAGGTCATAGGAAACTGAGATCTTTCTTATTCGAGGGGATTCCAAAATTGAAAAAACATTGAAACAACTTGAAAAAAATAATAAAAGTCTTACGAAGCTGTGAGAGAAGAATCAAATAAATGTAGAATAGAGTTATAATCCACTATATTTCATATGAAATCAATACAAATCTCAAGTTTATCAAACGAATTACATTTTTTGGAAACTTTTTTTTAAATGTTAAAATTCACTATTTCAATAATTTCTTTCATTTGTTTATTTTTATAATATTTCAATCAACCTTATAAATTCTATCCGATTTCACTGATATATATATATAGATATGTATGTATGTATATATATATATGTATGTATGTATGTATATATATATATGTATGTATAGATATTTAAATGTACGAAAAAATTTGAACGTGTGTTACACGTATTTATATTTTGATTATTATTTTTATTTGTTAAAATATGTTTTAACAATATTATTATACTAATACATTTTTAGTTTTATATATTTATAGTCCTTACATATGATAGACAATTATTTGTTATATAATTTTTAAAAGACATTTTAATTTCTAAACACCTAAAAATTTAATTTTAGTTTCATAAAAAGTAATATAATAATAAAACTGATATATACTTTAATTTTTAATTGTAAAGTATTTTATGTATAGAAAATGTAAAGTATTATAGCAAACGTTTTAAACTAAATATACAATAGTGATGCAACAAAATATACTTGAATGATGCACATCTCATGCAAAAATAAAATAGAAAAAATTGATAGCTAGAATAATTATAAACAAACAAATCTTTTTATACAACAAACATAGACGTTTTTGACTTTATAGTCAAATGACTCTTCCAATTCCAAACATTAAAGAAGTGATAGATGAAGATTGGTGAAATACTTGAATACCAAATTAAGTAGACATAATGTTAATAAGTAAGCATTTGAGGAGATGGAATTTGGATAATCTCTATATTGCGAAAGTTTCATTTGAGAAAGAAAATTAGTATTATAACAAAATTATATATATATATATATATATATATATATATATATATATACACAATAATGATACAATTACAAAGAAAAAACAAATGATAGCGATAAAAAAATTAAATCTCTAAGTTATACATTCATTCCCTAATTTGTTTACTTAATAATTTTCTATACAAATATTGTTATTCATTCTTATAAAAGTTGAGTTGAGGTCATAAACTGAATTCAAAAAATGTATATATAATTGGGAGAGGGGGATTACAAATCTACATTAAAGATACTACCATCAAACAATAAAACTAACATGCTACCAACTGTTTCGATAATTCAAAATATTCATTCAAAACATGAATCACATGCATCTTGAATGCAACATCACACCATTTTTAGAGGCTTTGAAGATTGAGAACATTTGAGAGTAATACAGACAATGGAAAAAAAATGAGAATTAATTGTCAAACTATTTGAATTCTAAAACTTATAAAATTAAATATGAATCATAATTGTAATTATTAAGGGAATAAATTTCTTATAAATGGTTAAAAAATCTTTAACATTCCAATTTTTATCTTTCTACATTTTTATTAATCATCAAACATTAATTAATATTTAATATGTTGCTTAATGATACACCCCACTCATCTTGATTTGTGTAATATTTTTTTAAGCAGATTTTTATGTTTCTTAAAACCACCATGTAATTTGATTAAAAAAAAATCACTGTGTAATTTAATGTGGGGTGGCATGTTAAATGGTGAGAGGTGTACAATTTAAAGTGTGGCTTAAGGGTAAAATCGTTCAAAAATAATTTACACCTTAAACCACATTTTAAGATTGTAAAAAGTAAAAATATCAAATATGAGTACATTTTTCATTATAAATAGCGACATGAATTTTCAAATTTAAAATATTCAATATAAATAATTGAATTATATTAAATATATTATCCTTGCAACATGCGTATAAATTTTTAGAAAATAGAAGTGTAGTTTTGGTCAAAAGTTTTAAGAATTGGGGAAGCATAACTTTTTAAAGAATATTATTGTGATATTCGTGAGGTGTTCGGATCAGCTTGGTGCCTCTCGCCATTCTTACTAGTCATACTTCATGATCTTATGATATTCGAGTGCCAAGAAAATTCGTATAAAATTATTTCTTTAAGTAGGTGGTTATCATTGATTAAACAGATCATCTTTTACTTACTTATGACACTTTTAACTACTAAATCACTCCACCTAACTTGGCTTTTAAGTCTATGTTTTACAATATGCTTTCATCAATAGATTAAATCCTCCATTTGTACCGAAACTAAGGTACATATAGGCTCGTCTGATCGCGAACGAATCCACCCTAAACAACAGCATGAAACTGCCATTTTGCCTAAGTAAGTCTTTGTCCAGAGAGAAAAAACCAAGCCTCAATTACATTTCTTAATGGATATTATTAAAGCACTGAAGTGAAAATTTTGAGAAGGAAAAATGTCATATTATATAGAAGAAATTTTCTAGTTCCTCTACAAAATTTAAGAAACCAGTAGAAACTTTGAACTTCATTCTAATAATTAGTGGCTAGACTGGGAGTTGTATCGATCATGGACATGGTGTCGTCATTTCTTTTTCGCATTATTTTTACTTCGTGTCGAACTTTATGTTTTAAACTCTACTGAATTGTATTTCGTTTTGAACTATCGAGATCCCGAATCCTATTTTGTATGTTTTTCGAACTATCAGTTGTGTTTCAAGATTTTACGAGTTTCGTTGGAAATTGCATGTGATCATTAAATCGATTTTGTGGATTTTAAATGCATGCACCCGTAACACCCTATTAGAATATTTTAGAAAGTTGGGTCATTACATTATATATATATACTATTGTAATGAAGTTTGATAAAATTAAATAGGTTTGGTTCTAAAAGAAATAAAAATAAATAGATTTGACGGGATGTGAAGAGGAGTTGAGGCGGAATTGGGAGAGTTTGTTAAAAAACGAAAAACAAACAAGGGGTTGAATGTCTTCTTCTCCTCTCCAAACTCCTAAATCTATTCACCTCTAACAGTAATTGTGGTGGATATGTAATTATTAAACTCCTTGAGATTATAATTAGTTGCACAAGCACACCAGAGCCCGATAAATTTGAACTTATTATTAATCATGGGTAATTTTCATGGGATTAATAACATTTTTACTCGTTTTACATACAAAAAATATTAATAATATTTTTATTCTTTTATTTTATTTTATAAATTAATTTTGGTGAGTTCAACAAATTATTAGATGTATTGGTAACGTGAGTGGTGCGTGTGCCATTTTGTGATTCCATCTTTGGAATTCTAGTGAAAATATTTTTTTCATCTTCATGTAGGTTTCGTCCGAACCATGTAATGTTGTTCTCTCATTCTCAATTGTTGATTAACTTAAAGAAAAATAGTGTAATTATACTAATAATTTTGACACTAGCAAATTAAATGTAAACACATTTTAGTTAAATGTACATATTTCTAAAAGAGAGAAGTTTAGGTGATGGTTGAGGTAATTAGTTTTTATTGTCCAATCACGCGACAACAGTTGAAGTCATTCCCATTTCAAAAAAAAAAAAAAAAACAAAAACAACAACAACAGTTTGAAGACATTTATTGGCCCAAACCCATATGAAGTTCATAGAAAACTTAGACCTTTCTTTATTTGAGGGGATCCCATAATTGAAAAAACATTGAAGTAACTTGAAGAAAATAATAAAAGTCTTACGAAGCTGTGAGAGAAGAATAAAATAAATGTAGAATAGAATTATAATCCATTATATTTTATATGAAATCAATACAAATGTCAAGTTCATCAAACGAATTACATTTTTTAGAAACTTTCTTTTAAACGTTAAAATTCACTATTTCATTTGTTTATTTTTTATAATATTTCAATCAACTTTTTAAATTCTATCCGATTTCACTGTTATATATATAGAGAGAGATATTTAAATGTATTGTAAAAAGTAAAAATATCAAATATGAGTACGTTTTTCATTATAAATAGCGACATGAATTTTCAAATTTAAAAGATTAAATACAAATAATTGAATTATATTAAATATATTATCCGTGCAACATGCACATAAATTTTGAGTAAATAGAAGTGTAGTTTTGGTCAAAAGTTTTAAGAATTGAGGGTGCATAACTTTTTAAAGAAAGTTATTTTGATATTCGTGAGGTGTTCGGGTCAGCTTGGCGGGTCTTGCCATTTTTTCTAGACGTCTTGCCATTTTTTCTAGACATACTTCATGATCTTTTGACATTTGAATATCAAGAAAATTCGTATAAAATTATTTCTTTAAGTAGGTGGTTATCATCGATTGAACAGATCATTTCTTACCTACTTTTGACACTTTTAACTACGAAATCACTCCACCTAACTTAGCTTTTAAGTCTATATTTTACAATATGCTTTCATCAATAGATTAAATCCTCCATTTGTACCAAAACTGAGGTACATATAGGCTCGTCTGATCGCGAACGAATCCACCCTAAATTGCAGCCTAAAACTCCCCTTCTGCCTAACTAAGTCTTTGTCCAAAGAGAAAAAACCAAGCCCCAATTACATTTCTCAATGGATATTATTAAAGCACTGAAGTGAAAATTTTGAAAAGGAAAAATGTCATATTATATAGAAGAAATTTTCTAGTTCCTCTACAAAATTTAAGAAACCAGTAGAAACTTCGAACTTCATTCTGATAATTAGTTGATCGAAAATTTTTGCTAATTTGTAAAGTATTGTGTCACGAAGGTTTTTTATCAAGCAATACACTAACACAACCATTGTGGAGTCCACATGTGTATTTCTAATTATTAAAAGAAAAGAAAAAGAAAAATATACAAAGAAAAACTTTGTGGTTATTTTTGTTTCTAATTTTCAAGGAATGGCTTGTTTGTGTGACTATATGGGTGTGGTATATGTATAAATACAAGAAGAAGTAAAAATAGAAAGAATAGAGAAATTGAAGCGTAATGCACGAATGGTAACAGGCAGAAAACAGAATCTTGTTTGTGTTATATCAGTAGAGGCCGACGTGAACCGGAGCACAGGAACTCTCAATACAATCTAACTCGAGAAAAGTTCCAATGGTGAACTTTGCAGCCGCTTCCTTATCAATATGCTTGTGACCAGGCCATTTGACTATTGTCCTTAGACTCAAAATCTCAAAAGCTGGAATGAAGGTTGATCAAGCAAAGATTGAAGCAATTGAAAAGCTTGAGCCTTCGAAAAATGTTAAAGGAGTGCATAGTTTTCTAGGCCACGCGGATTTCTACAGACGCTTTATTAAAGATTTTTCAAAAATCGTGAAACCTATGTGCGAGCTTCCACCCCTTTAAGTTTGATCAAAGATGCTTGCAAGCTTTCGAAAAGTTGAAGGATGCGTTAACTATTGCACCTATTATGATATCACCTAACTGGAAGTAACCGTTCGAACTTATGTGCGATGCCAGTGATTATGCAATAGGAGCCATCTTAGGACAAAAAAGAGAGAAACTCATCCATTCAATCTACTATGCAAGTTGAACGCTAAATGATGCATAGTTAAACTACATAACTACTGAGAAGGAGCTGATAGCCGTGTTCTATGAGCTTGAAAAATTTCGATCTTATTTGGTTGGATCAAAGATGATCGTCTTTACTGACCTTGCTGCAATTAAATATCTTATGAGTAAGGCGAATGCTAAATCGTGGCTGATTAGATGGATTTTACTACTTCAGAAATTTGATATTGAAATAAAGGATAAGAAGGGTTGTGAAAACGTTGTTGCAGATTATTTATCAAGGATGAAAAATTAACGAACTGATGCAACAATGGTCGACATATCCGAAATCTTCCTGGATGAACAATTATTTACAGTAGCTATTATTGAAAAGTATTGCAAATTACTTAGCAAGCCATGTCATCCCAACAGAATTTTGAAGACAGCAAGCTAAGCGATTCTTTCACGAGAAGTGCTTTTATCTTTGGGATGAACCATTTCTGTACATATAATGTACAGATGGAATGATTCGGTTACGTGTTGAAGAAAAAGAAATGAATGCAATTTTGGAATCGTGCCACGCATCGCCGTATTGAGGATATTTCGGTGGAATGCGCACTGCTGCGAAATTATTTCAATCAAGCTACTTCTGGCCTAGCATATTTAAAGACGCGCATCACTATGTAAAGACATATGATAAGTGTGAAAGAAAAGGGAATATAGAAAAAAGGGATGAAATGCCTTTGACTTTGATTCTTGAAGTCGAATTATTCGATGTCTGGAGAATTGATTTTATAAGGCATTTTCCTCTTTTGCGGGGAAATATATATATTTTGGTTGCTGTTGACTATGTTTCTTAATGGGTCGAAGCGATTGCCACGCCTTTTAACGATGCTAAAATTGTCATAAAATTTCTTCAGCGAAATATTTTTACTAGGTTTGGTACACTGTGAGCACTGATTAGTGATGAGGGAACACACTTCATAAACAAAGCACTGGCTCATGTGCTGCAAAAGTATAATATCAAGCACCGCATTGCAACACTTTATCACTCGCAGACCAATGACCAAGCTAAAATCTCTAACCCCTAAATCAAGAGCATCTTAGAGAAAGTCGTGGGACCTACTAGAAAAGATTGGTCTATGCGATTGGATGATTCACTCTGGGCTTATCGCACTACATTTAAAACTCCGCTGAACATGTCACCTTAAGGATTGTTTATGGAAAAGCTTGTCATTTATTAGTAGAATTAAAAAGTTAAACATTGATCTTCAGAAAGTCGGTTCTTCCAGAATGATGCAACCACTTAATTTGGAATAGCACAAGCACTTCGCATATGGGAATGAGAAGTTGTAAAAGGAAAAGAAAAAAAAAATGGCATGACCGCAGACTGATCTAGAAAACCTTTGAGGTAGGACAACAAGTACTTTTATTTAACTCACGACTTCGTTTGTTTTCAAGAAAGCTTAGATCCAGGTGGTCTGGACCATTCCGCATGACACAGGTTAAATTACGAGGAGCAATTTGGATAAGGAGCGAAGCTAATGGGAATGAATTTGCGGTAAACGACCAGAGATTAGAGCATTACTAGAACAAGGATATTCAACGCAAAATATCTTCGTTAGCATTAACCGAAGACTAAAGTGAGCAAGCATACACTTGAAACCAATGCTTATCTGTACATTTAATTTTTGCTCCAAGCATGCTAGCTTAAATTCTTCCTATCTGCTTATTTAAAGAAGCATAATTTTTAGTTTTATTTATCTGCATTTCTTTTATTAATTTTCTTAGTTCAGTTTGAATTTTGTGATTTCTAATTATGGTTACCCAAGAAGGTTAAAATCGAATAGAATATTCGGTGTGCAGAAAATTAAATGCAATCATTTAAGTAATTAATTCTAGCCGATTATCGAGCAGTTGAATTAAGGGGATTGTTAATCCAACTGTTAGCAGAAATTACTTAGCCGCCTTAATCGAATCGTCGACCTGACACATTGCGACGATCCACTGCCACAAAAATCTTGCCCTTCATCTTGAACCTTAAATACCAATGCATCGTACTCAATTCTCTTTTCATACGACTATCACTATTAAAATCTTACATTCCCTCTCCCATACTCAAACTAAATTATTCACCATGGTACGAAGACGTGCAACAAACTAAAGAAGATGGTGGAACATAAGGAGGGAAAGATAAGGTGAGGTTGATCAGCCTCAAGGTCTCGAGCAAAGAATTGACGCCGCCGCGCCTACTATCAGTGAAGATGAGTAGTCACAAGCCAGATCCCCAAAGTGAAGGTGAACTACTGTTTCACCTGCAAGGTCAGAGGAGCGCGTGATAGAAGAAGAATCTTTGGAAGCCCCCGGAAAAGGAAGGGTCGTTACATCTGCGCCACGTCGGTCTTCACCGATGGTGCTGATTGACAGTCCTAGAACTTTGGGATATTTCGAAAGTTTAACACCTTCAATGGAGGAATGTACTCTCAAATTGCATTTCATTTCATTTCATCTCATCTCATTTCTCTCTACCATTTCATCTTTTCTAGACAATTAATTGGAATATGTGAAGGTAATCTGCTTTATTATTATTATTTTTGTTCATATTATATGTGTAGTTTCGTCATCGTCATACTATTAAACCAAGGATATACACCCTAACCTTATGCTTTGAACACTCATGGATATAAAAAATAAAATTGTATTGGAGTTGATGAATTAATTGCCCATTCTTCTCATTTCCTTGTGTTGCTAATTCATTGCTGGTTTTTTTTATTCAAGTTATTTAAAAAATCAAGTGGATCTTTGTCAAAGGTGTAAGAAAGAATTACATACCGTATACAAAAGTTCCTAACTAGGCCGTATTATCATCTCATAGTGACTCTTTTGGTTTACCATTCTTGAATTGGAACTCAATTTTACTTTACTAGACTTATGTCAAAATCAAATGGTTATGAGTGGATTAGCCCACCCATCTTATAAATATTACAAGTCATCAAACACGAGTCATCAAATTTGTAAGCCTACAAAAAGGATTTTCCATCCATAGAAATCATTGGGTTAACGTTCTAGGAAATAAAGCTAACAGCGGAGCGGTGGACTCCATTCCAGTTTTTCCTTCCCAAGATCGGAGGTGGTAGCACCTTTCTTGAGAAAGTTTTTATTATGAATAAGTTAACCTCCCAAAATAAGAATCCTTGTGATTGTTTTACCCCACTTTTAAAATTAAAAAACAACCCATTACTAAAGAAGTAATCCTTGCTGAATGTAAAAACCAAAAAGGAATGTGGCTAAAATAGAAAAAATATCCAAAGACAAATTACAGAAAAGACCCCAAATGACCGTAAATCAATATAGTAGTAAAAAAAGAAGAAGCAATCAATCAATTTTCCCGAATTTCTATCCTTAAATCTGCTGTTTATAATTGAAAACAAAAGGTGAAACATTTTTTTTAATAATAATTTAACGATAGTTATGGTTTCTCTCTCTCTGATTTATTTATTTATTATTTTTTGTATTTGTATTTGTGAGGAAAAGATGACCACAATTCCTATGGGGATTAAATATTGTGCGTGACTTTTATTGCAGTCTTCACTTTGGGGAGGGGTGGACAATATGAAAGTATATTGCAGTAAAAAAAATTGGTTTTCTTGGTTATCTCTCTTCAAATTTATCTCAATCATGTATGGATATGACAACTCTCAAATAGAGCACATTGCAGGCTATTCTATTATGCATTATTTTAAGGTTCAAGGGAAATAATTGAGCTATAATATGTAAATTGCGAGTAAAAACTACTAGAAGTCGCATGCATTTATGAATTAGCATCAGAAGCACAGTTGCGCGGTTTTAGCATAAATATTGTATAAACTGTGCTAAATTCATGTGCAATGCAGGAAATGCACGGAGAAGGACAAATCAATGCGAACGGTGACAAACAGAGCAAGAAAGCGCTAAACCATAATGCAAACACGTTCGAATGGTCACGCCAACAAGTAAACAAATGAAGAATCAATCAAGCAATTAAGTTGGTGTGAATCAAATAAATCCCGATGGAAGTCAAGAGATCCTACATTAATGAAGATTTTACAGCTCACCTAAACTTGCTGATCAAGTAATTCATCTCTATAAATAGCAAGAAGGAAGCAAAGGTTCGGTGAGCTGGTCGATTGGCCAAAACCCAATCTTAAGGAGAAACAGCCGGTGGTGTTCGTGGAAGCCGATGACAAGGGGACTGCACACTTCACAACTGCACCAATTCTAACTTTTTTTATTACTTTTTGTTAGGAGTAGTCTATAGCTATGAACATTTAGTAGTAGAAATAAAATTAGCTGATTTTAACTTTCTACTTATGTTTATTATTATGCTGTATTATAGGAGTTGTCGATGAGGATGTATTTGTAGAAGTATGTTAGGAGTGTAGGTTATCATGTTTTACACTGCTGCGTTTATATAATTAATATACATATGTTGATTAGCTACCCACGTATGTAACCTGCAGATAGTTTGGAAGAAGGAACTACAGGATGATCTAGTATGCTACGTTAGGATTGAGTGAAAGGCTTTTCACTATTTAAAGTGTTAGGGATAACCTTACTAACGCTTGCGTCGCCTTGAGTTAGTATGGAGATTGCAGCGAAAGCTGGATCTGCCATAAATCATTAAGTGCAGAAGTTACTTTTTAGATTAGGGAAGCAAGAAGCTTGATAACTAGTTCCTCATTGTTAACATCTTTTGCAATTGTTTTCTCAACACTACTCACTGTGCATCAACATTCATATTTACTTACATTTAGCATCAACCACAAAATCAACTTCTAATCCATTCTTTACTTTATTTGCATAAATCTCAAGATAGAAGTACTAGTTCTAACCTCAATCCCCATGGAGAACGATAAAATATGAATATTTATCACTTGCTGCATACTCGACTGCGTATACTTGCGTATTAATGCGATTCGAAGCGTAGAACTTAGTTTCATACTTAGAATTAATCATCAGTTTATTTATATAGCACCGAATAATCGTAACCAAGTTTTTGGCACCTTTGCCGGGGATTGATTGTTTAGAATTAGAACTTTTAATTTGAGAGTAGTTTTTATTGCTAAAAAGGTTGAACACTTGTATTTTAGGGGAACCGAGATTCAAGAAAATACAACTAACAGGGAAAGAAGTCCCAATCACATTACCACAAGCACGAGCGTCAAAGATGACATTCTATCACTTTGCAAATCAGCGATGGAACAACATTGTAAACCTGCAACAAATACGTTTTTATCAGCAACAAGGCTATGCAGATGAGACAGACACAACAAACTTCTATTCATCGTAACCTAATTGTAAACAGTAGTCACAGTTTGGGGGAAGTCATAGCGGTATCTTCCAGCATCAATCCTGTCCACAGGAGATCGCAGCAACATGAGCCATACATGGGAAGCTAGGAGTCACGAACTTAGGGGACTAATGTACAATCATGGCCAGTCTTCTGCGGGCACAACCATAGAAGAAGAAGAATGGCTACGACGGAAGAAATGGATAAGGGATAATGGTATAATACTAGAACCTCAAATGCCCAATCATGAGCACAAACACTCTCTAGAGGCAGACACAGAGAAAAGTGCAGCCTACAATACCAAAGAGACATATATGAGGGCCAATGTACTTAATCCAGCATTAGCCGTAGAATTTTTCGATGAGATTGCACCTGAGCTTTCATGGGAAGATTTCCTGCTGGCCATGATCAAACAAGAAGAAAAGGCCAAAGCTCTAAGGCGCATAAAAATAGGGAGGGAACAAAGGAAACGTTTTCAGCAACAGAAGGAAGCTTGGGCAAGGGTCACCGCCTTGGAAGTTAAGATTAAGGCAAAGGAAGAGGACAAATTACAAAAGATATGATTTCAGCAACATGAGAAGGCCTGGGCAAAGTTCGCCGCCCTAGAAGTAGAAGCCATGGAAGAAGTTGTAAAGGCAAAAAAAGACAGTTCCAAAGTTGACATTGGGCAAATTTCCAGTGATGAAAGCCAAGACGAGGATGAAAGTCCTCAACCATTTAGCACAGTGAGTAATGAACCTGCAGAGCCAATTATCAGAATTCCGCATCAAACCAACATGGGAGATGTAGAGCCAACTAGTCAGTAGGAGAATAATGTTAGCGCACTAAGTCATGAGCCACTCGCAATGGTACCCATAGTTTTTACGCTATTAGAACTGCATATACAACATGAATTGATTAGTCGAGGAAGCGACACCTGGACAATTCAACTGAGTTATAAACCGATACATCAGATCCTATCAATGTTGATAAGGGTAGGACAACCATGCATCAAGGCGCAGTATGAAGAAAGGCAGGAGAAGACTATCAAAGATGGCGCAGCTCCTAGATATATAAATGGTAGTACCAAAGTCTATGACCTTTGTCATATGCTTGGTAGTACCAAAGTCTATGACCCAATTAGTGAATGAACAAATAAGACACCATTTAATGTTATCTGAATCAACAATTTTACATGATTTATGATGTTGTTAAAATTGATTAACCTCAACTGTAGACCTATCCAATGGACAACCATAGATCAAAGAAAAATATTGTAACATAATATCTAGTTTTTTTTTAAACAAGAAACAAATCTTTCATTGAGAAAATGAGGAGGAAATATGTACAAGAGACAACGATTAAGAATAAACAAAGCAAAAATAGAGGAAAATTAAGAGCAAGGCATTGACTTTAAAAGATACTGGAAAATGCTAGAAAAAATCATCCCCAATCAAGTAAATATTTGGTCAAAACCAAAAATTGAGACGATCACATGATTTCAGAAAAAAAAAACTGATTTGAATTGAGCTTTCAAAAAAAGAACTCTATTTATTTTTCAAAACTTTTAATTTTCAAAACCACTTTGAACCTTATTCTTTTACAAAACCAATTCGAACCCAAGTGTATAAGATAATGAATTTGTGAATGGGAGAAAAATATTCTCTTGTATTTTCTCATAGATATGTGCAGATATATATACAACCTTATAACTAAATAGAATAATATCTAAATGGAATATAAAATCATTATTTACAAGATAGTAATATCTAATATTTAATAGCCTCCCTCAAGGTAGACGATATAAATCATGAAGTTCAAACTTGGAACATATGGAATAAAATGAAAGCGCAGACTGGCTTGGTGAAGATGTCAGCCAGTGGAATGGCTTCGAACAGGTTACAATTTTTAAAATTCAGAAACTACTTTGTCACGAACAAAGTGACAATCAAGTTGGATTGTTGGCCAAGTAGACAGTTGCCTGATTGTCACAAAATAAAAAAGCTGGTACAGAGGATGTGATATGCAGATCTTTGAGAAGGTAGGATAACCATAATAACTCACAGGTAACAAGGGAAAGTGCTCTATACTCAGCTTTTGCAGATGAGCGAGAGACGATACTTTATTTCTTAGACTTCTATGATATCATGTTGCTACCCATAAAGACACAAAAGCCAGTAGTTGAGCGACGAGTGTCAACACATGAAGCCCAGTCTGAATCAGCAAATGCCTTCAAAGAAAAATCTGTTGTTGGGGTTAATTAAACTCCTTGACCAGGTGAAGATTTCAAATAACGCAACACGTGATGTGCTACAGCCAAGTGAGATTTGCAAGGACTTGCAACGTACTGACTAAGTTTATTGACAACATAAGTGATGTTTGGGCGTGATATCATGAGATATATAAGTCGGCCCACCAATCTCCTATATGTGGAAGGGTCCATAAGTAGACCCTCAGTCTTGGCCCTTAATAAGCCAATATCCTCAAGAATTTGAAAGGTGTAATGTCTTTGGGAAACAAACAGACCCTTTTGAGATCGAGCTAACTCCAAACCAAGAAAATAACGCAAAGATCCCAGATATTTGAGCTGAAAAGACTGGTGTAGAACTGTCTTTAACTCATTTATGTGGGTGACGTTGGCTCCAGTCACGATGATGTCGTTGACATATACAAGGATGGCAACAAAGTTAGATCCAGTACCACGAGTGAACAAAATAATCTGACTTAGATTGTATAAATCCAAAAGCCAGCAATGTAGAAGAAAATTTGGCATACCATTGACGTGAGGCTTGCTTCAAACCATCTATCGATATGTGGAGATGACAAGCCATTCGAGTACCTAAAGAAGCACATGCAGAAGGTGTGTAACCAAGCTGTAAGTTCATGTACACTTCCTCAGTCAAATCTCCATTGAGAAATGCATTATTGACATCTAATTGAACAAGAGGCCAATTTTTAGAAATGGCTAAAACAAGGAGAACTCTAACTGTCACCAGCTTCACAACATGAGCAAAAGTCTTGATGAAGTAAATACCTTCTTGTTGTGTGTAACCCTTAGCCACCAATCTTGCATTGTATCAATCTACTGATCCATCTACTTTATATTTAATCTTGTATATTGTCCCCAAGGGGCAGCCCAGCAGTTGAGGACAAGGACTTCAAGGCACGCTTTCTTGGAGATCTCTGGTTTGAGACCGCTGGAAAGCGCTTAAACTAGAATACCCTTCGAAGTATCCCAGTGCCACAGCCTAGGGACATGCCAGTGGTGCTCCAGGTATAGGGAAGCGAAGCTTCGATTTCCCAGTTTTCAAAAAATATTTAATCATGTATATCCACCTGCACCCAACTGACTGTTTATTTGGAGGCAATGGAACGACTGTCCAAGTTTTATTCGTCTCCATAGCTTGAAGTTCATTGTGCATGACATCTCTCTAATGAGAATGTGTAATGCCTGATGATAGGACGTCGGTTCATATGAAGAGGGAAACTTGTAGGGAAAAATATCTAAAAGCAGCACCAAGGTGTTCATAACTAACATGTTGGTGCAATGGATATCAAGTTGACAATATGGGCAAAGGTTGTTGGGTCAATAGGCTACAATGATAATCTCGTATATAAGTTGGTTGCTTAATAACTTAGGTAGATTTTTGAACTTCAAGTGCCCTAGAGGAATCAATACCAGAACTTGTAACTGGCGGATCCAACATGAGTCTCAATGGAAATATCAATGTTTGAACCAATCTGTGGACTAACATTTGACACATCAGTATTCACATTAGTATGAGGATCAACATCAGTACGGGTAATATCGTTCTCAGGAGCGAGTGAAGAAGTCTCCCTTGATCGTGAATCAGGCTGGCAAGTGGCCTGTTTTAATGGTAAAACATTGCCAACATCAAGGGAATTAGGTAACACAATGGACTGTGGAACATGAATAACATCTGCCTGTAGAGGGTCACGTTGAGTGCCTATACTTTCTAGGTGGAAAAGATAAGAATTCTCATGGAAAACATCCCGAGATAAGAAAATCTCATTAGAGAGAGTACTTTCTTATATTTAAGACAAGAAAATTTCACGTTGAGTGCCTATGCTCAGATACCATGAAACTATATGCAAGTATTTGAGAGAGTACTTTCTTATATTTCATTGAGTATGAGCAAGGTATTTGTACATAAGATCTCTAGCTAAATGTACTAAAATAGTGAATCCTATTTATAGAAAGATACAAGAATATGACTAGACCTAATATTGTAATTAACTAAATAATAAAAAGGAAAAAGAAAAAAGAAATCTAAAAAAACAATTGCCTCCTATTGATTCACGAAAAAAAATTAAGTCATCTTCCTTTTTAAATTCTTGTTTGCCACTGCCGCCCGTTCCTAACCGACTTCAGTTGTTAAATAACTTGAAGTCATATGCTTTTTAATAGAGTACATTTAGTATTTTATGTTGAATTTACTTTTTTAGAAATTGACATTTTGACGTATCATTGTCGTGTCCGTGTCCATGTCCATACTTCAAAGCTTTGAGCATTCGTCTTTTTTAATTTTTTCAATGGAAAGTTTATTTTCTTTCTAGAAAAGAACTTTACTACCTTTTTCAATCCTTTTTTCTAGGTTGTTTCAGAAAACAGGTTATTAAAACGTTTACAAAGTAGAAAAAAAAACGTTTACAAAGTGAAGTTGCTAGACTTGAAGCTGAACTCAAAAGTCCAGAGGTGTCTTCTTCCTGTTTACAGTCTTTACTACATGAAAAGGATAAAAAGATTCAGCGGTATCACATTGAATTCTCTGTTCACATTGCAACTTAGTAAATGTTTTAATTTTCTTGCATGTATCCCATACCCATTTCCTGTCAGACTGTCGTGCTTGGATAGCCACATAACAATTATAAGGTTTATTGTTTGATGAAATGTTGTGTATCATGTTGATAGAGAGCCCAGTTTTTTAGCATCTCCATTTTAATAAAAGCAATTCTAAACTTGTCTGGCGACAGAACAGTTATAAGACTGATTGTTTGATGCAATGTTTGTATCATGTTGATAGAGAAAGGCCAGTTTCTGAGAGTCTCCATTTTTATAAAACCAATCCTAAACTTTGCCTATACTTTTTGTTTGGTCTCAAGGCCTGTTTTCTTTTTATGGCCGTACAATTTCTATAGTAAGATTTTTTTATTTTTTATTTTTTATTTTTGTAGATGGAGAGAGAAATCAAGGAGCTAAGGTATTAACTTGAAGCTTCTGAAACCATTGCGAAGATGCTATCTGAAATCAAGGGCATGCATGTTTTAAGCTCCATTCCTCAAGAAAACATTACTGGGAGTAAGATAAACTTAATGGAAGAGAGAATTCGTTTTAAATTTGAAGGAACTATTATTGAATCTCTTGAAAAGAAACTTGAAAATGTTTAGAAATCTATCAACAAGTTGGTCTTATCCTATCCAAATCCAAACTATAAGGGTACACCAGAGCTGAAAAACAGGAAGAAAGTATTCCTTTTACATTGAGTAATGCTACAAACCTGCATCAAATTATTCGATCCCATTGCTCTATTTCCTCTTCCCACAATGTGACGAGGTATGAAACAGAGAACAGGGTTCCTGATAGAGTGATAATGGCTGTGGATGAACATCCAGGAATGCCTAAAGCTACTCTAAAGTGTGATGAAAACTTCCAAAATGTGTCGTCAAGGGATGGCACTCCTTTGTCCTAGCAATCTAACTCGGTTAATGTGAAAAAAATGCAGAGAATGTTCAAGACTGCTGCAGAGGAAAATATATGGAGTATTAGAGCTTATGTTACCGAGTTAAAAGAACGAGCGACCGAGTTACAATATCAGAAGCAACTGCTAGTTTGCCAGGTTTTTCTTCTAATTACATAAATCATGTACATTGTCATTCCTTGATAACACATTTAGTAGTTAAGTTGAAAAATTCATGTTAGTTGATGGGAAAAAAAGAAATTGTTCGAGGATATATATATATTGATTCAACAACATTTGGAGATTTTTTTTATGAAACAGGAAACAAAATTTTCATTAAGAAAATGAAAAGAAGAAAAGCTTCAGATACAACTTTCGAGGGAGAACAAGACAGGACAAACCTCTAAAAGAGGAAAGAAAACAAAAGCCACTAAATGTCACAAAAGACTAAATAGACTCGGAAGAGAACAAGAAGCTTCAAGCCAAAAGCGACGATCCTCATGACTAGGTCGCAAAATGCAAATCCAAGACAAGAACTACAAAGATTGGTATATCAAGAGCTGAAAGCCAACAATGCAAAAAATTTGGACGAACTAAGCACCAAAAGTCATGATCATAAACTGAAAAATCATAATCAAACAATCCAACCACAACCAGATGCAAGTAGCTCGAACCAGAAAAACTCAAAATCTAAAAAAACATAGGCAACAGATCACGCTACAAAAATCGGCCAAAAAGAACTAGGCAAGCAAGAAGACTTTAGATTGATAACGAAACTATCAAACCAGAGAAACATTTAACCAGAACATTCCTTTAGTTGAAGGCCACAAAGAATGCTAGCAAAATTTTCAGGAATTTCAACTTGCTGAGCACACTACTGGTTCAGAGAGGGGATCTCGAGAGAAGAAAGAGCTAGATCAGCTACGTCTGAAGGAGAAACAAACTCCTCAGAAGGCAAAGATCTAACTTCATCAAGAAAATTGATTGTGGAATCAATTCCACTGACGCTTACGTCATCATTCGAGTATGATTCAATGTGAAAGGAGGCTATGGCATGAGTGACGACCCCGTGGATCATAGAGCTATTGGAGCTTGTTAAGGGAATGTCAATCTTGTAAACAATTGGATGAAAATAGTGAGCAGTAGAAGGCTGGATAGTGAAGGGGCATGAGGAAAGTTGTAGAGAAGAGAGGAGTTGTGGGTTTCAATACAGTCAGGGTTCAATATTTGATTTCTTTTTAAGAGGGAGGATAACTTACCCCTTCTAGAATAGGGGAGAGGAAAAGGGGAAATAACGGAAGATGGGGATTTTGGGTCTTTGGAGGGAGGAAGAGAAGGAGGAGGGGGAGAGTGAAGATCTGAAGGAGGGATAGGAAAGGGGTGATAGAGATAGGAGGAGATAGGGTAGGAAGAGGGGGAGGATCTGGGCAAAGAGAAAGCATTGGAGAAGTAAGGATGTTAGAAGAGGGAGGGTCTATAACAATATGAGAATAAAATCGATAGACTGAGGGGTAATAGGAGAAGGAGAAGAAAGATCAATAATAGGGGGAAGGGTGTCTTTAGCCAAAGGAGAAGGGCGAGAGGGGGGAGAATTGGCAGGAGGAAGACTTGGGGAAGAGAGAGATAAAGGGAGCTGGTTTTTGGAGAAGGAAAAGGAATGCTTAGGAGGCTCGACAAAGTTGAAGTCAAAGCCTTGCAGGATAGGGCCGATCAAGATTATAAAAAATGTACATTTTTGCGATTCAAAATGTACGATTCGAAACGAATCGAGATGAAATCGATTCAACTTGCAATTTTGAATCACAAATTGTCTGTATCGGACGTTTCCAAAGGAAAACAGGAACGATTCACGGAGGAATCAAAACATTTTTATAGAAAAAAAAAATCATACCTTTTTTACTATTTCAAAGTCGTCGAATGTCTAGAGACTAGCAGAAAAAGAAGGTTATGTTCATTGTTTAACTCCTAAAAAATGAACACAAAGTAACAGAGAAGAAAGAAAAAAAAAATCAAGTTGCTTGGCACGGCTGTGAAGAGATAGAAATTAGGGCTTTATTGTAGTAAAAATAATCAATAAATTCAAAAGATGTTTATTCATCTTCCATTTCCATCATTATGAAAATTTAATGGAAAATTTAATAGGTTGCCTTTTCAACTTTTTTTCACAGTGGAAATATTAATAGTGTTCTGCTATTCCTATTCTACGGAAATTTTAAATAAAATTTTACAAAAAAAAAAAAAAAACAACTTTTCCTTTGTAAAAACAAATAAAAACATTTTTATATTTATATATAAACTTATAATTATTTATAAACTTGAAACTTACGATATACGATAGGTTACGATACACGATACACTAAAATTAATTTCAATACACGTTCTGTTTTGTGATTTAACAACCTTGGGGTCGATACCTTCATCAATCATGACTTCCTTTCATAAACAAGTTTTCTTTAGAGAGAAAGGAAGATCCAAAGCAACAATATCTCCAAAATGCAAAAACACACTTCCTTTCAAACTGTGACTAATCTCAATGGTAGAAGGCATAAATCCACAAAGATTTCTCTTCACTTTTATACGAGCATGAGAAACATTGATCAAGTTTAGAGTATCGAAGCTTATCTTTGCAAGTCCCCCAAAATGGCTATTGATAGCTTCAAAAGAGTTCCGAATCCAATATTCCAAAGGCAAGTTTGAGATAGAGATCCAACCACCATAACTTTTAATGAAATGAGGACGACTGTGAAGAGATGAGTTCCAACTCTTTATAACAAGGTTATGAGTAACCATATGCTGCCCACTTTCTAGGGGAGGAAATGAAACTAGATATGTCGTTACCATGAAGGGAGATGAGACCCTTATTCGCATGAAGACCATTGATAACCACATTTGTTTTGAATATCGTCTAGAAGGATTCAACAATTTCGTTCCAGTAGTCATGAGCAAACATTTTGGAGACAACCCATAAACTATCAAAGTCGAGCTTCAAAACATCTTTATTTCTTTTAACCCAATAGGAAACTTTGAATTGATCTCTTATAGGTTGATCAACAATAAGCTTGTCATTATTAGTAATAGGCTTTTCAACTGTAGTAGCACCAATAGAAACATTTGAATTCAAAGTAGGTTTAAGAGCATTCCTTGGAGCATGTAAAAGCGGAGTAGAGATGTTGATGAGTTCCCAAAAAGCTAGAAGTCCTTGATTATCCTCACCAAAAGGAATGTGAATGAAAAATCGATCCCCTTTCTTAGCCCAAACCACTAAACGATAGAAAACACCATTTGAATAATGAAACTTGCTTATTCTTAGTGATCCAAAAGAATCAGAGAAGTTTACGAGAAAGAACGGCTTAGAGGGGAGCTTAAGGAGACGAGCTATGGATCTCCCCATCCAATTAAAAAGAGGGATAGAGAGAAGAATGAATTTCACAAAGGTGGAGTCCTTGACCCAATAGAGGGAGAAAAATGAGAATGAAAATGGTGTGGCGACGGATACAGCTGAACATACCCCCACAGTTTCATGGAATACTATGTTTGAAGATCAAAGAAAGCAAATAATCATGTTATGGCATCTGGACACAGTTTAACTGGCTATTTAAAGGGGACCCATCTGATGAAATTTATATGGAAGTTGAATGGAGAAGATTGACTTGGTTGGAGCAACAGTTGGCAGAACTTGAGGTGATGAACCTGCAAGCTCTCTGTTTATGCAAGTGTGAAGGCAGGCTCTGAAGCAAGAAAGGGAGTATCTTGCAAAGAGGGTAATTCCACAATTGGGAAAACAGACAGGACCTTTTAACATGATGAAACACATACAACACTGTGCTGAAATTGTTGCAAAACTGGTTGGGTTTTGTGAATCAGGGGAACATCATGTTAGCAAGGAGAGATGTTTGAACTTAACTTTGTTTGCTCTTTTGATATCCATTTAAATCAATGATGTTCCAGCAATTTCAGCAGATCCACTTAACAATGATACCTGCACAGAAATACTTGCTGGAGTGATTAAAAAAAATCTACATAAAACCCATGAAAGTGTACTTGCTGATCGTGAAATAAAACCCACAAAAATATACTTGCATGACTGAAATAATAAAACTTACTGAAGTTAAAAAATAAAAATCTCACGTATGTTGTGTATGAGTGCCAACAAATAGTAGTCACGGCTGGACAAAGTAAAGCGAAAAAAAAGAGAAGGAAAGATTGAATAAAACGATCAAAAGTAGGATGCACCGTTCTAAAAATGATGACTAGAGTTCTGACATGATTAAAGTTTCAAAAATTCCAGCTCCGATACCATGTTTATTTCGTAGAGAATAAAATGAAGTTCTTATTCAAATAATCGATAATTTACAATCTTACAATGACGCTATTTAAATAAGAAAAACACTATTTACTAAATAAAACATATTTTACCATAAAGAAATATTACAAAATGAAATAATTCATTTAAGGGGAGAATATAAAATAGAATTGAATAAAACCAAATCAAATCAAATAATTCAAACAACCATGTTTATAAATCTTCATTGAGAGTTTGTCATATAAACACGATCAAATCTAATTGCTACTCATTTTAGAAGAACTTAATTGCTACTTAACATGTTAGAACTTAATAGAATAGTGTTATTTAATTCTAACTTAGTAGTGAATCAACAAACCAAGCATATATTCACCATAGTAAAACATGCTAAAATGGAATTTATTAATTAAAGTGCAAATGGCTATGGCCCAGACATGTTGATCAAATAATAAGATGATAAAGGAAAGGAAAGGAAAGGAAAGGAAGGCAAGGTAGGACATATATCAATTATATTGTGTTGTGTCTCTGCCAATGTAGGGTTGGGTTGGTGGTGAATTTGTCCAAATATGGGGGATGAAACTTAGAGGAGGTCATCAAGTTGAGTTTGCAAAACATGTATGGGAGTCATATTGATGATTGCTTCAGAAGAGTACTCTGCTTTCACCAGATTTTGCACTTGTACATGAGCTTCCACAATGTTCACTCTGCAACAATCCACAATAAAGTCTTGCTTAGTAAGGCCAAACACAAAAGTCACTATTGTTTTTACAACTCCTACATACAATTACCTTCTAAAAGAATTCAAAATTTATCAGCTTACTTTATAGGATTGAAAAGAATCATTCTTGTTGTAGGGTTCTGCAGATAAAGTTTCATTTTTGCCATAACCACAGGCAGCTGTTCCTGAATGGCAGTATTAACCTGTTCAACAAGTAAATAAATGCAATCAGCAACAAATATTTCAAGTCATTTTTATTTTATTTCTGCACTCTAATTTTGCTCCCCTACTTGGGTCCTTGTAATCTTGAGTTTCCATACTCTTTTCATTCACTTAGGAACGAGGCCCTAGGACGGAAAATTCGATAGAACCCGATAATGACATCTTTATATCACATGATCAGTCCTACAACCCAAACCTAGTTCTAAGATACATTTTGATCCAGACAAGATCAATTCCAACTTCTAAGATATACTGAAATATGTAGAAAATGGAGAGACCAATTCTTTGAATTTTTTAAAGAGATTGTTTCTTTCATACTACTGATTTTTTCCTCATTCTTTAAGTTATACAACATACCTTTTCAACTAGTTCGGCCACCTTATCTGGAGTGGCAAATGCCTGATCCTTTAGTGGTTTCTCCAAGGATGATTCTAACTTTTGGTTCTGATTGCCTGAAGATAAAGCCACTTTAACAGCAGTAACCTAAAAAGAATAAACTAACATTAAAAGTCATATATTTGATATCATCAAGAAGAAATGAACTCGTTTCAGAGTCTTCGAGTTTTTATTACAAGACTATTGGAGTTTTGATTGATAAATGA
Source organism: Sechiopsis laciniata (assembly GCA_037833695.1). Lineage (NCBI taxonomy): Eukaryota > Viridiplantae > Streptophyta > Magnoliopsida > Cucurbitales > Cucurbitaceae > Sechiopsis > Sechiopsis laciniata. The sequence continues at coordinate 9,985,534 of JBBMKA010000026.1, read as the reverse complement.
TTCTTTAGACTTTTGTGGCTTTAATATTAAAGCAGCTAAACATCTAAAAAAATTCGTAGAAGATTACATAAATTAACTATGATTACTTAAGAAATGGGAAGTTTTGTAATGTCCGAGTCGGGGAATTCCCCTTCTAGAGTGTTCTAGAAAGTCGGGGAATTACAAAAATAAAGTTTTGTTCTTCCTAACCTATTAGTATTCATAACGACCATAACCAAACTCAGAGGTCCATCCTAACCCAGTTAGATAGGTACGTTTCATCATTCAAGAAAAATGACTAACTTTGGTCACGAATGAGAGCATTGGATCCACAACAAGCTTGGTGACAGACATGATAAATTCTTCACAAGTCGCTTTCAAGTTCTTCTCCAGATCCTGCACAGTAAATAAATAATAAAAGTTCATAGCATGAAAAATTGAGCAAACAGTCCTACATCTAAACTATGTGGCTCCATTCATATGATGCCACAACAAGCTTGATTACATATGATGCCACTATATTTGCTAAATATATATATATATATATATATATCTTAATTTTTAAACTTTCAATTAGTTGAAAATATGATATAATATTATTTGATACAAAAGAACGAATTAGAAAAAAAATGATGATAATAACAATTAATAAAAATAACATAATCAAAATTCAATTGTAGAGAAATCTCCTTCACCTTGATTCCAGAGATTCAATGGAATGATTCTATTTTCATAGAAATCTCACTCACTTATATATTCATGAAAATAAATGGTGTATTTTTAAATTTAAAATAAAATATATAATATGAAATTAATATTATCAAAGGGTTTTGTAAAATAACTAATCAATTAAATGAAAATGAGAAAAAATTAATTGATAAAAGAAAAATAACTCCCTTTAAAAACTAAAAAGGAAAAAAAAGCTATATAAATAGTATTATATAGTAGTTTCAACTATTTAAAAATTGAGATTGAGATTCTATAATAAAAGTATATAGGGAAACTACTTTTTAGTCCTTAGGTTTAGGGGTGTACAAATAACCGGACAACCAGAGAAATCCGAACCAATCCAACACAATTTGACGGGTTGGGTTGGGTTCAAAATCATGAAATTTTCATGGGTTAGGTTGGGTCAATGGTTAACCTAAAATTAACCAAATCCAACCTGACCAACCCGAATTTATTACTTAATTTAAAAAATATTTTTTTTTACCTATAACATAATTATTATGTTATTTAATTATTTATATTATATGTATATGCATATTTATTTTATTTAATTATTATTGCTAGACTTTTTATTTTTTAATATTTTTTAAACTTTAAACCTATTGACGAGGTTTTGAAGCTAAGTAAACTTGAATTTTGCATCTACAATAAAAATCTACTTATGTTAATGTTCGTTCTAAGTTTTTAGGAATAAAAAAAGGGGTGTTAGAGATTGTTTATCGAGTACATTGCTTATCATGGTGAGCTTCTTTAATTTTAGGTTAGTTAGTTGCAAATTTATGAACTCGATAACTCAAACCAACCCAACCCGAAAATAAAGGGTTGGGTTGGGTTGGAGAATTGACCAACCCGAATTTATGGGTTGGGTTGAAAATCACTCCAATCCAACCCAACCCATGTTCACCCCTACTTAGGTTTGGAGTGAGGTTTCAATTTAGTCCCTATGTTTCAAAATCAAGCACTTTTATCCTTGACATTTTAATAATACTCAATTTTGGTTCTTGAGATAACGGAACCGTTAGAAACTTAATGGAATGTTGACTAGGATGATGACTAGACAATATTAAATTATAACAAATTGATTTTGGTGTTAATATGATTTTATTTTTATTTTTTAAAATAAAAAGTAAATTGAAGAGACATATTTCATAAGCACTATCCATTTTCCTATCTTTGACAACAATACAATTTTGTCCCCAAAGGGTGGCGCAGTGGTTGAAAACTTGCTACCCTCAAGATCTCGAGTTCGAGACTCACCTGTAACATTACTCATTTGATGTCTCCGGTGCCTGATCTAGGGACGGGCGTGGTTACTCTTGTTTCAAAAAAAAAAAAAAACAACACAATTTTTCTTCAAACTATATTTAACATCCACAAGGAAGAACATATTCAAAGAAAACAAAATTGTTCCACAACACAAATAATTGAATACAGAAATTTCTCAATAAATTTTCGAGCTTTCTTAAACTTCACGACCACATCCTCGTTGGCTCTGCCCTCTTCAAACTGAGAATGAGGATCTTTCCTATAACCATTTTGCAGAAACTCCATTTTTATGTTTTCTTCATTCATTTGTGGATGAATGGTTGTGGATTACAAGAAAACAAATTTCAAAATGCAATCAATCCATGCATTGGGATTCTCCCACTCTCCAATTTCCCCAATCCCGTTTCCACTCCAACTCAAAAATTCTCTGCAAAAACGTAACTGTAGCCTGGTAGCAAGAGAAATGGCAGAACAAGCCTGAGTCTCAAAACCACTTGGACCTCCATTTCCGTCACCCTCTTCGGCTCAGGTTTTCTCTTAGATCCTCTTCTCGATGGGCTCCATTCTCGGGTGAATCTCGTCATTTATCAAACAGGTTCCATCCAAATCAGCCCACTCCACACTAACATCTGGGTAAGATTTTCGAACCTTGATTGCGAAAAATTTTGATGATTCGCGAAATGTCTGGGTCTGAATCTGAATGCTGCTCTAGGTTCCTTTCTTGCTGGGACTGTTTTACTGTTCTGTTGGGTTGTTTCCTTGAAAATTTATTGAGAAATTTCTGTGTTTAATTATTTGTATTGTGGAACAATTTTGTTTTCTTTGAATATGTTCTTCCTTGTGGATTTTAGCAATTATTTGAAGAAAAATTGTGTTGTCAAAGATAGGAAACTGAATAGTGTTTATGGAATATGTGTCTCTTCAATTTACTTTTTATTTTTTAAAAATAAAAATAAAGTCATATTAACACCAAAATCAATTTATTATAATTTAATATTTGTCTAGTCATCATCCTAGTCAACATTCCGTTACGTTTTTAACGGTTTCGTTATCTCAAGAACCAAAATTGAGTATTATTCAAATGTCAAGGGTAAAAGAGCATGATTTTGAAACATAGAGACTAAATTGAAATCTCACTCCAAACCTAAGGACTAAAAAGGTAGTTTTCCCAAGTATATATCATAAAATCAAAAGTAAAATCAATGTGTCAAAGAATTGGTCAAAAAGTATTTTAAGAAAAAAGAAAAAAGGAAAAAAAGAATTCTAAAACAGAGAAGGAAAAACTACAAAAAAAAAACAATTATTAAAAAAATATACAAGGCACCATGTAGCTTTTATGGAAGGACTGCCTGAGCTGACAAATCTTGCTCTGGTTAATACATGGGAACAATACTATTTTGGTCCCTAAGTTTAGATTCGATAGAATTTAGGTCCCTAAGTTTTGAAACTTCACATTTTAAATCCAGGGATTTGAGTTTGGTAGCAATTTGGTCACAATCAATATTTTCCCTATTGTATTTCGTAGCTAATGGAAGCTGACATGACAATAATTTTTATCATTTTAAAAATACATAATAATTTTTTTTCTTCTTTCTTTTTCCTCCCATCCATGGCAACTGCTGCTTCTTTTTTCATCTTTCCTCTCCTTCCTTTCTCATCCTCCTCTTTCTCTTCTCTTCTCTTTTCTCCTCGTCCTCCTCTCTCCTTCATCAGGTTTACTCAAAAAAAAAAAAAAAAATCTAAAATGCATCGACACGGTTCCATCTAGAACGAACCAGAGTAAAAAATAGGGTAGCACAAATAAAGACAACAGTGGGCAACAGTGCCGGTGGATGGGAGGGGTAGAAAGAAAAAAAAAACGTTAATAAAAAATAGTCACACACCCAACTTTCCTCAGCTATAGTAACGTAAAACCGATGGTAGGTACATAATTTCTACCAAACCCAAAACTCAAGAGTTAAAATATAGAGACCTAAATGTTGAACACTTTAAGACTGAACGCGTATTTGTTCTTTAATATAATCATACTTTAAACATATATATTTTTTATAGGAAACAATACAAGGGCCCAAATAAACCAAGCCCCTGCAATCCTTGTTATATCTATATCCTACCCATTTTAATACTTACACCAACTTTCTTTACAAACGAAACATCCCTAATCCTTCCTTGATTTTTTCCCTCAACCCAACAGCAATGGGAACACAAGGTCGCTAGTAAGATTTAGCTAGCATATTTACGTTCCACGTGTGAGAAAAAAAAAAAAAATCGCCAAAACTTACCTTCTTAGCATCAATTTGACTCTCTAAAACTCGGGGGGATAATGTCCTTGCCAATGAAGTTGATTTTGTCCAATCAAAAAGAGAGGCCTGACCTCTAAGAATCCTTCTAAGATGCTCCTGTATCCACATTTGACAATTTACATCAGCAACAAAGTTACATCTCAAAAGAAAATTAACAAACCAATACTTATCAAACTGTGAATTCAAACCACAAGCTATAGAATAGCTAAGCTAACAACTGCAGAAGCCAACCAATACTTAAGTTTCTATTGAGACAGCATCAAGTCCAACCAGAGTACCAAAAGTGGATTTCTAAGATGGTTTTGAGGTTCAATACCAACCTGGTCCCGAGAACAAGGGTGCAGATGCCTTAACACAACTTACTCTTATCACCCAGTGTGCGCAACTGACCATGCCTATGTAGAGATATCCATGAAGCATGGCGGGGCTAGGAGGGGATGGCTTTATTGTCCCCATCCTCACCACCCATTTTAATACCCATCTCCATAAAATTTCCCATTAAATTTTTTGAAACAAGGGTAACCACGTCCCGTCCCTAGACCAATCACTGGAGACATCGATTCCCCATTAAATTTTGCGGGAAATTCATGGGGATCAGGTTTCCGCAAGGAATTATTTCCCATTTTTCTTTTTCTTTTTTTTTTCTTAATCACATTTTTTACCTACTTTTTAAATCTTAATTCAATAAAAGTTAGATGACTTTTCAATTAATTAATTATGTAAGAAAAATATTCATCCAAATAAATATTCCTTAAAATTTTATGTATATAAATGCATTAAAAAATAAAATAAAATAATAGAAAATATAAACGGGGAGGGGAAGGGGATGGGGAATACATTTCCCGTCATCAACCTTGTTTAGCTCATGATGAATTTTTCGTCCTCAGCCACTCCCCCATTTCCTGAGGTGTGGCAGGTTTTGGATATCACGGTGATACGAGAAGAGGTTGCTAAGGATCCTAGGTTGTCAGGGACAATAGAAAAGTTGCAAGAGGATCTTGAGTGTGTCCATGTACTCGTGGGAGGATTAACACTTATTCCAACAAAGTTATTGGAATAGAAAATTTTGATTTAAAAGAATAAAATCTTGAGCATTTTATCCTTTTCATAATCGATGAAATTTGTCTTTTTTTCAAAAAAGAATGAGAACTAAGAACTTATTGGAAAAGAAGCAAGACAATTTTGAAAGATGAGAAGACCTTAGATCATCTTTGGGATGATATTAGTGTTCTTATCTATTGGACGTCTCTCTTTTATCACGGTTTTTTCGATATCTCCGATTTCTAATAAAATAATATATATTACTGCCACTTTTGTTATTTCCTTATTTGTCATAATAATATCTCTGTATTTTCTATTTACTATAATATTATTTGTAGAAGAAAATTTTCCTTTTTGTAAATTTTTCTTATTAGTAAACATGGGTTTCTTTTCTTCTATTTAAGAAACACCCATATTGTTTTGCATAATTACTAATGCAAGAGAGAAATATTTTGTACAAGGTCTCGTATGGGCTTTCTAATGGTAGGATGAGATTGAAGTCATACACCCAAAAAACTTCCTCAAATTAATGAAAAGAAAATAAGCACCTAGGGCTTTTTATGAAATTGAGGATGAAAAAATTAGTTTTTATTAGGTAATATGGAGTTCCACCTCAAAACCAATTGGTAGTAAGGGGAGTAGCCCATATATCATTTAAAGATGTTGAAGACTCCACACTTTTCCAATGTGAGATAAATGCCACAAAGTGAGCATCTCCAACATGCCCCTCAAGATGGTGTCATATAAGGGAAGACCATCTTGGATTAGATCTGAATTTGTGGACCAAAATACCTGCTCTGGCTTACTCGCTTGGGTTAGATCCAAAATTTTAGGATCAAATACCCGCTTGTGTGGGGTCCAAATCACCCGTTTCTATTTTTAAGTATTTGGGTTGGATCAGAATTTAGGGGACAAATAACCCACTTGGAGCTCTGATATCATATTAGATAATATCCCCGCTTCAAAACCAATTGGTAGGAAGGGGAGTAAGCTCATATACCATTTAAAGATGTCAAAGACTCTTCATCTTTCCAATGTGGGACAAAGGCCACAATGTGAGTATCTCCAACAGTTTTCATCAAGGAGAATGGTCATCAAACGTAGAGGAAAAGTATAACACAAAGTTACCAACCAGGACATGAGAGAAATCAAGTTCCTTGTGGGTTGCCGAAAACTCTACATCAAAACTAGCAATCTGAAAAAAGAAATAAAAGAAGTGAAAATCTTTTTGGATAGGAAACAATTTCATTATAAGTATGAAATTCCAAGAGGGCACATGGCCAGTTACAATAAGTGAATATAAAGTAAATATCTTCTGTACTTGGAATTTAATCAAGGAGAAAAAGATGGTAGGGGTAGGAGATACCTGCTCCCTTAGAATGAGAAAGTGCTTTATCAAGAAAAGTTGCCCATCCATAGGTGTCGATCTTTTTGCAATAAGTTTACTTGCTTTCTGGGGTAGATAAAAAGAAGCGCATTATGAAGAAAAAAAAAGGCACTAAAGTGTAACGGCCGTCAAATCAGATAATAACAAACGAGGATCAAATCTCTTTTGAAGTAAAATTTAAATATCTAATGACTAATTTGACCTTTGAAAAAAAGTTAGTTGGTAAGGTCTTACTTGGATAGATGTAGAACAAACTTCCACAGCTTCCTGGAAAAAATCACAAAAACAGTAAATCAAACCCGCCAGATAAGCAATTAGAACTATCAGAATACAATAAGAAGCTAAGACCGATTACCCAAGTACCTGGGCTAAACCAGTGAAAACTGCTGGTTCTAGGCAACGATACAACTTTGAAAGGTATGATAAAGTTTTCTCCAGAGGAGGATACCAAGCGTTAGGTGCACCTTGATTCATGCCAACCTACAATAGGGTTGTGCCAGTATTTTATTATTAATAATTATTATAGGGGGTATATAAAAATGAAGCCGAACTTTTGATTGAAAAGTAAAAGTGAGAGAACAATCAAAAAACCAATTTCTAACTAATTCCCCCTTAATGCACTAAGAAAAAAAAAAAAAAAAAAATCATTTTTCAATTAGCACATGCAAACAATCAGGTACAAGGACAAAAAGATGACAAAAAGGACCGAGTAGGACATACAAGGTAAGCACCCCTTGATCCAGTTTTGCTAAACTAGACCAAAACCTTTGACCTCCAAGATTTTCTCAATAAAGCCCCAATTGACTATAACAAAGGTATTTCTTATATCAAGTGAGATGAAAATCTTGGAGGACGTATGATGTTGCTCTGTTAAACTTGAGGGGTTTTCTTGATTAAAACAGCAAACCAATAAACAAACCAGCGGAGGTGAAAATGGGGCAAAAAGACCTGCAGACCATTTGAGGTGTTTTTCAAAAGAAAAGTATCCTCTTCGCTCTTGATCAAGAAAAGGTGGAATTATAATAATGTTCCTGTGAAGTACACAAATAATAGAACTAATATATTGTTCTTTTTAATATGCATCATCTAATTAAATTTTTTATATAATGTAATATGACGAAGCATAATAGAATTTATGAAGTATTGATTGCATAACGGCATTAAATCCAGAAGAGAGATGAGGTATTTGAAACAGCATAAACACCAACAAGCATTCAACACAAGTATATGAGAGAGGTTCAAATATAGGGTAAGAAGATTACAGAAGTACTTTCTGACATATCCAAAGCAGTTTTCTCAAGCTTTTCTGGATACTCCAAGTCTTTATCGGAAGGAAAATAATTTGCTATCTACATGAGAAAGTAATAAAGAATTATTTTTAAGTGTTTATTTTTCATTTTACGCTTAAAGAATATTAGCACTTTATTGTATATAATTCTTTTTTAAGGAGAAAAGGTAAGAAAGGAAAGTGAAGTACCCACAATCACAAGAGTAAAAAGTGCATAAAAAAACGTTTAAACAAAAGCCTTACAATTATAACATTTTAAACTAAGGGCGTATAACTTGAACTGCTACTCATACAGCATTAGTGGTGGAATGTAACAGCGGCAAGTTCTAGTTTTATACTTTTATTCATTCTTAAAATGAAGTTTACAAAACAAGGAAGCCAGGGCCATTATATAAAGGATGGCCTTCTGCAAATGGAATTTGATTACCATGGTTAATTATAATCAGTCTCTATTCATTTAGTCCCATCGTATTTTCTTTTTCTTATGACTTCTGCCAACTACCCTTTACAGAATATTTTCCTCAACTATTCATTTAGTCCCCTCGTATTTTCTTTTTCTTTTGTCTTCTGCCAACTACTCTTTACAAAATATTTTCCTCAACTGCGCTGCTCTCTTTTAGTCCCCTTGTATTTTCCTTTTTTTTTTATGCCTTTTTATCAAGTTCTCATTGTTTTTCAATTTCGACATTTTCTTTGTTACTCTCCCTTGGAGTTTGTATCCGATTCTTTCACTCAATGAAAAGTTTGTTTCTTGTTTAAAAAAACAGATGGTTATCAGATAGAGCCTTATATAACCATTAGGTACAACATACCAAAAAATAAATGAAAATACTATAATTACAATTACCTCATCACGAATGTGTGTTCGAGCACGAAATGTTAGCCGTTCATGAACATCAGCAAGGATCCTTTGAAGTGTAGGACATAATCCAATTAATGACTCTCCATGTTGAGTGAGTTGTTCTCCCAAAACTTCAACTTTAAGAATATCCACTAGTTCACACAAAAAGTCCAAACTTGTTTCATGAACAAGTCTAGGACGCAATGTATCATAGAGGTACGTAGATCTGCACACACAGTTATAAACATCCAACATGTTAATATTAAAAAATAAGAAGACAAACTTTTCATTAAGAAAATGAAAAGAGGCAAAGCTCTTAAGATATAAAGCCCCGCAAGGGGAGAACAAGAGGAAGAAAGCCAAAAGAAACATAACAAAATACAGCTTAAAAGAAAGAAGAAAACCGATAGAATGAAAAAGTAGTCGAAGGCTTTGGCAAGAAAGACTTCCCAATTAGCCGTAATGTCTTGAATGAAATAGGAGTTGAAGGCTTTGGCAAGAGAACTTTAGGAGGATGCCTTAGATCTTTGCTTGCTCAAATGTGAAGCTCCACGGAAGATGAGAATCCTAAAAAATCCATTGATTTCTTTCCCAGAAAATTTCGTAAAGAAGGGCTTTAACTGCATTGATCCAGAGAAGCTGAGCTCTTTTATTTATTCTTGGCCCAATAATAAGACTAGAAACATTGGATCTAGTATCCCAGGAGAAAGCCCAATTGATCTTGAAGATGTCAAACAACTTAAACTAGCAAGCTCTCAAATATTCGCAAAGAAATCGAAGGTGGGCTGAAAATTCTAAGTCTTCAAAGGATAATGGGAAAACCGAGGGAGACAAGGCCGCTTTTGGCAGCTTTTTCTACAATGTATCAGCCGAGTTAAGACTTCCAAAATGAAGAATCCAGGCAAAAATTCCAATCTTCTTAAGGCTTTTTGGTTTCCATAAACTTTTGAAGAGGGGAGTATGAATAGGCTCTGAAATGTCAAGGACTTTCACCAAAGATTTCATTGAAAAATAGCCACCAAATTCTAGAGACCCAATCTTTCTATCCTCTCCAAAAGCTAAAACAAAAAGAGGGATGGTACTGAGAAGCTCTTCAAAATCTCTTGATTCATGTTCTGAAACCAATCCTCTAAACAAGAAACTCCAGAAACAAGTGGATAAGTCTAAAAAAGAGGCTATAGAACCCACACTCTTGTTGGATATAGCAAAGGGTCTTCTCATATAGCAAAGAGCCTTGAGAAGACTTCCTTAAGAGGCAAGTTAGAGACCCAAATGTCCTTCTTTCCTCCACTGGAAATCAAAAGTTGTCGTTTCAAAAAAATAAAAAAAATAAAAAGCTGCAATGTTCTTGGAGATCTCTTTTGTGTTTGGCCGGGGAACTCTCTTCTTTAGTTAAAAGACACTAGATTTGGCAAATCCATCCCACTCTCCACTCCTCTCCTCAAATGGATGGAGAACTACAAAATTATATATCATATGTTTGATCTTTAGGGTTTTGTTGCTATATATCATATGTTTCCACCTATCAATATCATGCCATGGACCTTTCGCCAAATTGATGCGTCTTGTTCCTGACTTATATACTCAAGCTCAGCTACCCAATATTTTGACTAACTTTGTTTTCATTCATCCCTCTCTAGAGAAAATTTCTACAGTTTCTCAATAGCCTTCGTAACCTTTCTTGGAACAAGAATGAGGAATAGGTAGTATGTGGGAATATTAGTAAGAGTAGCTTGTATGTGGGTCAAACGACCACCTTACGACACGTGTGCGGTGCCCCAATTCTGTAGCCTTTTCACAAACAAAAGAGTCATTGTTTTTGGATTTCCATTCAATGTAATCCAGATAGGTGGATGGCCAAGTTGAATCTGTAAGGGGATGCTAGTCTAGTTACTTCATCCTGTTACATACCAATAGTTAGGAAGCTGAAGACGCTTAAAAAATCTACACTAATTTGATAAGATTGGCCAGTGAATCAGCCCTATAGCGAGAAAAAAGAAGTGTCATTAACAAACCATAAGTGGGAGATAGAAAATACTTGCCCACTTTTCTTAAGGGTGAAACCTTCTATGAGACCCTTGTTTTCGGCCAATAACAGTCATATCTTAAAACAGTCCATGATTAGGAAAAAAAGAAAATGGGATTATAGGCCCCATGTCTAATCCTCTAGAAGCTTTAATCTTCCACATTCCCCTATGTGCATAGTGATTGAGAAGTTTATTTTTTTATTTTTTATGACAGAGAGTCAGAGCTTCGCTCCTCTAATACCTAGAGCACCACTGGCCTTTCCTTGGGCTAGAACAGTGGGATACATCAAAGGAGTGGAGAGACAATTGGGAGGTGCCTACAAATTAATGTTTACAAGCGGGTCTCGAACTTAGGACCTCAAGGGGAGTATACCCTCAAAACTGAAGCCTTCAACCAATTGCGCCACCCCTCGGGGATGATGACTGAGAAGTTGGCAATTGATAAGCAACTATGAATCCATTTCCTCCATACTAAGCAAAGAATTCTCAGTCTCCCATGTCAAAGGCCTTTTCTATGTCTAACTATAATATGATTCCTTTCTAACTTTTTCCTTTTCCTTTCCTTTATGAGTTCACATTGCATCAAGAATTTGTCTTTTAGCCACAAAAGTCGACTGATAAGCAGTGATAGTATAAGGCAAGATTGATTTCAACCTTTCTAAAGGACTCTAGCAATAATTTTATATAAGCACGTGGTAAGACTGATGGTAACTTTCTTTGTTGCAACGATCTTTGAGATAAGACAGATATAGGTCTCATTTAAACTCAAGTTGATGATTCCATTTCTAAAAAAATCATTGAACACAACCTTCAAGTGTTCCAAGAATTTGTAAAAAAATATGTTGTGAATCTGTCGGATCCTAGAGTTTTGTTGCTTCCCAATTCCTTCAAAGCTTTAAGTATCTCAATCTCTGTAAAACGAACCTCTAACGCTTTTTGGTCTATGGAGACAAGACTCATCTTTTTTCATAATCTTAATAAAAGCTTGTCCCTTTTTCCAAAAAAAAAAAAAAAAAAGCTACCATTGAAGTTAGTCATTAGTCTAAAAAGGAAGTATATTCTTGCATTTTTTGTGATATTGTTGCTATGGATCCTCCCTTTTTTAGTGAATAATGATCTTTATAGGAATGAGTTTTCAAATCTCATTGATGTTTCCTTTTGCATTGCTCAAATCCTTCATTTAGTTGTACTTATTTTGTCCTCAATGTTCATACCCATGTTATCTTCTAAAGCGAATTTTCTTGAACTCTTTTGATGTTAGAAAAAGATTCACAATTACAAACTGGAGTACTACTCCAAAAATCAAACCCTTTATTCTTGGCTCTGTTTCTATGGTTGGAGTTAGAGATGTCCACGGGGATGGGGGCGGGGATTCCCCATGGGGAAGTTGCGGGTATCGGGTTTCCCATGGGGAATTATTCCCCATTTAATTTTTTTTCCCATCTTGTTAATCTTAATATATATTGCAATTCCAATGTCAATCTAAGTAACAATACAGATAAAAATGGAAAATTTATATATGATACAATTTACATAAGCAAATGCTCGGAACAATCCCAACATTCCAATACCAAAAAAGCAAGCATTAACATAAAACACAATGACTTTAAAAAAAAAAAATTGAAAACACAGTGAAGAACCAAAATAGAAATTCTTGAAATAATAATCAATTCCAAATTTGTCTGAAATAAATTTTCAAAAAAAAAAAAAAAAAAAAAACTCCAGAAGATACCATATCCAGTTGATTTATCACAATTAAAATCTAAAAATTAAATTTGTAAACATTTTAATAAGTATTTTACATCAAGTTATTTGAATCATTAGCAATAAATGTTTTTTTATATCATAAAACCACATATATTTATCAAATATTTGTAAAAAATAATTAAAAAAATATATAAACGAGGCAGGGATCGGGGAAACGGGGATGGTGAATACATTCCCCGTCCTCGTCCCCATTTAGCTCAGGGAGAATTTTTCGCCTCCGCTCACTTCCCCATTCACCGTTTAAACGGGGAATCCTCGCCCCATTAGGGGCGGGTCCCCACGAGACTCTGACCCCGTGGTGAAAATGGACATCTCTAGTTGGAGTCCTCTTTTTCTTAGCTTCTCTGGTAACCGATTAAAGATTTCTTTCGTCAATCTTTCAATGATGACTCCAGAACTATTTGTGTGAGCAAGCTTCACACATCTGCTAGATGTTTGTGTCGATGTTTGGTTTGGCCAAAACGAGGAGACCGATGTCTTATCCATATCCCAATCGGTGAAGATAAGGAAGGATTATATGCCTTTCTACTATTCATAATTTATTTTCATCATACCATCCGAGCTTCCATACAACTCAACCTACAGTTGTATCTTTGCAAGTTCATCTACCACCTCGCCAGAATTTTAAGCCTAAGTTGAATGTTGATCCCTCCCTTGTCAAAACCCGAGATGACTTTCCCAAGCATCCAATCAAATCCTCATGTTCTTATTAGGTTCGAAAGCATAAGGAAATTCTTGATAGAGATTTCGACGGTCTATGGATTGTTCACAGGGTTGTTTTTGCATAATAGTTGGCACGATATCACAAAAAGATTGAAAGAGATTTTCAAATGCAATGTTGTGCTCAATCCCATGTTTGCGGATAAATCTTTAATCTCAATCTCTGGCCAGAACTTCTTTGATAAAGTTAGTGTCACTGGTAGATGGCAAGCTTATGGGGTCTTTCATTTAAAATTTGAGAAATGCGATTCTTCAAAGCATAGTACGCCTTCTTCCATTAAGGGATATGGGGGATGGCTATCGATTTCTAATTGCCTCTAGACTATTGGACTCGAAGTTCTTTTGAAGCAATTGGTATGCACTTTGGTAGGTCGGAGGAGATTAGTATGGAAACCATAAATCTTATCAATGTCTCAGAAGCTCGTATTAAAGTTAGGTGCAATTTATTCAGCTTTATGCCAGCAACCATTTAAGTTGCTCATTCACTTAGAGGAACTGTGTTCTTGCATTTTGGTGATATTGTGTCTTTAGATCCCCCACCTTTTGAGAAAGGCAATCTTTATTAAGGTTTTCTCCAATCCCCTCGACATATCAAGAATGAATGATGTTTTGAATGATTTGGGGCTTATTCTAGATGATACTAATCAACCAGCCTACCACCTTGCGGGAAACTAACCTTCCTCTTTGCTCTCAGAGAGAAATCTTTGCCCATGCTTCTCTGCAACAAAATGTAATTTATGTTTTCGATCCAGAGACCTTTGTTGCTTCCAACTCTCAACCCCCACCATTGATGAATTCGAGCAAGAGCTGGCGATCTTTGTATTGGTGCAATTAAATGTAAAAATGAAGCTTTGCTCGCCAAATAGGGTTGGAGATTTATTCATGAACCTGAGGCTTTATGGATAAAAGTTGTTTCTAGCATCCATGGTTTGGCTCCTTTTGAGTGGTTCACGCCTGGAAAATATCATTCTAGCTTAAGAAGTTCATGGCATAGAATTTTCAAAATTTGGAAAAAAAATATGAGCATTTTTCGATTTTAAAGTTGGGTAATGGGGCTCGTATCTCCTCTGGAATGATAAATGGGTACTGGAATCTCCTGTAACGGAGTCTTTTCCTCGGCTATTTATAGTATCAAATAGTAAGGATGGCTCGGTTGCATCTTTTTGGGACTTCATCACTTCCTCTTGTAACTTCTCCTTTAGGAGGTTGCTATTTGATGAAGAGGTAAATGATGTCAAGTTTCGGTCCCTTGAGAACAGTGCTATAGTATCTGTGAAATCCCTGGTTAAGCCAAATCTTCAATATATCCCCATGAATCTTTTCAAGAGCTTATGGAAGTCAAAAAGGCCCAAGAAAATTAATATACTCCCTTGGATTCTCCTTAATGATTGCATCAATACATCCAAAGTTCTATAGCGAAAACTGCTCAAAGCCATGCTAATACCCTTTATGTTGAAAGATGAAAATTCAAATTCTCTAATTCTTCAATTAATAATGAACCCAACAATGGGTTTAAATAGAGTACAAGAGATACCTAATTATAAAAGGAAAATATAATATCTAATCATAAAAGGAAAAGATGACTTAATCATAAAAGAAAAGGATAATACCTAATCATAAAAGGTAAAGATATAAAATAATATTTAATCTAATCCCAAAAGGAAAAATTAATTAAGAAATACTATTTTACTAAAATTAACATAAACCAACACTCCCCTCAAGCTGGATTGTATATGGAATACAAACTAAGCTTGGAGTTAAATTAATCGGAGTTGGTCTTTGGATGATGATGCGCCAATTAGGATGATGATAATACTGATGTCATGGTCAATTGGGAATACTGATGTCAGGACCAATTAAGAATGCTGATGCCAGGACCAATTGGGAATGCTGATGCCAGGACCAATTGGGAATGCTGATGCCAGGACCAATTGGGAATGCTGATGCCAGGACCAATAGGAAATGCTGATGCCATGACCAATTGGAAATGCTGATGTCAGGACCAATTGAGAATACTAATGTCATGAATACTGATGCCAGAGCCGCCAGGGCCAATCGGGAATGCTGCCAGGACCAATCGAGAATGCTTCCAGGACCAATCGGGAATGCTTCCAAGACCAATCGGGAATGCTGGAGAAGACCAATCGAGAATGCTGGACAGGACCAATCGGGAAAAAAGGTTTGGTGCCGGGATGATTCTTCCAGTTGCGGGCGGTTCATTGACACCTTTGAAGGGAGAAATTTTGGCTCTTTTTTTAAAAAAAATGAATCAAGAACATAGAGAAGAAAGAAGAAGATAAAGATGGAGAATAGAGAGAAAATTCCTTTAAAGGATTTTGTAGAGAAAAAAAGTTTTGAAAAGAGGGTACAAGATTGGTAGTAAGATTTCGGATTTTCTAGGGTTTTGAGGTGAGAAAAAGGATATAGAGGTTTCGAGGAGAAACCTTTTTTTTTTCCTAAAAGAGGAAGAAGATCATGAAGTAGGAAAAAGTTTTTAGAAAAAGAGAAAGAAGGTGATGAAAAAGAACGTAAGGGCGAGGACTAGAGGAAAAGTTTACCCGGATCGAAAGGAAAAATTTGATACTCTGATACCATGGTGAACGATGAAAATTCAAATTCTCTAATTCTTCAATTAACAATGAACCCAACAATGGGTTTAAATAGAGTAAAAGAGATACCTAATTATAAAAGTAAAATATAATATCTAATCATAAAAGGAAAAGATGACTTAATCATAAAAGGAAAGGATAATACCTAATCATAAAAGGTAAAGATATAAAATAATATTTAATCTAATCCTAAAAAGAAAAATTAATTAAGAAATACTATTTTACTAAAATTAACATAAACCAACACTTTATTTGCCAACTCTGTTGGTCTTCATCAGAATCGTACAGACATCTGATGTTTTTCTGTAGCTTTTCGAGTTCAAGTTAGGCTAAATTGTTTGGTATTTTTAGCGATGCTTGGGTCTTCTCTAATGACTCCAGAGCAAATACTTTGAGCCTTATTGCCTCGCATCTTGCTAAGAAAGGTCGTATGCTTTGGGTTAATGTTGTTAAGGCTTTTATCTATGAGCTATGGTGGAAAAGAAATCAGAGAATCTTTCAAAATGTGCACCTTCCTTGGTTGTCAAGATTTGAATCTTCAAGGTTCAAAGTTTCCTCGAGGTGGGCTGAGTCCAATGATTTCGCCGGCTTTCATTCTCAAAATATTATCACTGATTGGGGAGTGTTTCTTTATTTGTTTTCTCTGTTCTAGTTTGACTAGTGTTATCTGTTTTTGTTCTTCGTTTTGCTTTTCTCTGGTCATTTTTGGACTCATCTTTAATTTTGCTTTTTATCTGGTCGTAAAATCTTTGTTTTTGCTTCTTCTTTTCTCTTAGTTTTTTTTTTTTGAAATGTTCTATACTCTTAGTTTTTGTTTCTTAAAGAGCTTTGCCTCTAAACACACATGGAAGCGCAAATTCAAACCTATAACCTTTTACTTTGATATACATGCCCCTTACACAATTGAGATATTAATTATTAGAATTACAAGATAGTTTACTTACAATGGATCTATTAAAGGTGCCAAACTCGAAACATTGTCTGAAGAAGATGGAAAAAAATGATCAAAGAGCTGGTGCTCAAGCTGACACACCTACAATTGATAGTAATAAGAAAACATGTGAAATCGGTGCTTAATCCAAAGAAGTGATCTATTTACATTTATAAAATATTACTTAAAGTCGAAATGATTGAAGTTTTAAAAAACTTGAGAAAGTATAGACGAAATGATTGAAGTTTTAAAAAACTTGAGAAAGTATAGTCCGTCTAGCACTATTTTTCTCCTAAACCTCTTATTGCATTAGGGGTGTACATGGGTTGGGTTGAGGGAAATGTTTGGACCAACCCAAAAATTCGGGTTGGCCACTTTTCCAACCCAACCATTGTATTTTCAGGTTGTGTTGGGTTGAGCCATCAGGTTCATCAATATATTACAAATATAAATATCTTTTACCAAATTAGTCATACATTGTACATGTCATAAATAAAAAACAATCTCTAACCATTATCATATCAATGTAATGAAATGGATATAAATATTAAATATGCAAGATATCGAATCAAAAGTCACTCGCCACATTAGTCCTACATTCATGGTTTATATAGAACATAACAAAAACATTTGTCTTTCATAAAGCAAATAGATGACATAATTCGACTTCCATCAAACAAATAGATAATTAAAATCAACAAAAATAGATGACATAATTTGACTATATATTTATATCATGATATAAATATTCTAAAGACTTAAAAATATTTTAAAGAAAATGGAAAAATAAAGTCTAAATATAATAATTAAATAAAATAAATATAGGCATATATATATAGGTAAAAAAAATTATTTTTTAAACTTAATAATCAATTCGAGTTAGTCAGGTTAGCTCGGGTTAATTTTAGATCAACCCATGACCCAACCCAACCCAACTCATAAAATTTTTATTAATTTGAACCCAACCCAAAAATGATTTTAACATAACCCGTCAAATTGTGTTAGGTTGATTCGGGTTATTTGAACACTCCTATTAAGTATGTTGATCAGAGGAAGGGGCAGAGAGAGAATGGAAAAGGAAAGTTAGTTATGCGATAGCTTTTTTAGAATGAGGGCAGGGCACTCTGAGTGGGTCCATAAAATATTTTCTGTTACAAGATAGATGTAAAAATTCAAACACATCTCCAAGGACTCCACAGCATATTAAAGCAATGGTAATCTGAATAATGACTTTTACTATATTAGCAAAGAGCATCTCAACTTTAAGTATCAATAAAGTGGCCCCTCTTGAGCTGAAGTTAATCTAAAAACTTCTAATTCTTCTCTCATTGAATCTTAGCCTTGCCACTAAAAACTGACTTGATTGAGTTTTTGAATTCAACAACATTTGGGACTTGAACTCATAACCAACTGCTTACTATTTGATACATGATACTACACCTTTTGGAAACTAACTTGATCGAGTTTGCAAGTTCTTTGTTTTAATAACCAAACTTTTTATGTTCCATTGTAATTATTCTTAGTAGTCTTTGCATGTTTTATTCCCGTGCTTCTGCACTCCTTTTTGGGGTTTAAATCTCAAGAGAAGTAGTCTCTTTTCATTACATCAATGTGTAAGAAACCATTAGTAATAACCAACTAACTGTACAAGAGGAAACCTAACTTTTATGTATTTAATGCCAATTAAATGCAAAATTATATATACATATATATATATATATATATATATATATATATATATGTGTGTGTGTATATATATATATATATTTACCTGCATCAAATATGCACATCCAGATCTAGTCAATGATGGGAGAGCCTCCTTCTTAGCGAACTCAGATATCCGTTGATGCACTATGTTTTTTATCTAAATATATTCAATGTGAAAAGAATAAGGCCCACATCACCATCTATCCACAGTGTACAGTGTAGATGAATAACTAAATGTTGAGCTCACCAGGGAGAGTCGTTGCTCACAGTACAGTCTATGGCATTCTGCAAGGATCTCAATATATTCCTTCCTTGTTGATCTGCTCTCAATTTCTTCCAGCACAGGTTTGAGCTACATAACTACGACATTTAATCATGTATACTAAAAGAAGTCGTCCAGCTATAATGTTTGCAAGCAGTGTCTTAAAAAGCGCACAAAGGCGAGGGATTTAATTTCGAGGCGCACCATGTATAAAAAAATATTTAAAATATATATTTCCTTAAATATTTTCTCCTATTCCTAAATTTAAGTAGTATAATCATGTAATTTTATTGAATTTCCACTCTAAAGAAATCAACTCTTTCAATTGTAATTTAGGGACACGGGACAGTAAATAACATTGTTAACTTCAAAGTAAAAAATACCCCAGTCAAATCTGTAAAACAAAATGCCAAGTCTAACAAAAACGTTGAAAACATTTACTGATGATTTTTTTTTTCTTTGTTTCAAAATTAATACATTAAATAAAGTTTATAAAAAATACATTTAATTGAAAAAAACTGAAGAAAGCAATAATCCGATGTTTAAAAATAAAGTACTAAAGTTTAATATTTTGAAGAATGTGAAAAATCTCTTAAGCATACTCAAAAATTAAAATTATTTTAATAACATTTATTTGATTTCCAGATTTCAAGATATCCAACTTTTAATAATCTATTTTTTCATCTATTTTTTTAACTTTTTAGACTCTTCCCATGGTTGTCGAAGCTTCATAGTCGTTTTGGGAGGGCGAACGAAATTATTAAAAAAAAAAAAAAAAAAAACTGAAACCTGCTCCTTAGGAAGCACACTGCACCTTCTTGAGGCAAAGCCCCAAGGCCGCGCCCCACGCCTTTGTTCGCCTGGGGTGCCTTTTAGAACACTGTTTGCAAGGGTTTCTAAATTTTTAGTCCATGCGGACGGTTGACATCTTGTTTTAGAACTTAGAAGTATATATGCAAAAAAAAATTAGGGAAGTATAGATTGACATGATATTTCATTGCAAATATAAATAGGATCATTACCTCATCTGCAGCTGCCTCAAATCGCACATAAATAAAAGAAGCTTCTACACCCTCGGAAACAACAGTATTACTGCTGCTACTACGCATAGCTGCCTGAACCTGGTAAAGAAAACAACCGAATTCACAAGGATTGTGTCTGATCATGCATGTATGAATCAGATATGTGCTTATAGATAATCAATGGACAAGAATTATTTTAATTCACCTGAGAAGAAGCACTTTTGAGAATAGAAACAACATGAAAACGAATCATACCAAGTGCCCGAGACTGTAAAAAGATAAAATATAGAGTTAACAAGATGTACATGGCTATCTCTTTCCAAAACAAATGTGTATATATGTACATGACTATCATAAGAGCAGCAAAAGATGGGCAAATGTGAATGGCTGACAAGTAAACTGATATAATAGTGTCAGCTAAGAATTAAAAATAAAGTTTTCTTTTCTTATTTTTACAAGTGGATAGTAAATATTATTTGCCAGGGAGCTCAATTTGCATGGGGTTAAAAGATGGTGCACGAGCAAAACAAGTGCAACTTTTTTACCTCTCGTTGTCCATTTTTTTCATCCCATCATTAATACTCTTTGCTTTTGTTATTTATCAAGTTGCATAAGCAGAGTCAAGTAATTGTTACATATCTAACCCTGGTCTCTAATTTCTAGTAATCATCCTAGTGAATTATGGGAAGGGAAAAACATCAGATCAATCTACATTAAAACACCTGGAGTTGTCGAAATTTGAGCAAATAAACGCTGGATTCAGCATATTGGGGATTACTTTCAGCAAATCTGAAGAAAACAAAAGAAAACTTCAAATTGTCACACTATTAACTTAAGTAAAGCAAGGATCTTTTTTTAATAAGAAACAAAGATGTAATAATTACAAAAGAAGGCAGAGCCTAAGGGGAGAGGGGTGAGGCCCCCTCTGCACTATACAAGCAAAGCCTCCCAACAATGAATGACAATATAAGTAAAGGAAATATCTCATTTGAGCACTTACAATATGCAATCATCGAGTCGTTTCAACATGGGAAGAAAGTTTTCATTTCCAACACTCATGTTTGGAGAATAGAAGATGGCCGTAATCTGGAAACGATTAGCAAACGTGAAGAAAGAACTAAGGAATAATCTAAAATACATTATCCATGGTAAAGAATGGAAATTTATTCTAATGTTGCTTGATTTGTAGTACAGAAGCTATTGTTGCAAACACAATTATTTTGTTGAAACAAGAAACAAACTTTACATTAAAAGACACTTGCCGAGCAAAGTCCTGATGAGAAACGAGTTTTCTTCACACTCTCAACCACCTCTCACAGAATTGGGATGCATCTTCGTCTCCCATTTCCCTTTATGCCAGTTTTGTTGGAGTTTCCTCCATATGCGTCTTCCTCTTCACACTCAAGGCGCGTGTCTGGCGTGCCTGAGGGCCTCATACGATAGGCATGTAAAGCGCGCGCCTTATGATGCACGTTGCGCCTTCCTCAGGCGAAGCGCCAAGGTTGCACCTTGAGCCTTTGTGCACCTAAGGCGCGCGCTGGAGCGCCTTTTAAAACACTACTTGAGAGTTGGAGTTTTTTTATTTACCGTGTTATCTTATTGTAAAAACTGGCTTAGAACCTGACCTAAAATCTTGCAACACTTTCATCTTATCAATGAAAATGTTTTCGTTTCCTTAAAAAAAAAAAAGTGGCAAATACCATAGGCTGCTAATTTTCAAGGAGAACCAATAAGACCAAATAGATCACCTCCAGGTAAGAAAATTGGGCCCTTATCAGCATATAGGGCATTGATTACGACGTTAGAATTGAAGATCTTCGAAAGAAAAGCGAGGATGTCATACCAATCAATGTGAGCAAAGAGTTTGGTCACAATCCGTAAATGCTCAAAATCAAGGTCCAAGACCTCAGAGTTTCTTTTAACCCAATAAGAGATATTGAAATCGCCCTAGTTGGGTTTGTCAATGGAAAGAGTACTAAGAGAAGCTATTGGATCTTTATTCATAACTGGGTTTAGAGAATTTGTTGTAGGAGATGTGGGGTGAGAAGAAGGGTTATTCATAATGAAACATTGGTTATAAGGAGTGACTTAATTAATCAAATGAGAAAATTAAAAGACTTCACTCCTATCTTCCTACCTTCATTGAGTACAATCTAGAAAAAATGTGGAAACTCCTCGATTAAACCAAAACAACAACAACGCTAAATCAAAACTTCCTAATTCGAGACAATGTCTTGGATGTAATAACCAATGAACAAAGGTGATAACCGTCTTTTCAAGGCCATCGCCTTTCCTCTCCTATGGCCATCGCCTTGTACATAGGGGGTAGTTGCGCCTCTAAGAAAGCCAAGGCGAGCACCTTCAATCAGGCCCTCGCATTTCCTTACCATTTTGCGCCCAGCATCGCCTTCGCCTCATCCAAGGCGCGCCGTGTTAAAGTTTTATTTATTTATCAATATGCTAAGTTTAATACCCACAAAAATAGTTTTATTTATTTGTTGCGCCTCTCTTCACTCGAGCCTTGCCTTTTATCGCCTCTCGTTTTGAGGCGATTGAGGAAAGTATCGCCTTGCACCATGCCTTGCGCTTTTAAAACACCGGATGATAAAGAGCACTAAGATGAGGCTTTGAGCTTTGGTTGATCAAAACGTGCCTTCCAAGAGTGATGAGAGTTCAGAAAAATCCTTTCCCACCATAATTCATATAAGATGGATTTCACTGAATTTTTCCACGAAAGGTGAGCTCTTTTAGGTAGCTTTAGATATGCAAGCCTTCCAAAAGCTTCATAATTCAACAGTATACAAGGTATTTAGCATTATCATTGGCTTTTCAAAGGCCCGTAGATAGATGAAGGCCCGAAGTACCAACCATAATCGTACAGAAGGTGTGGGAATATTTCACCCCATCTAGTTTTTCTCGCCAGAATTTTCTGTAGAGTCTGTCGGACTTCTCGCCAAAAATATGTGATCTCTTTTCTCATGACTCTAGATTTTTCTACATAATGGCTCCTCTATCTTTAGGAGGGGCTGTGCATCTTCGCTAAAGTGTGCAAGGCTTATCACCCCAATGGAGAAGGCATTCTACACTTTAATCTAATGTAAGGACTTCTTAGATTGAGGAAATGTCCTACACCAGAACAAAACTTGGCTTGTACCATCGGAATCCACAAAGCAGTTAAGTGTTAATAACTCTGAGCCATTGAGTATGAAGGTTCTACTTTTTGTTGAATGCATCCTCCATCAAATCTCTGATGTGTAAGGCTTCACTTGAAGAATGCGTCCTACACCAGGCTTTGTTGTTGAGGTACAAACCCTTTAGTCTTATGCAACCATTCATCCTCTCTAATGAAAAGTAAGTTCTTTCTTTTCTTCCACAAAAAGAATGAGAAAAAAGGGGGAAAATGATTTGTCACGACTAAAATGTTGGGAAAGAATTTTCTAGTGTAGTTTGAGAATCTGAACAAGAGTACAACATTCATATCAAAATATTTATGTCAAAAGTCAAACCCTACATTCTCCAACTCATTAAAGTAGTTGAGCTTATTGCGAAGTGCTTCAGCGAATTCAATCAGTCTCTGCTTCTCCATGACCTACAATCAAGAAGATTTAACAAACAAATAAAAATCATACTTTCAGATGCCAAAGTTGTTGATTATTCAAACACTTGATACTATTGCATACAAAACATTGCCCTCCACTTAGAACCAAACAAGGAAAATAAAGTTAGCACGAGCCTCTAATCTCTCTCTTTTACATCTTACTTTTTCCCTTTTTATGCTAGGAAATAATGATCCTTACATTTATAACATGCTTAGTACAAAAGTAACAGAGAAGAATTCTCTCTCAGATTAAAAAAAAAAGCATCCAATGGACTTAAATCATAATAGAAGGATTATTAAAACAACAGGCATTGAAACTTTTTTTCATATAACAAGAAATCGAAGCTTTGCCCCACAACAAACTCGGGGGCACCTATGCCCGGACCTGAGAGACAACAAGGAATTTTACAATTAAGCTCACTCGTGGATTTCAAACCTGGAACCTCTTGGAACACCAAACCTCTACCAACAAGGTCACCCCTAGGAGACTTAATGAATATGATACGATACACACCAACATCGATCTAGAGACCAAAAAATTATCTACCTCACAACTGTCCATATTTGTATAGTTCTCTAATTCTTTTTTCTAAGAAAGAAAGTTTTCATTGAGCAAGATGAACGAACATACAATTGCATAAAAAAATTTAAAAAATAATATTAAAAAAAGGCCCTAACAAGAATGTCCCAAGAAAATATATAAAGGGTCCCCAATCCCACAATATCAAGCCAAGACCATAATTACTAAAAGGTCTTGTGATAGAAATAGAATCCCACGTAGAAGTATTAAACCTAACCACTTCTCAAAGCTCATCACATGACTACTCTAGATCTCTAAAAATCGTATTGTTCCTACGAATCCTAAAGCATTTCCTCAATCGAAGCAAAACAATCATCATCCCATGCCAAACTAACAACAAAGGAGGACAACCATTTGGCGAACTAAACAAAATGCCAATCCCACAACAAGTGATGAAGATCCTCAGCCTAACGCATGCACAAAATCATCAGTGCGCAAACAACATTGAAAAAGAATGTCTCTAAAACGGTCCATGGTGTTAATTCTTCCATGTAAGACCTATCAAGCAAAAAACTTAACCTTTCAGATAGAGTTAACTATCATGGGTTGCTCCAGTGGTCAAAAAAGGTCTTCACAAAATAAAAGGTGATGGGTTCAATCCCTGATAGTCACCTACCTAGGAATTAATTTCCTGCGGATTTTCTTGATAACCAAAAGTTGTAGGGCAAGGCGGTATGTCCCATAAGAAAATTCAAGATGCATGTAAGTTGCTCATACACTCACAAATATCAAAAAATAGTCAAAAGAGTTTCCTTACCCAAAATCAAGCTAACACCTTAAACCTTAACTGCCTAACTCAATCGACTTGACCACAACCTCCCACTTGACAAAGTGGGAACTTTTCCCCTCATCCACTCCTTCTCACATGAAGTTTTTTTTCTTAAACAAGAAACAAGATTTTTTTTTTTTTTTTTTTTTTTTGATATTTGTGACTGCACGGGCCAACTTGCGCACACCTCGACTAATGTCACGAGACATACTGTCTCACCCTACAAGATTTTTATTAAGAGAACGAAAAGAAGCAAGAGCTTCAAATACAAACCTAAAAAAGAGGGAGAAAACAAGAGATACAAAAACAAGAGACCAAAACCCAAAACAAGGCAAAAGAGCTAAAAGAAATAACAAAAGGTCAAACAAAACAATAGGAGATCTGAGATTCCAAACATGGAAAAACAAAGATAAATATGGGAGAAAAAAAATGCCAAAAATCTTCGAGCTTTAATCATCAGGGACTAAAACAGCTACAAACAACAATATTTTTCTTTTTGGCATGATGTTGCCTTTACTTTATGTTTTTAATTGCTTTCTTTTGCTCCTTGTGGAGCTTGTATCCGTGAGCAATAGCCTCTTTTCATTTATCAATGAAAAGTATTGTTTCTTGTTTTTTTTAAAAAAATAAAGTTCAAGGAAACTATATAGGTTCTAGAAATATGATGCTATAATATAGTGGCAAATACATATTGACAAATGAAACATCATAAAACAATAAAGATCAAATTCACACCAGTCTATCACATGCATCATGAAGTGTTCTAGTCTTTGTTGCTACAGCATCATGTTGCATTTGTAATTCATTAAATAAGTCCAACGTATCATCTACCTGAATGAGAAGAAAAAAAAACACAAAAAGTTGGATACTTCAATTAATTTATGAAAATAGTTCATTGTCAAGCAACAACAAATATAAAAATATAAAAATCTTTGATGGAATGTTAAACAAATTAGAATATTATTGTTGAGTTTCATACATGGTTTGTTATGTTATAACCAGAAATTGAAACTTCGCTCCATTACGTACTTGAGGGTAGGCGCGCTTGACCTAAACTTGAGAGACAACAAGAGATTTTACAATTAAGTTCACTCCTAGATTTCGAACCTAAAACCTCCAAGGAAGCATACCTTACAGACCCCAAGCCTCAACCAACGATGCCACCTCTTGGGGACATTAATATTTTGACAATTGATATCCAATTTGACTCATTTCATCCTTAACTTTCACCATTATCCTAATAAAAATGTATAAAAGTTTTAGGTAATGATGCACTAACCAAACTTGACCACACAAACATCAAGCTAAAATAGCCTAACAGTCACTATCATCTTTTTTCTCTACGACTTTTAGCTATTACCTCTGCAACTTGTTGCAACCTTCCATTGCCATCTCTATTTATCAGCATCTAAAGATAGCAATCATATTTTATGATCTTGTAAATTCTATACTCAATGTTGGTGTAGGCAGCTGGTTTGGTTCAATCTTCCTTGGGTATTCTCAGACAATGCAAAGCAAAACTTCTCGTAAATTCCCAATTGCAAAACTTCCTCTTCATTATATCTGTAGATTTAGAGGAGGTGTCGAGATCTCCCTTAACCATTCTTTGAATCCATACCAATTAGAAGAGTATTGCCCTTCTCTCATTCCTCGTTCTTTGCAGCAACAACACACATCCCCTCAAGCACCTTCATATTCATTCACCCCATCCTTTTTCCTTGCTTTGATTGAAGCTTCCTCATCTGATCCACTTAAGTCACCCGTAGACGCCTTGGACGTTCATTCTACTCCCTATGAAGACAATGACACTGAATTTGTCTTCAGTGTAAACTCAATAGATTTATCTTTGTATCATCTTGAAGCTCAGGAAAATGGTACAATTGAGGAGTTTTTCCACCTAATCTGGGAGCTTTTCTAGATAATCTTCCAGCCATGAATGGCGAAGTTCCAGAGATTTTCTCTGAAATTGTGAAGATTAGTGATATTAAGCTTAATACTATCCTTCCTCCCAAAAACCAGCTCATCAACATGGAAGTCTTGTTGTGGATCAATATAGGGTGGAGGGTTTTCTATCTAAGAGTCGTTACTGGATTAGTTGCAAAAGAAGCAAGATGTTTGGATTCTTTTCTCCTTGTTGTGTGGAGATTGGTCTGTTATTTGCTTTGGGATGGCCTTAAAGTCAGTAATTTCAACCATTTGATATATATGGATGGGAATTTCCATAGTCATGGATTAGTATGTCAAGAGTTTGGGATCGATTCTGGCCATGCCCACTCTCAAAAGTGTGGTATAAAAGTCTTATAGCGTGCTTGATGTCAAGAGTTTATGATTCTTACTCTCCAAAGGATTTTTTTATGGGTGGTTTGTAGATGATCCTCCAGCCATGAATGTCGAAGTGCTAGAAAAAATCTTAGAAATTGTGAAGATTAGTGAGTGGTATTAAGCTTAAAGCTATTCCTCCTCACAAAAACTAGCTCAAGAGCATGTAAGTCTTAATGTGGATCAATATAGGGTGGAGGGTTTTCTATCTAAGAGTAGTTACTGGATTTGTTGGAAGCTAGATGTTTGGTTTCTTCTCCTTGTTGTGTGGAGATTGCTCATTATTTCCTTTGGGATGGCCCTGAGATCAGTAATTTGATCCATTTGATATATGTGGATGGGGATTTCAATAGTCGTGAATTAGTATGTCAAGAGTTTGGGATCGGTACAAGCCATGCCCCCTGACAAAAGTTTATGATTCTTGCTCTCGAATGGATTTTGCGATGGTTGGTTCGCATAAACTAGTCTTGGAGATGATTGCTACTGGCTCTCAAGATAGAAAATCAAATCGTCTACTCCTTGCCCCTATATGGCTACCAAATTCCACTCAGCATTATTTTCAATCTGAGGTGTTTATTATTCCTATAACTAGTCTTTCGTGTTTTTATTTGCTTTTCTATTTTATCTAGGACCTTCTTCTTGGGATTTTTCTTTTCTTTTTTTTCTTTTTTTGTATTCTTCATGTTTTCTTTCAGCTTTTCTCAATGAAGTTACGGTTTCTCTAAAAAAAATCTTCCATGTTGACTGAGAAAAAATATTAGCAATTACCTGGCTAAGTATATCATCACATGTCCGTATGCGGCCTGTTAAAGAGTTTAAGTACTGGTGGTATTTCTCCTCTGTCTAAAAAATGGAATAGAATGTTGAACAATAACATTGTCATGAGCTCACAAGATAAATTAGAGAAACTATTAAATTCGTACTAACCTCAGATTTCATTGCTGATTCAAGATCAGAAAACCATTTGTAAAACTACAGGAGATGCATTAGGAAGAGTGAAAATTTAGTGGTATAGCTTCAACAAAACCAGACAATCATAAAGTAAAATAGATTTATGAGTTTATGACAAAGAAGACAACAAGACAAGGTAGATTACCTGATTGGTATTGACCAAAACTGCTTCAATAGCATGAGAATCGTCGTTGGTGGTGTCCTTAACTGAAATAAACAAGGCATTTTCTTTACCGCCAATAGGATCTTGTGCCTACAATAATATTCAATAGGAAGGTGTAATTATGAAGCTTTTGCTCTCTAAAAACAAGGTACAAATTGATATCCCACCAGATCCAAGGGAAATGGGCGCTCAGCAACAGCATGACAGAGCGTCGCAATCGCCGCTTGCTGTTGCTCTGTCAGAGGGGCATTCTGAAGACACATAAATCAAAACAAAATGCATCAACAGAAGCAGATCTCATCGCAATAAAGTGAGATCGTGAAGCAGGATTTGAACAAGAGTGAGAAATCGGATACCTGTTCCCATGTAGAAGCAAAATTGTAGCCCTTGGAAATTGCACCAGACTTTGCTAAATCAAGAGGAGCGGCCTTGGCAGCCATGGAGGTTGACTCGTTTGTTAACCCTACACTCACAAACTCTAGGACTCCAAAAAAATATATTTCTCGTAAAGAACATTTCTCATAAAAAAACCAGAATAACAAGTAGGCAATAATCAACTTCAGAGTTTATTTTTCTAAATATTGATTTGTAATCAATCTGACCTTCAGAAGAATAAAAAATGGCGTTCGTATCGTTTTCGAGGAGTAAGGAATCGTCTTCTGGTCGGTTGTCGGAGAGAATCGTCTTCAATTAAGAAGAATCACAGAAAGAAAACCAAAGCCATGGCCGATTTCCATATAGAAGTTCAAGATTAATATTTCGAAATCGATGAATCCGACCGAATCAAGCGGAAGAAATCTCGATTCTGTCGCGATCGCCGCTGCAGAAGACGGAATACACCAAATTGAAACCAAAAAATCAGCCAAACGCGGCGGCGATAGCAGCGGAGGACATCACCGGCGGCCGTGGGTAAAAGATGGATCGAAAACGAAAATCTAAAATCAAAAGAAATCTAAATTTAAATGTTGCAGAAGGAGAAGAACGAAAGAAAAGGCGGCTTTTTCTATTTGCTTTTTGTAACAATCGGTTCGGTTCGGTTTGGTTTGGTCGGTTTTTGGATTTTCTTTTCACACCGGCTCAACACCAAAATCCAATCACACCGTTTTTCACCCTTATATAGATGAGCCACAAAGTGATCATCATATCCCTACTCCCAGTTATCGCTCTGCTACACCCATTAACATCTTTCCAGTGATTCATGGCAGCTTCAGCGTTGCTTACGTTTCATTTCCCTCGCCTCGCCCGCCATTTTCCATTCAATTCCTCCTCCGTTTCTTTTCTCACCCTCGCATTTCGCCGGAAACCACCGCCTCGCCGCCATCTCCAATTCGCCCGCAATTGCACATCCAGGAGGTCCTTCGTTACTGCCGCTTCAAGTTCTCAAGGTTTGATGCATTCCATGTTGTTGAATTTTTGGGGGGGTTTGCGCAACTGGGATCAGGGTCATTGTTAATTTTTTGAACTGATGGAAAATGGGTTGCTTTTGAATTATATGAACTCATTTTATGTTATATTGTCGAGTAATCAAGTGGGGTTGTTGAGCTCTTCTTGGTAATTAGAACAATTTTCGTGCTTGTGGTGAATGTTGAATTACACAAAAGTTTAAGCTCATGGTTTGAGTTAAGTTTAATTGTATTAACTAATACTCCTCTATTTGTAGGTTTTAAAATTTGATAAATGCCTGAATTCAATTTTAATTGCGTACAAAATGACTCGGTAGAGGTTTGACTTTCTGCTATGATAGCATGTTGAATTATGTTAAATCACCAATCAATTCAAAAAGTTAAGCCGATT
Organism: Sechiopsis laciniata; assembly: GCA_037833695.1. Classification (NCBI taxonomy): domain Eukaryota; kingdom Viridiplantae; phylum Streptophyta; class Magnoliopsida; order Cucurbitales; family Cucurbitaceae; genus Sechiopsis; species Sechiopsis laciniata. The sequence goes on along the minus strand of JBBMKA010000026.1, from coordinate 9,955,481 downwards.
GGTCGTGATAAATTTAATTGTATCAACCAACACTCCCGTTACTTGCGGGCTTTGAAATTGGAGAAATACTGGAATTCAGGGGCTCGAACTAGGACTTTCTTTTTTGATATTATGTTGAATTGTGTTAAATCATCAATCAGCCCAAAAGTTTTTTTTTTTTTTTTTGTAACTGTCCGGACCAGCTTCCGTGCACCTCGACTAATGTCACGGGACATACCGCCTGATCCTACAACATTTTGATGCCAAGGAAACCTATAGAAAATTAAAAAGCTTAAGTCGATGGGTTGAGTTAAATTTAATTATATCAACCAACACTAAAGTTGTTTTCCATTTGATATTGTGTAGACTGGAGAAATGGTGTTGGTGCCGTCGATGAAAGATATGATGTTATAGTTGTAGGAGGAGGGCATGCTGGCTGTGAAGCTGCAATTGCATCTGCTCGTTTAGGAGCTAAAACTCTTCTTCTGACACTCAATATCGATCGAATTGCTTGGCAGGTTGGGGTTCAAACTCTTATTTTGACATTTTCAGTTTTAATTCGATGTCAATTGGGTTGATTTGAGAAGCTGACTTCTAAATGCACATATATGGAGCTAATTGGTAATAACTATTAAGTTAAGCTTTTGTATAATTGGTAATATATATACATATAGGGAGCAACCAAAGAATTCAAGCACCTCGGCAAGCGGAAACCCTCTTGATGACATAGGTTTAGGGCACAATATATTAATTTTTATATTAATTTTTATTTCCCTTGTTTTATATTATAAGAAACAAGGAGAATGTGATTCTCAAGGGGCAACCTCGTTGGTAGAGTGAGGTCTACAACGTATGCTCGAGTGGAGGTTTCAAGTTCAAAACATAGGAGTGATCTTAATTGTAAAATCCCTTGTTATCTTTTAGATCCGGGCCTTGGGATGGGCACGAATGCCTCGGATATATAGTGGGTCGAAGCTTTGATTCTCAGGAAGAATGTGGAGTTACAATAAAATATCTCCAACTAGTCAATAAAACTGGAAGAGAATTATTACAAAAATATATAGATTTTAAAAAGGGTTTTAAAAAGGGAATTTTGCGCGTATAATAAAAAATGGCAAAATATTTCTATCTATAACACAAAATCAAAACTAATTGATTTGTAGCAAGAAATCCAAATTGAGTGTTATCACCAATAGAATTCAATCAGTGATAGAATTCAATTAGTGATAAAGTTCTATCATTGGTTCAGTTCTATCACTGATAGAATTCAATCAGTCATAGACTCATTCTATCACTGGTTGAGTTCTATCACAGATAGAAATCAATGTGCTATAGATGAATTATTTTAGAAACTATGCTGCAAATATACTATAAGAGGTAAAATGTACTGGGTAAATTCCCTTTTAAAAACCTAAAAGACTAGCAGGAAAACGTGGTTAACCTTAAAGTTTGATTTCAGCCTTGCAATCCGGCAGTAGGTGGGCCAGCAAAGTCTCAACTTGTGCATGAAGTGGATGCACTCGGTGGTGAGATTGGTAAGGTTGCTGACAGGTAATGTTATGCCAACCTCCTATATTTCTTAGTTCCTTTGCATGCTGTTCTTCACATATTCTCATAAGGAGCATTATAGTTCATTCTTACGATATTTAGATTTCTTTTTAATTTAAAAATATTTAGTGGCGAGGAGTTTCGAACCTATAATATAACCACCTATAATATAACCTCTTGATTACTGTATCGTACATGATGCCACTGGAGCTATGCTTCTTTTGGCTCTCACGATATTTAGATTAGAATGACTACTAATATAATGGATTGGTTCTTGGCATCTACGCATACTTACCTTCGTCCTATCTGTGCGGCATGCATGACCATCCTTTTTAAAGCATGACTGCCATTCCACCTAGAACTTTTTTTCTTCAACGAGAGAACAATGAGGGCATATAAATTCTTAGTTTTGTTAAATAAATTCCTCATCCTTTTCTCTCTCACAAACTCACTAACACACATTAGAACTATGCCTCATATCTCACGTGTCATTTTATTTCTTGTTTATTATTCCTTTTCTGTTTCTTCTTCTCTTGAAATGATCTTATTCATATCACATATATTGGTATCATACTCAAGTCAATTTTATTCAGATGCTATCTACAAAAGCGTGTACTCAATGTCTCTAGAGGCCCTGCTGTGCGGGCATTGCGTGCTCAAACGGACAAAAGAGAGTATGCACTTCAAATGAAAAATATTGTGGAAAGGCAAGTTTCTTGAGTTTTGTTGCCCTATTAATATATTACTCTACCTTGCAACCATCTAATCTTTTAAGTGATTACCGTAAATTTCAGCATCCTTTGGTTGATTGTGATCTATAATGTTATCTAGGGATTGAATAATGATGGGTTTCTCTCCTTTGGTTGATTGTGATCTATAATAGTATCTAGGGATTAAATTTCAGATTCCAAGTTGAATGTTATCCCAGGCTTTTGCTATCTCTATCTGTGCCTTTTCCTTTCTTTTCGGTTTTTTCTTTTGTCCACCTCTTTTTCTGTTTTTTTGCTTGTCTTTTCTATTTATTACATTGTCTAAGACTAAAATAACAATTATGTGTAGTTATGGCTACTCTGCCAATATCACTTACTACTGTAATATTTTTCCTTGTAGCACTCCAAATCTTTCTATTAGAGAGGCAATGGTGACAGATATTTTATTAGGCAATAATGACAATGTGGAAGGTGTTTGCACCTTTTTTGGAATGAACTTCTACGCACCTGCAGTTATTCTCACTACAGGAACGTTTATGAGTGGTAAAATATGGGTTGGTAGAACTTCCATGCCTGCAGGAAGAGCTGGTGAATCAGCTTCACATGGACTCACTGAAAACTTACAACGCCTTGGATTTGAAACGGACCGGTTGAAAACAGGAACCCCAGCCAGGGTGGATTGTCGAACCATTGACTTCTCTGCACTGGAACCTCAACATGGTGATGACGAGGTCCTTGAATTTGATCTCATACGTAGGTTCAGTAGATTTGAAGTATCATTTGCATCTTCATAACATGCTTCCCATTTTTCTTTTTGTGGATCAAGTTGGCAACCTGTTTGACTGCATTGTGTATAACAGCATCACCATATTCACATGTTTTTATTGTTCAATTGCTGAATTGGTACAAGATAGACCGACCATGTAATTGTTTTGGTTTGTACCTTGTTGTTAGCAAATTGGTTTGCAGTTTACATTTAAAAAAATTAGTTCATACCAAATTCAAGCCTCAAGTGAAACAATATGGCTTTCATTTTTTATTTTTGCTATGATTTTGCAGCTCTAAATGGTTGTCTTCTAAGCTTGAGGTGGTTATAAACAGGTTAATTGGTTTAGTTTCGATCCTGATTTTCACATAGAGAGAGAGCAAATGTGCTGCTATCTGACTCGCACTACAAAAAGTACACATGAACTTATCAAGGAGAATCTGCATGAAACTCCCACTTATGGAGGCTGGGTGGAAGCAAAAGGGCCTAGATATTGCCCTTCTATTGAAGATAAGGTACAGACTCAACACATTACAACTATCTGTAAATGTGTATTCCTTGCTAGTAAATCTATCTTGAGTAAGAGGAAAGCTTAATTCCCTTGCATGTTTTTATTTTTCTTTGTTTATTATTATTACTATCATTATTTTTTATTATTACTATTATTATTTTTTTCCTAAACGTTTCCTTCTTATATACTTTCTTTCATTTTCTTGTTTATAGCGTTATGTTGTGCTAATAATAAGGCAATTCTATCATTAGCACCCATAAGTTATTTTTTATTTTTTTAATACTATGAGTGTGAGCATGTGCATCTTGACTATTCTCACGGGACAGACCGCTTGACCTTACAATATTTGCTATCAACGAAATTCATAGAAAATTAATTTCTAGGTAGGTGGCTTTACAATATTTGCTATCAACGAAATTCATAGAAAATTAATTTCTAGGTAGGTGGCTACTGTCAAATGAATCCATCACCTATTAGATCCCCAAGATCTTCTTTGGCCATTAGGCCAACCCAAGATGGTTAGCGCCCATAAGCTTTTAAAGTGAATAGACAATAAATTATATTTTTTTTCTGACTCACAACTAATAGTGTTTTAAAAGTTGCGCCCAAGCGCATGGCTAGCGTCTCGCATGTCCCAGGCGAGTCGCGTTAAATAAAGCGCGCGCCTCGTGGGATTTTTTTTTTCCTTTATATTTTTTGTGTTTTAGATCCCTATAAGCTTAAAGTTTTGGACCCCTGGATCCTGACTCGCTGACCTGTCAGCGGTACCCCCATACTAGGTTATTCGAAGCGGGCGAAGGTTGATAGTTGAATATTATGTATGTTTTATATATTATTCTTGGTTAAAACTTCATTTATGTCCATGAAAAGTGTTTTTGTTGTATACACGCGCGCGCACACACACACACATATATATATATAAGTTTTTGTGTTTTTTATATAGTGCGCCTTAAGTAAAAAAGCCCTCGCCTTTTAGTGCGCCTTGCACCTCAGGCTCCACCGCTTCAGAGGGTCATCGCGCCTTAGTGCGCCTTGGGCTTCTAAGTATCCTCAATCACTCATCCAATTTCCTAGCAATCATGAAAGTTGAAACAAATAAATAAATGATATGAAAATAAAGTTGAAAATGCCTCCAAAGTTATCACAAAGCTTGAAAGAATGATCAAGTGGAATACGGTCACCCTTCCAATTTCGCAAGGTGGACTCGAGATTACTAGTATGAAGATTAAAAACGAGGTTCTCCTCTCCAAATGGATTTGGAGATTTATCACTAAAAAGCATGCACTATGGAGGAAAGTTATGGATGCAAAATTTGATCTATCTTGTGATAATAACAAAAGGGTGGCAGCTATTTTAAAATCATCCAAAGGACCATGGAGAATAATCAGCAACTTCAGACAGCAGGTAATGGACAGAATTTCCTACAAAATGAAGAGTGGGAACGATACTCGATTTTGGGAGGACTCATGGATAAAGGATACTCCTTTGGCCAGCCAATTTCCACTTATTTATCATTTATCCAAACATAAAGAGATGACGATTAGTGCTCTTTGGGATCCAAACTCATCTCATTGGAGCCTCGGCCTGAGGCGAAACCTGAAAGAGGTTGAAATTGAGCTCCCTTACGGAGAATCTGACCAGGATCAATCTCACAGAAGGTGATGACTCCTATTTGGAGACTCGACTCAAATGATCATTTTACTGTGCAATCGATGGTGAAAGCTATATCGTTAGAGCCCTCGGAACCTTTCCCCAACTATACCGAAGCCATTTGGAAAGGGAAATTCCCAAAAAAATCAAATTCTTCATGTGGGAATTATTTCATGGGACCATATTGACTCAAGACAAGCTTCAGAGACGCCTCCCACACTGTGCAATCTCTCCTAATTGGTTTGTGATTTGTGAAAAGGAACCTGAATCTGCCAATCACCTCTTTATCCGATGCACTTATGCTTCCACATTCTGGAATTTCATTAGAAACGTATTTGGATGGCAGATGACTCTTACTGAAGATGTTCAATCCTTCACTTTGTGTGCTATTCTTGGGCATCCCTTTCAAAATGAAAAGAAAATCTTATGGGAACATTTTATTAGAGCTTTTTGTTGGAATTTGTGGTATGAAAGAAACAAGAGGATCTTCCAAGACAAATCATCTACCTTCAGTTGTTTTTTGGACACCATTACCCTTCATGTTATATCTTGGTGTAAACTTAATCCTATTTTTCATTATTATAGCTATGATTGTCTACTTAACTATTGGAGATCCATTATATAATCTCCATAGTATATACTATATATTGTAATTTCACGAATCAATGAAAGGTATCTTATCCAAAAAAGAAAATAAAGTTGAAAAGTCAATGTAGTCGACTCTATGTTACATTCAAGACTGTCATATTTTGGATCCTAGCAATCATTTAAGTTGATGGAAGAATTAACTCTGATGATGTAACCCAAATATCTTCTCTTTTGGTGCTGTGGCCATGGTGGAGTATTCTATGCTAAGAGGAGAATGAGATTGTAAATCATAATGTGTGCACAAGTAAACCTATAAATGTGCTAGGATTGTTATTAGGTATTATTAGGATATTAAGAAATATATTAGTAATTAGTTTCAGAGTTTGTTCGACTTATTGGTTGTAAATAGAGGAGGTGGGGAATGAATGCATTGATTTGGCCTAGGGCTTGAGTGATCTCAAGATTGGGAAAGTCCAAGTACTTTACAACTTGGTTATCTTGCATTTGCAATATTTCTATATTTCAATATCAATTTGGTATATATACATAATTTGGTTTATGTGAAGTGTTTAGTTTGTATCAAACCTCTGTTTTATAGAACCATTATCCAAGTTGAGCTGATGGTCTGATATGGAATAAACTTCATTGCTGGGGTAAAATGTTTTTTTAGACTATAAGAGTAACCTGTGACATTACTCCTTTGTTGTCTTCGGTGTCTGACTTAGGGACGGGCGTGGTTACCCTTGTTTCAAAAAAAAAAAAAGAGTACCTGCAATTATAATTTAATTTAATATTTCCGTTGTTTTTTTGTTGTCACTTATCTAAATTCTCTGATAATTTGTTTGTTTCTTATGATCTAAAATCTGTCTAATTTGTTCGTCTTTCCTCTTATAGATAGTGAGGTTTCAAGACAAAGAGTCTCATCAAATTTTTCTTGAGCCAGAGGGCCGGAATGTGCCTGAGATTTATGTACAGGTGCTTTAAAACATCAACTTGGTTTGTTTTTCTTTTTTTCTAAACATCGGGATTCAATGAATGTCTTTTCTGAGGAAGAAATCAATAAAGATGAGAAGCAAAATTTGAAAAAAAAATTATTTTATTAGATTGAAACCTATCCAACTGTTATGTTAATGCATGTTTCCTGAAGTTCCTAAAATAGTGCCATGTCCCAGAGAAAAAAATAAGTGCCATGTCCCGGAACTCCATTTTTCTACTTTTGTTAATAACCTTCATGCTTCTTAACTTAATCTTTCTTATCTCATATTGGGGCTCTTTTAATGCTAAAGGTGTTGGCTTAAGGTGTTTTTTTTAATTGTTCAGTACACGTTTATTTTCTTTCTATATCGTCCCATATTGCTATGTTTTTGTTTTGTTCTTTGATCTTGCACTCTGTTCAGGGATTTTCTACTGGTTTGCCAGAACGACTACAGTTGCCACTTTTGAGAACTTTACCAGGCCTTGAGAACTGTTCAATGCTTCGACCTGCATATGCTGTAGAGTATGATTTCTTGCCTGCTCATCAATGTAGCAGATCTCTTATGACAAAAAAAATTGATGGACTTTTCTTCTCTGGTCAAATAAATGGAACCACGGGCTATGAAGAAGCAGCTGCACAAGTATGTGTCTTAGTGTCTCCTATTTGATTTGTTGCAATTTTTATTCATCTGAAGTTATCCATTACAGACGTGAGACAATATAGTAATTTTTTTCCTATTCGAGGGGGAATAAATAAGTTGTTCGTCCAGTATGTTGTATGATTTAGTATTGTAGTCCAATGCATAATCATTTGATCCTGGTTTGAAACGTGCAGGGAATTATATCTGGTATCAATGCTGCCAGATTTTCAAATGGCAAATCTCTCATTGTTCTTGAGAGGGAAAGTAGTTATATTGGAACCTTAATTGATGACCTCGTCACGAAGGACCTTCGGGAGCCTTATCGTATGTTGACAAGGTAACTGTTCAATTTATTATTCTACCCATGTACATGTATTTCCTTTCCTTATCCTCGTCACTTTTTGGTTGTAGACTAGAGAAACAAATATCACGAAATTCTTAATGCCAAAAATGAAAATCCTAGTCCGAATGCTGAATAATATCTTCTAGACTCTGTCAGTACATCATCATTCAGGATTCATAAAACTTCTGTTCACCAACAAAAAGTACAATCTGCCACCTTGAGATTAATTTCTTAAAAAAAAATTATCTGGCCTTCTTGAGAAATATAAAGGTTCACTCTTTATATGTTATCTAGTGTCTCATTCTTACAAGCAACTCCTCTTAGACTAGAATCACTAGATAAGAAGTGAGTTTGTAATTATTTTTTTGTCTTTTAGTTCCTTTAAATTTTAACGTGTCCTATTACTTTTATTTTAGATATTTCTACGGAATTTAAGTGTTCGAAGTTATATATATATATATATATATATATATATATATATATATATATATATATATATTCCTGTTCTTTAGAACATGTTATGG